>CADWAE010000465.1:3000000-3500000 GCA_902982915.1 Phalloptychus januarius
TTAATTATAGAAGCAGAACTACGATCTGCTCCGGCAGCATGAAAAACCTTTTTCTCTGTGGACACTTTAACTATTCAAAGAAGAAGAAAAAGCAGTGAAGTCAGCCTTAATAATGCTGCACCAGAAGCAGGACTCTGAATCTGCTAAACTTTGATGTGATCCCACCATTGTTTGGTTTATTTTTCAATTAATTCAGAAAACTGACAATGTTTTCAGATGTTATCAGTAACAAAATATCGGTTCTTTTAAACCCTAACATGGGTTTGACTGTGTCATATGGGGTAGTTGTGTGACAATTACATCATCAAAACACCAGAAGAAAGGGATTCATATCCATAGTGACAATTTAACAAATTTAAGTATTGTCAGTGTGAAAATGTCCTGCATGGTCTGTGTTTTTATCGATGTTTTGTGATTTTGGCTAATCTTATCAGTTTGGATCTTTATTTGGTAATCTAAAGATAATTTACGGGTTTTGTTTGTCAAGCTAAGGCAAACAAAAAAACATTGCTAAGGAAGCTAGATGACTACAGGGCGCTGTTGAGAAGAATACCAAGAAAAGTTGAGTGGAAGGAAAAAGTGTGGCAGGAAAAATGTGGAAATACCAACAGAGGATTGTGAAACAAAGCCAGCTTAAGAGTTTGTGGAGCATTCAGACAATGTTTACTGGTGGTGGAGTCAGACACAGACACAAACATATCCAGGATGTCAGCTACAACCACTGCTGAACACGAGATTATGTCAAATGTATCTGGACTGTTGCTCAGCGGCTCAACGTCTGGAGGACCAGTGGAGAGGAACAGAATCCAAGTTACTTTTCGATGATTTATAGACTTGTTGTTGTTGGTCCACTGTGTTTTATCCAAAATCAGTTCAAATGTCAAAAACACAATTTTAGGGCATTTTATCCTTCTTCTTATCCTTCTTTCACAAACATAGTTTTCAGTGGGTTGAATATTGTGTGTTCAAATATTTATTTTAATTGAGCTTTTGTAATACTCTAGTTTACAGAGAGACAGAATGTTGAGTTTTCATGACAAGTTTATTAATTTTATTAGTAAAATGTCCTTTTGATAATAATAATAACGGTCCTTAACCATGTGCTTGCCATTTCTTTAAAATATTTCCGACTTTGTATTTTTAGATAAAATGTAAAAACCAGCAAAAGCCTTTTAACCAAAGTTTTCTCTCTGAAAGGGAGCAACAGGTTTCCCTGGTGCTGCTGGCAGAGTTGGACCTCCTGGTCCCAATGTGAGTATTTTAACCTCAGCAAAGAAGAATGAAACAAAAGTTTTTAAATATTTCAACTTTACCTACTGAAATTCTCTGCCTGTCCATCACAGGGTAACCCTGGCGCCGCCGGTCCTGCTGGTCCCGCTGGTAAGGACGGTCCGAAAGGTGTTCGCGGTGACGCCGGCCCACCAGGACGACCAGGAGACGCTGGGCTTCGTGGACCAGCTGGACCTCCAGGAGAGAAGGGAGAGCCAGGAGAGGATGGGCCTCCTGTGAGTTAGAGACTTTTGCCCCATAATAACCCAGCATTGTCTGTGACGGAGCTGCTGAGAGAGAACAGTCTGTTTCAATCACCAGCCTATTCAGTGTGATATTTACTGACTGATTTATCCAGCTGTGGCTTAACAAGACCATTAATGACAAAGTGATCTCTCTGTTTCCTCTGTAGGGAGCTGATGGCCCTTCAGGGCCGCAGGGTTTGGCTGGAAGTCGTGGTATTGTTGGGTTGCCTGGTCAGCGTGGTGAGAGAGGCTTCCCTGGGCTTCCTGGACCTTCTGTAAGTGTTTTTGTCCAGATGATTTATAAACACTTTTTATAAAGTTTACACAAATAAACCATTGGTAGTTTGAAACTTTTCCATAATATAGAAGAGCATCGACCTCTGGCATGAAACCCACAGAAAATGCTACAAAATGCTACAAAAGAAACATCAACTCTGTTCCATAATTATCATTTATCATAAATCTCAGGCCTTCTGATTTTACATGGCCATGATGGAAAATTTTATTATCAGATGCTATATTTACACTTTATTACCAGATAATACACATTTTCAACACAATCCCCAATTTTGATTTAAAAAAACATGTAATGTTTTACTTTAATCACAAAAGATGCTATTTTATTCCTACAGTGATGTTTTTTTTGCAGCAGAATCCTCCACAGCATTGTTGAAAAGACTTTGGTATTTTTCTGTTGTATTTCTTAATGAGTGTGTCCTCTGTGTTTAGGGAGAGCCTGGTAAACAGGGAGCATCTGGTGGTGCTGGTGACCGAGGACCGCCTGGACCCGTTGGACCTCCTGGACTCACTGGACCTGCTGGAGAGCCAGGCAGAGAGGTCAGACCTAAACAATAACAACAAAACAATTATACTTACAGCTCTGCAGTCTATTATTACGGGATTTTCCGCAGCGTGAAAAATACGTTTTTGTTTTGTAGGGTACGCCTGGATCAGATGGACCTCCTGGTAGAGATGGAGCTGCTGGAGTCAAGGTGAGGACTTTTGGCTGCAGGTAGAGTGGGGAAAGAAAGTATTGCATATATCAACGGGACAGTAAATGCACAGCAGGTATTAGTGGAGGCCTATGTAATCCTTAAAAAGACTATATGCTGTGATGGACTGGTGACATGTCTAAATGTTCTCCAGAAAGCTTCACCAGGCTTTTTCTTCTTAAGTGGAGACTTGTGCCGTGAGGATGAATAGAAACAATGGTGGTTGAGTGAATTACTTAATGTTTTCAGGAAAAAAACTGTACCTACTAATCCCAGTTCTTATTTTCTCTGATGTACGACTTTAAAACTAGCCAGTTAATTTATATTTGATTTAAATCAAGCAGATGTACAATATGTTGCACAACTTTTATTCTGCTGCATCATAACCTCGTGTCCTCCTCTAGGGAGAGCGAGGTAACACCGGTCCTGCAGGCGCTCCTGGAGCTCCAGGCGCCCCTGGGGCTCCTGGACCGGTTGGACCCCTCGGCAAACAGGGGGACAGAGGAGAGGCTGTAAGTAACACTGCTCTGTTAATGCCACAGAAATATAACCTAGAATAAAATAATATTTAACATGAACACGACAAAGTATCTTTAATCATTATTTCTAGGGTGCTCAAGGACCTGCAGGACCACCAGGACTGGCTGGCGCTAGAGGAATTGCTGTAAGTATCGCTAACACTGACTGAGTTGTCAGCATTAGTATCATCTTTTATTCATTTTAAAGGGCTACATGTGTAGATTTAAATTTAACCAGCTGGTCAAACTTTACTCCAGGGACCTCAAGGACCACGTGGAGATAAGGGGGAGGCGGGTGAGTCTGGAGAGAGAGGTCTAAAAGGTCACCGTGGCTTCACCGGTCTGCAGGGTCTTCCTGGACCTCCAGTAAGAAATCTAAAGGATTTTCCCTACTGTGCTTATTTTCATCCACAATCTCACGTCTTCTGTTAAACTGCGGCTGTCCTTGTTCTGACAGGGTCCTGCTGGAGATGCCGGGGCTGCCGGACCTGCTGGACCAAGTGGCGCTAAGGTGAGGACGCAGAAAATAAGGGTGGAAAAATCAATTAAAGTCATTCTGGGTGGCAGATATGCAATGGTGGTAAAGTGCGCGGCAGGCCAGTCTTTTTGCAAGACTCCAATCAAAAGATGAAGACGGAGAGTGGAAAGGCTGCATTTTTTTATTACGCATCGCTGCGATAAGATTTGTAGCCGAGGCGTTTTGTAATTACTGCGTGTAAGAAACATGGGAGTGAGGATTTTGATTTGTGAAAAAACTCATTCCGAGATTGGAAAATGGATTTCAGTGTCTAACACAGATTAGCTAAGAAGTGCACGATAAAAACAACACATAAATGATCTTCACTGATATTAGGGAAAGCATGAGAAGTCAGAAACTCTTCTTTTGAAGTTCTTTATCAGATTCAGACTGCAAGGTGGAGCTAAGACACCAAATCGAGTTTAGCTCTTTGAAATGAACCGGTTCCAAGCTAACGTTCACTTTAACACTTTGTTATGTAGGGACCCCCTGGTCCACTTGGACCTGCTGGCAAAGACGGATCTAATGGACAGCCTGGTCCCATTGGACCCCCCGGACCTCGAGGACGCTCTGGAGAAACGGGTCCTTCTGTATGTAGAAGCTACATTTACAATCCTCATATCGGTGTGTACTGTTCTCTTTCCGTGAGGTCACATTCCCTGTTTCTGCTGTCTTTCAGGGTCCTCCTGGGAACCCCGGACCCCCCGGCCCTCCTGGCCCACCAGGTCCAGGCATTGACATCTCCGCCTTTGCTGGCCTGGGCCAGACTGAGAAATCTCCTGATCCTCTCAGGTACATGAGGGCAGACGAGGCCTCCAGCTCCCTGAGGCAGCATGACATTGAAGTTGACTCCACAATCAAGTCCCTCAACACCCAGATTGAGAACTTGCGCAGCCCTGACGGCACCCAGAAAAACCCGGCTCGCTCTTGCAATGACCTAAAGCTGTGCCACCCTGAGTGGAAGAGCGGTAAGTGGATCAAACATCAATACCTAAAACTTGCAGGACAGTGGTCTCTGAGGACCAGAGTTAATAAACACTTGTTTAGATCAAAGCACACTCAAGGATTAGTGTGGCCCAGTCAAAGTGTATACTTTACTAGTACCCATGCATAGCCTGGGATATGAGCTAATGCTAAAGGCAGGATTCCCACTGAAAACATTTCACCAAATTTGTCATTTAAACACCAAGCTTTTCCTCCTATTGACCACACCACTTTAATCTCCTTAGGTGACTATTGGGTGGATCCTAACCTCGGAAGCACAGCCGACGCAATCAAGGTCTTCTGCAACATGGAGACAGGAGAGACCTGCGTCTACCCAAGCATCGCCAAAGTACCAAAGAAGAACTGGTGGACCAGCAAGAGCAAGGACCGCAAACACATCTGGTTCGGAGAGACGATGAATGGCGGCTTCCACGTAAGAACACAAAAACTGCAATGTTATTTTTCCCAGCATATTCAGAATATTATGCTAACCTGCTACTTGGTTTTGGTCCACAGTTCAGCTATGCTCAGAACGGGCCTGCTGCCAGCGCTGCCAACGTCCAGCTGACCTTCTTGAGGCTTCTGTCCACTGAAGCGTCCCAGAACTTCACTTATCACTGCAAGAACAGCATTGCCTACATGGATCAGGCCTCAGGAAACCTGAAGAAGGCGTTGCTACTGCAGGGGTCCAACGACGTGGAGATCCGCGCCGAGGGCAACAGTCGCTTCACGTACAGCGTGTTGGAGGATGGCTGCAAGGTGGGCGCACAATTAAATTTGATTGAATGACATTTCTGATGGTATTTTCATTCTAAAGTTGCAAATGTCTCTTTTCTCACTGAACAGAGTCACACAGGCCGGTGGGGCAAGACTGTCTTTGAGTACAAAACACAGAAAACCTCCCGTCTGCCAATCGTAGACATTGCTCCAATGGACATCGGAGGAGCAGATCAAGAATTCGGAGTGGATATAGGCGCCGTCTGCTTCTTGTAAATTGGAGCATCACAATTCCCCCCCAAAAATAATAAAAAAACCTGACCATGAAAACATTCCACACACTTCCATAATAAAGGAGACTGGAAAATAACAAAAAAAGAGAAATGTTATACTTTTTTTTTCCTCACAACAAAGTGCTCTCCAAGTTGTACTTCCTGGATGTGAGCACTGAAGGGCACCGGCAATATCTATACAACACAGCAGCATTTTCTGTCAGCCCCACTTCCTGAGATCCAGTCATGTTTCCCAAGCCCAGCCGTTGACTGAAATGAGTCTGAGCCAGGAAGGAGGAAGAAGTGGGACCAAGAAACCAAGCTATGGAGAACAGAAACATGACTCGATGTCACTTATTTATTGTCCAATCCAAGTGGGCAGAGTTGGGATGGGACTGGACGGGCTCACTTTTGTAAGTAGTGATTTCTACTACAGAACAGCTGCACAACCTCTGTCCCAGTCCTGCGCTGCCTTCCTCCTTGTTTCCCTCCCAACACATAAATACGCCATTTTAAATCAGCGCAAATTCGCTTTATTAAATTTTCTCAGCAAGTTAAATTTACCCTGCTACTCCAGAGCAGTCCATGTGAGCAGAAAACTTTACTGTGTATAATAAATATTTGGTTCTAATGTTGTAAAAGTCTGTGTTTATAAACAACCAGATGGTTTTTATAGATATATATATTTCCACGTAACGTGTACATGTGTCTATATGCACACCAACACTTTTTTTTGGAAAGTAAGGCGCCATTCTGGTTGTATGTTTTCATGTCCTGCACCCTTTACCTTCCGGTCAGAAGAAGGTTCCGCTCTCGTCCCAAAAAAAAAAAAGAAAGAAAAAAGATTGGCTTTATAGAACTACAAGAGAAAATACTTCTCAGATTTCTCATGTAGTCGCCCAGATTCTTAATAGCTACCTCACGGTTTTAAAAAGAAAACATAATGAAAATGTCGAGTTGCGATGTGAGCTGACCGCGACGGCCATCTTTGTTTTGGGCTGCTCTTTTCTCTGAAGGTGCTACAAGTTCCCCGCCGCTCCCCCCATCCTCCCCCCGCCTCCATCCTGTCCACACACCCTTTTTATTGATTCCCACTAGCCTCACAGCACACACTCACACTCCACCCTGGAAGGATGCTCGGAGGCCGTGGACTCCCACAGCCTAACCTGGGACTCTGAGGACAGTCGCTCACAAACACCCAGGGTGGGTTGTCTCTATGTGTGTGAGGGCATGTACATTTTTTTTCTCTTGAATAAATTGTATTGTCTTTGTTTTGTTACACCGCTAATTAATGTAAATTGGAAAATAAAAGGAAAACCAAATTCAGAATAAATGTGATTTTTTTATTTTATTTGAGTTTTGAATAAAAAGAGAAATGGTGCGGCGACGTTTCTTCTAAGAGAACCCTTCATGTGTGCTTATTTGCCCTTGGTAACTCCACATCAGATACTCAGAGAATGTGTGGAAGGCTGTATAGTGTGTGTGTTTACTTGAAGAATCTAACCAGAAGGAATCAGTGCTGTAATCATTGTTCTGATTCAGGTTGGGGCCAGACAGAACTACCTAATAGACATGAATAAAGGACTTATTTTTCACTGGAGAACAGCTGTGCAACACAAAACTGCATTACTATTTGTCCTGAATGTGGCCAACTTTGTCCCGGCAGCAAATTGAAAGCTTAGCTTATGTTTTTGCTAAAATTAGTTCAAAAGATACATTTTTAGCTTTTGAGTCAGAGTCTCATGGCAGCAAAAACTCAAACCAGACACACACTGCAATATTTGCAAATATCGCAAAAGTTTCTATCATGCAGAATGAATATCAGGTAGAACATCAGAAAAATTAAAAAATCTGAGGTGGAAGAGGTAAAAAAAATATCTGAAAAGCAATCATATTTTGATTGAGGCATTACATATTTGGACATTTACTTCCTCTGGTCTTGCAGCAGCAGAAAGTCTCTTTGCTCCTACTTTTGGATTGTTATGATTAGTAGCCATGGCAACAAGGTAGTGTTTTCACAACTGGGAGTAGCTGATTATCATCTCAAAAAATACCTGAACTATGATTCCAAATCCATGAGGTGCAAAGGAGGATTTTTGGTTGCAGAGAGAAGAGGAAGTTTGAATCACATCTCCATAATGAGCAGAGATCAAGTCAAACCAAAGAGCCGAAGTGAAATTTAAGGTGAGCATCAAAAGCAAATGATGTGGATTAGCAGAGCGTGCTGATAACTAACAGTGTCATCCAGGACCTTCTTCAGTCAGTCATCTTGAGATCTGTAGCAAATCTGACTGCTATCAGACGTCCTTCCTGCCCACAGCATCACTAACCACACTACTGTTTCAATATACATGAATATGAGTTATGATATTTAATTTTCTACTGGGATAGGTTTTAATAGAATAGAATTTTTTATATTCAGATATTTATATTAATTAAAAATAACTTTTTCATTTTTCTGAATTTTCTGAAGAATTGTTTTTCAAACTGAAACATTTTTCTGAGCTCTGAGAAATAAATATCTAGTTTCCTATAGAAAACTTCTGTTTATTACTTTTTTATGAGATCAACTCCAAAAAGTGTTTCATTTAATGGCTTTTTTCTAATTCCCCTTTCATCAGGGTTTCAAGACATTTAAATTGTGCTTTGAAATGAGTGAATCTGGTAAATAATGACCAACCGTGCAACTTTTGACTTTTAATTTATTTTCAAACAAGCGCCTTAGAAATGCCTTAATTTATATTAAACACATTTGTCTGAGAATTACTTAATCGACAAGATTCCTTTACATTTTACCAACTGACGGCAAGATATGTCAAATAATAGTGGAAATTTGACACTATGCAATAATAAAACATGAATCAGCTTCTTATTATTGCTTGAGTGCAGAAGTGTGGCTGAATGTTCATCTTTTCTGGTCCAACAACTTGTCCCTGAAATCCAATGCATTTATTTGACTAGTTTTTTTGCATCACGTCCTTCAATAAACAAAATTTATTTGAGCATTTTAAGTATGCTCATAAAAAAAAAATCATAGTTCCAAACAGCAAATTTTATTTTCTATATTCTATAGAAAAATTCTCCAATAAAAATATAAAATTCAATTCAATTTTCTATTGAATTGAATTGAACAAATACTTCAAAATGTCTTAATTTGCTTTAAATGTTTGACAGGAAGCAGAAGATGTTTTTACATAATTTTATTAACAACCTGTAAAGACAGAGAGGTTTTGGGAGATGTGTCACGAGATGAGCTCCGTGAAGAGTGACTGATTAGAAAAGTCTGCAGGTCTTTCCTGTTGGTGAGGCAGCGGTGGACTCCCGCTGAGGCCGACCTGGGAGACGCCGGAGCTCAGGAAGTAGAAAGGGATGTGTGTAATTTTTCCACTCGACCAACACTGAAAAAAAAAGGAAAGAAACAGAAACATTATTTTGGAGCAGATGGAGAATCCAGCATACTCATCCATTTTTTTTTTTTTTTTTAGAGTTTCAGTAGAATAATGGAAGTTTGTCAAGGTTGATTTTAAATTGAGCAGGCAGGATGCAGGTGTGCGGGTAAATACTTTTCATCTGGCAATAAAACGTTTAACTCAAACTGATGCAGTTTGTAGCTTCTCATTTTTGAAAAATAACCCTGCAGTTATTGCACAGCGACGATGTCGGGATTCATCAAGTTCAAACTATCCAAGAGAAGAACCGATCTGCAAATGGACCAGGTCACAAATCCATACCTTTCCATTCCTAACGTATGAATACCAAGAATCAGGCAGATATTTCTACAAAAGTCCAACTTTAAATATGAAACCTTAAGGAACCAAAACAAGAAAGAAAAAAACGACAACTAAAAGACGGGATGAATAACTGAACCAACGGTAAAAATGATTGATAAGTGGAAAATGAAATAGGCTGGAAAACAGACTGAAGGATGGATGGATGAATAAATGAAACAACTGATGGAAAACCAAATGAACAGGAACAGATGGACACATGAACAGACAGATTTTAAACAAATTGATGGATTGATATTGGAACAGATAAATGAACCAATAGATATCAAAACAGACGGATGAATGAATGGATGGGTACACAGACAAACCAGTGAATCTATGGATAGAAAACATATGGATGAATGATAGATGATGGATAAATGAATCAATGGATAGAAAACTGATGGATGGAAGAAGAGTTAAAACCGTGAGACAACAGAATAGAGAATATAGTCTGTAAAACACTTTTCTATTCTTTATCTGTACGCAACATATAAAACAACTACTGGGACTTTAACAACAAAATAATAATAATAGTAATTAGCATTGTAGCACTGACCACAGTGAGCAGAGCGCCATGCTGGAAATTTGGATGAAACTGCAGCAGCCTCGGTTCTGCACCTGGTTCTCCCTGAACGAAACCACTTAATAAGAATAAAGAGTCTTATTAGTACAAGAAAAACCATCACTTATGAAAATAAAAACATGAATATCTCAACAGACATACCAAGGCAGAAGCTCAAAGACGGGGCTGGCTCTTGTTTTGAAGACAGCGATGACTGCAGGCCGGTTTGCTGCTTGAGGATCGCCTGAGAAATGAGGCTGAGATGAGTCACTAAATGTAACCAGTCAGGAGCTTCATGAGGGAAAACCGTAGAAACGTCGAACCTTTAAGAAGAACTGCGAGCCGCTCTCCCCTCGGATCCCACGACAGAGACTGAATCTCCCCACCAACGCTGGAAAAAACAATCACGATATACGACTTTTAAGCTATAAAACTTATCGCTTGAATTTTATTCAGATTGTCTCAAATAACATGAAGTAGAAGGAAATTGTCTATTCTTTTTTTTTTTTTTTATAAATAAAAATCTGAAAAGTGTGGTGTGCATTTTAATTCAGTCAAGTCAAAGTACGTTGAACCGCATTTTCCAACAATTACTCCTGCAAGACTGTTTGAGTTCATTGTGGTTGGATAAACCTCCTTCAGATCCAAGTATTTTGAAGTCTCTTAGGTTTAGGTGTGGGCAATTATTGTGAAGATTTAACACTTTATTTAAAGTGCATAAGATTGACATGACAGTCATAAACATGACACCTGCTATGAACATGAAGGAGTTTTTATGAATGTTTACAACTGCTGTTAAGAAGAGTAATTTGGTAAAAAATGACCCTTTTAATGCAACGTTGCATTAATGTTGCAATAAAACTCCAATTAAAATATAAACTTTGCATTATTCGGCCAAGAATGACCCTTTTAATGCAAAGTTTTATTAAAATTTGCATTAAAAGTCCACTATAAGTGGCAACTTTGCATTAGGACACAAACACAATAAATAGTTTTTTTTATTATAACTTTCTTCGATATTATGATAGCACCACAAAATATTATGATCAAATTCTAAGTCCACTCTGTATTTTGCTCCATCCGCCTTTCCGCCACACATTACAATTTTCCTGAAGGTCAGAAAGTGACTTTTTGATCTCATTTGACAAATATTCTGTAAAAAGCCTAGGAGGAATTGATTCATTTGTACCAGTTCAACAATAAAAAAACATGTTGCAGTAAAAGATCTGGGCTGCATTAAGCTCTCTTACATGATGTCTCCATCTGGGCCGTTAAAGGTCGTCTCTGACAGGTCAGCAACAACAACGGCTACCTGTGGCCCTTTGACCAAACCTGGGGGAACACCTGCAAAACACAAACACATCATCTGTTGGTTGCCACTTACCCTGCACCACAATAAAGTAACTTTCATTTATCCACAATCTACTAAGCTGCCTTTATGACGGTAGATTAACTGTCTAGTTTATCAAACATGGAGGGCTAACCTGGTGATCCGGAGAAGGTCAGAGCGTAGATCACCATTTCTCCTTGAACTGTGAAGAGAAGCCGACTCCCATCTGGATTCCAACAGCCAGACTAACCAGTGAAAAGTTAAACATGCGACATTCTGCCATGATTGAACCATTTCATACAGAGTAATGAACTTTTACCTGGCAGCGTCCTTTTATGCACGGCCAGCGCTCACAGGTCCACATCTTGGTCTCCCAGACTCTGAAAAAAAAAACATTTATTTTCTAATTTACAATAAATCTTAAGTGCAAACACCACCTCAGTTGCAGTTTTCAGTTGCAGTATGTAGGATAGGTACATTATAATATAGTCATATCACTTTTTTATGTCTGTGCACTTTTAAGTGGCACTATCTGACTGAACTGCTTTCCGACTGCTGACTCTCATAAGACGGAGGAGAATCTACAGACACCTCATTTAAAAGGTGTTTCAGCTAGTCTGGGACAGAGAAGGTTTATTTTCTTTGTTGTTTTCCCAACCTGAACAGGGCAGACGGTGTGGATGCCAGGATGTGGCTGCCATCTGGGGACCAGGACAGGAAGGTGACGCCGCCTCCTCCGACACGTTGCAGGGGTACGCAGCTCTCTGCAGCGACGTCCCAGACCTGAAACATGCATCCATATCAAAGGAACAGCTGTGGAAACAGGAAGCAGCACAGCTAGAGCGAGGAACAAAGGAGACACAGCGCCCCCGGACCATCATGGAGGTGTCCAGTGGGGAGGCAGAAACGAGGAGCGATCCGCTCGGAGACCAGGCGATGGACGTGACCGGGGAGTGACCAGGGTGGGACAAAACCTGAGCACAGCCAGAAGAAGGCCTGCAGACAGGGAGGAACGGTTGCGTCAAAAACTTAAATAAGGAAAGTAAGCATTGATATCTTCTAATAAGCATTATTTCTCAGGCGTTCGTTTAAAAACACCCAAGAAATTCCCTCTGGCTAACTCAAATTTTATAAGCTAACCCATCAGAACATTATCATTTGCATTATAATCTGTGCAAACCTTTAAAGTTAAAGAGCATTGGAGCTGGTTTCAAGGAAAGGCCATTCTGGCAGGTTTGCTTTCCCTCCTTTTTCCAGCCCAGGACAAACTTTTACGTGCATTTGGGATCAGAGTCCGGTTGCAACAGCCAGGATCAACAGTAAAGCAAATTTCACCTCCACATGGACTGAGAGTTACTAACAAAAAACAAAACCTCTTACTCAAACATTAACACCTTTGAGTTCAGACTTAAGCTGCAGCTGCCCACATGGAAAAGCCAAATGCTTCCCAGAGAAACATTTACAAAACCGCTTGACATCAAAGCTTTACATCTGCCATAAAATATTCCAGCAGAATTAATAATAACTGTGTTTCTTTGTCAATCTGGATTCTACTCAGACCTGCAGATGTTCCTGGTGTGACGTACCTTGTAGACAGAGAGCAGGGGTCAACGTTCCACACCAGCAAGCAGTTCTGACACGCCACCGCCAGCGCAGACGCACACAAAGGCTTCCACTGCACGGCTGCAACGTTCCTCTGCAGACGATGCTTCAGTGTGGGAGTGATGGCACTGAGGAAGATTTGTTCATTATTTTTAAAGAGAGAAGTGTGACAAAAATGTCTCAGATTTACTCAGAAACCAAAGGCATGAGCTTCAGTATAAACATGCCAATTGGAACAGGCACTTCATAGTCAGTCATTTAGGTAAATGCTGACGCGTATACACAGGAAGGGCATTTGAAAATGTAATGACTCCATCTGAGGACAACGGCATTTGTGAACTAAGTAAAACTTAGAGGTTATTATCGGCCTGTGTGTCATGATTGGTCACAAATAATAATCAACTTCCCCTTTTTTCACCATTTATAGCATTTGTACATTTTATTGAAAATTTAATTGACTTCAAACGTTTAAAATCTGTATTTAAAAAATACACGTTGCTTTTCTTTTGTCTTTTTTTTGACCTTGTTCTTTATGGTGTGAAACTCGATTCTCATCACAACTAATACAAGCAGATGTTTCCACATGTTGCTGTGTGTGTTTGGGTAAATGGCACATAGGAATGAAGAGGTGTAGACAGTAGTCTGTTCTGCTGTCCTTATTTCTTCTTATTTTATCATATCCGTTTTCATGTTTCAACACCAATACTCAGCTGTGCTGAAATATTATTTGCAGTGCTACTGTGGAAAATGTGTGAAAAATGTCAGAAGGCTGGTAGTGAGAGAAACTTGCATTGTTTTTTATTTGCCCTGTTAAAAGTACTCTGCAAAAGTTAGTTTAGCCCGGTTAAATTCAGTAAAACGAAATCTCTTATTAAGCACCTTTTGCTGTCCAATTATTAATCAGATAATCCAAAAATAGGTAAAATGTTGATGTTAGAAGTTTTTTCTTTGCTGCATCATTTGACACAAATGTTCAAGCTAAAGGAACGATGTTATTTCAGCATCTTAGGCAATAAAATGTTTATTTTATTATTTAGCAAAGGAACTGAATTGTTTTTATTTTTAAACATTTCTAATCTTATATAAAATATCTGAAGCGGTTGACTGAAAAATCTGCAGAAAATCCCAACTAATCAATTAGAACAATTCATAGAGTCATCATAACTGCTGCCCTATCCAACACCATTTCGACTAATATTCCTGAATAAAAACAACAAACAGTTAATATAAAGATTAAACGAGAGTTTATAGTCTAAAGTTAGCTCTGGTACCTTTTGGGGTTGTAGATCTTGATGGAATCGTCCAATAAAGCGACAGCAAACTTATCAGTGTGTGGATGCCAGGCGAAGGCTCGCACCACACAATCAGACCTGGCAACACAGAAAGGGAACGACTTCAATAAATAAGACAAAACAGAAAGATTACAGTTTCACATTGTTCTCCTTTACAGATATAAAAGAATAGAACATAAAAATCGCTCTTACCAGTTTAGCACTTGAGAAAACTCAGCAATCATGTCCTCACTGCTCAGCTAAATAAAATAAAGAAACTTCAGCATCACTCCACATGCTTTGTGTTTCAAATGAGCCAAAAGAGGCAGCTAACCGTGACATGAGGATACAGGGAGCCGTGAAAGGAGGAGACCCATCGGAGCAAAGCCAGGATACATCCAGACGTCACCGACAGCCACTTTGGCACTGTTAGAGAGGAGAGTTGGCGCCTTGCAACGGGACTGAAGACTCAATAAAACACATGAGATGTTGGTGCTTTCCGTACCTTCTGCTTGTGAGGTGGTAATTTCATTCAGCAGCCCAGTGAACCCACCGTCCCGCCTGGAACACAGAAATAATTAGTGATCTTTGACAGTCCAATAAAGGCTGTAAAACACTGACATCAGCTGCTGCATCAAAGGTAGGAAATGTGCTAAAAGTTGCCTGGCACGTGTCAAGCTGATTTGCATGACTATGAGAGGCAGCTGGATCCTTTCATTTAGCGGTCGAGATTTAATGGAGGTTTAAGCCCTTTTCACCCATCCATCTTTTGGAGCATGAGCTCACATGGTGATGTCAGGTTTGAAACGGGGTAAAAAATCTGCAAGTTCTCAATATGTTTAAGAAGAAAAACTTAATCTAAAATGTCAGAAAATGCTAAAAACATATTTAGCTGTGAATTTTGTGCATAACAAATATTTTTTAGACCTCAAAAATAGTTCATAACAACTTGGATTTACAGAATCCTGCAGATGAGGGATCAATGAGTAAATCACTTGTGCTTACAGTAGAACTTCATACTATTAAAATGTGCAAACATACCAAGATGTTTCTGCCTCAAAGGAGGTTTAACAAACATGTGATCAAACCTTTAGCATAACTAATAACTTTTAATCTCTTAGCAGCTAAATTAAGCCTAGTTTTTTAAGTCTTCTTATTTGAAAAGGAAGATAAAGTAAAGAAATTATGCAAGTTTTCCAATCTGGGAGTCAAATCCAGGACAGCTCACAACTTGGGTACATTTTAGAGCAGTTCATGGTTCCTTCTATTGACAAGCTTTATTTAGATGCTGATTTCATTTTCCAGCAGGACTTAACACCAGCTCCCACTCCAGAAGAAACCAAAAGTTGATTCAGTGACTATGGTGCTGGTGTGTTTGATTGTCCAGTTAACTCTTCGGACATAAAACTCCATGGCTTACATCAGATTCAACAATGCAGTTGTCAGAGGAACGTAGACAGCTCTCAGCAAAACCATATGCATGTAGATATGTAGATAGATAGATAGATATAGATCTAACTTTGTCATTATTAGTACAAGAGATGTTTAAAAATTAGGTCAAAGAAAAAAATTGTAAAGACTTTAAAACAACAACAAAAAATTTCTTCCGGGGAATTTAGCCTGTTCTCATGTTACCTAAAAAGAGTAGAGACTTTAGTAAATACCTGGAAAGCTGATCTATTACAGAAAATCCTCTCAGTTGTATTCTTTTCTCAAGGAAAATGCTGGATTTGGACATTTTGGGTGTATTTAGGGACTATCAGTCAGGCTAAAGGTCTAACTTCTCCAGAGATTGCGCACATCGAGCTGTTTTATCACAGATATGGTGGATAAAATAACAACATGTCTTTAGTTTCCTACCAAGCTGCAGCGCTCCTCATCCACAGAGTTTCCGAGTGGTCCAGGAAAGCTGCTTTGCTGCTGCTTTCTGTGCGGCTGTGGAGCTTCAGGGACTCTCTGGGGAAATGGAGACTCAGCGGACTGGAATCCTGCACGAAAACACGCACCGTGAGCTAACTGAACGACTAACTGAACGACCATGGATACAATTGCAATGATGACCAAAATCACTTGGACCTGTCTCGCCTCGGTGGCTCCAGAAAGAAGCTCATTGTTGGATTCGCACAGAGTGGTTTGTCCTGGGGGCAGCGGAGGGGGAAACAGAGCCAGAGAGCACATTGTCGCCACGGTCAAACCTTACTTCCAGACCCCGGAGAAAGATCATGGACCACCAAACACAGACAGTTTAATCTTGAACCTCAGAAGGACTCAGTATTTTACAGCTGACACGGCCAGCTAGCTAGCTAAATAGGTTCCCAAATTAACACTTCATTTAACAATACAATACTAAAAACAATACGTTATGAGCTGTAAAAGTTGCCCTGCGCTGACAGCTCTCCCAACCGTCTGGTTAAATATCATTCAGTGGATCTTAAAAGCTGTTTGGTAGCACATGCTAAGTTGTTATCCATTCAGTTGATCCCGCCGTGTTGAGCTACGGCAACTCTAAAGGGGAAAAAAGCGCGCAGGTTTTCTAAATGACACAGAAAGCAGACTAAACCGCGGCATGCTGCCCCTCTCTGGACACAGCGTGGTATTGCAGGTAAACTGTCGCAAAACAAGAGAAAAATAACTGGGAGATTTGATGAATGAAACGAGGGGATTTGTATTCAGTACCCAGCTTAACATCAAAACACAGTGTTTAAACAAACAAGATAGCGTCAAAAAATTATACTGTGTACGCTACCACAAAAAAATCAGAATAGAAATGATTGCTTGGACAATATATGAGTGGCCAGAAATGTCTGGTTGATGTTTTATTGGTTTTTAAATTGAAGTTGATGCAATAACAGTTGAACTGTAAGCAAAATGTTGCCAAAATACCAAGTTGCAACGAAAGTATTTCAATTTTTAATATACTATAAGATGCTATATTTTACATACATCATATCTACTTTCTTTTTTTCGACCCTGTTTAGCTGTTTTCTGTTGTGGTTAGTGAATTTATTTTCTGTTTCTTCGTAGGATCAATAACCTAATCTAATCTTACATATATGTTTAAAATCTAATAATTTTTTTTTACTTTTTGATTTTTATAATTATATTTTGCTGGGTGCATTTGGTTTTTAGCTTTCTTTCTTAAATTTTTGTTTTCATTTTTTATGTTTTTCAGCTGAGTCAAATCACTTTCTTCTTTTGTAGATTTGTATTATTATTATTATTATTATTATTATTATTATTATTATTATTATTATTATTATTATTTTGTTGTTGTGACATTGTTAAAAGTTCACAAAGTTATCCACATCTCAAGTATTTGTCCATCTGGAGGGCACATCAGCAGCTACAAAAGCGGCAGCAGCGTCAGTGCGCATGCTCCTAACCTAGAACCATCAGCTGAAGCTCAAGGATAAAAATCAATGGAGGGAATGCTAACTATTTGTCACATTTTGCGGTTGAAATTAAAGAAAAATAAATCCCTGTATGGACTCTTTTGTGCTTTGGCTCCCGACGCCCCCTTGCGGCGCAGCTCTAACTTCCGTGACGTCAATTCAGCACTGGGAAGGAGACAGCTCCCTCCCCACCCCCCTAAAAAACCCAGCGCGCCTCACGTTGCATGGGTCCCCGGTTATTGATAACACCGTTTACCCGCTGGGATCCGTCCCAGTAACGTGGAACAACTCGTGGAAAATAGTCGCTGGGAACCGGAGAGGCTTGCCCGGAACGGAGGAAAACAACAACCAGCTCACTGAGGCGGACAAATACAAAGCCGAGCCCACCCTCTCACTTGACAACGCGACATCAACCAAGGCTAGAAAGGTATGGGAATGTCATGCCATCCGGTTAAATGCCGATTGAATGAGTAATCGGCATCACGGGGACGGTTTAGGCAGGTTTTTAACGGTGCGGTGGCTTCACGTCGTTCACACTGCACCAACACAACTGATGCCTCCAAGAAGGGAATGATCGTCGATGAGGGGGCTACAAACATCATACTTGTGCACACAGAAAGCGCACATTGCGAAATATATGGAGAGTGTTGGTGCCAACGCTGGGTCCGCGTATACAGTCGCTGCGGCAGCCTCACTTGGCATGGACCATAGTAGGCTCGCAATTCATGCACGTCGGCTATGATGCTGTTGAGTGTCATCATCACATCCTCGGTTATTTAAAGATTGATCTTCCTGCGTGAGTGCGTGCGTGTGCGTGTGGGTGCGCATGTGCTCCTGCCTCGCACAGGCCCGTTGGATGTTTATTACCCGATACATTTGTTTTCGCGCTCTCATTTCACTCTCATGGAGTGGTGCAGTAAAAGGTGTTGGACGGTGTGTGCTCTCTGCTACATGTGCTTTCGCTCTCACACATGCCTTTCCCCGCCAATGTACGGCTCAAACATACGCACTGTGGTGGTTATGCAATTCTCCAGCGCACACAATGGGTCTTCACTGGGATGCATTGCTCTTGGTCGTGGCTGTCACACGCTGTGATGCAGTTTGAAAGGACAGGTGACCAGCAGGTGTAAGAACCTCCACGTCCACTGGTGGGTTCATTCATAAAGCCCATTTCCTCTGGCGATGACTCCTCTGGGCCGTCCTGGTTTCCCATTCACAGACAGACATGAGGACTCGCTACATTGCCTTGAAGAAGTGACTATGCCTCTTAAACATTTTACGTAGTCTTCATGCTACAACTTTAATGGCTTTAATGGTTGTATATGGATTTGATGCAATCGACCTATTTAAATTTTTTTTTTTACCAGAGCTTCCAAACTGAATTTAAGTCTGGTCCTGGGTCTTTCTAACACATCTGAACCGTTCAGTTTGAGCTCCAGCTGTTTGAACTGGGTCATTGTCTGTTGCAGCACACAGCATGATGCTACCAAAACCTTGTTTTCAAAAGGTAATGGTGTTTTCAGACTCTTTCTTTTCAATGACACACACATACTACATTCATATGCTTGCCAAAAAGTTACATTAGATCTCATTGAACCGGAGTCACTTCTTCCACGTTTGCTGTGTTTCTTACAGGACTAATGGCAATCACAACTTTTACTGCTTTTTAAAAAGCAACCTTCTACTGCTTCTTATAGACACATTCAATAGGTATTCAGTAGATTCTCCACCCTGAGCTCCTTCAGAGTTACCATGAGCCCTAAGGGAGTTTGTTTTAGTGGATGGTCATGCTGGGTTGGCTTGCAGTTGCCAATCCAGGCTCTATTTTCGGATGCTAGATTTACACACCACATATTTTTATTTGTTCTAAAAATCCAAACTACGTCTCCCTTTTCTTCCTTCACAGTTGCACACTTTATGTTGTTGGTCCATCCCAATAATCTGGCAAAATGTGAAAAAGTTAAAACGTTATAAATACTTTTTATGGTGAATGTTTTAGGGAAGTAAAACCAGTGAACATTTTAAAAGACACTCATAGGGAGGATACCAGTTTTTTCCACCTCTGGACACTTCAAAATTTTATAAATAAATTAAATTCTATATGCACATGCATCTGGGTGACATCTCACTAGAGGCAACTAATAAAAGTTTTTCTGATTACTAACATTTAGTTTTTCTTGTTTCCCCACATTTTAGTGAAATTCCTCATTCTGAAATTTTACTGTTAAATATTAACTATTCTGCTTTGTTTCAGTCATAAACTTGGCCACATGTCTTGTTTATTCTGTCAAAATATGGTTGTGCGCAGGTCAATAATTTAATGTTTTCAGGAAGGTTAGTTAGTGCCAGCTTCCATGTGTAGAGGTGAAGAGAGTCAATTCAGCACCGGACAGCTCCAAAATGTAAATATTAAAACCACTGGACTGTTCTGTAACTTACTTTATATGTAGTTTTTCACTTGTGTAACATGATGGGATGTTTTTTTAGTTCAGTTGTATTTTGTTTATTTTGTCAAAATTTGATTTACCTTTCCCGTAACAAGCTTCCACATTACATCACAAATAAGAAAATAGTGAAATATGTGTAAGTGTTTGCAGAGAGAATCCAACAGGACTAGAATAGAAATCGTTGTCAGTGAATCTCTACTGACAATGTAGTCGGTTCATTCTAGATTGTTAAGAAAAACATACTTTGTCTGGTTAATTGATTCACTTTTCAGGTCCAAACAGTATTTTCTTGAGAACTACTACAGTGAAAATGACATACTTTCATTTCAAACACTGGATGTTAGCTTAAGTCTGTTTTTTGCTAGTAAAAGTTAACCAATCACCTTTAAAGTGACAAAGAAAAACATGTTGAAAATCAAATTTTATTTAGCCCATATGACCTGCACTGAAATTATTCCAAATAAATACACTGAATGTAGAGGTTTTGCTTTTCTATTTAATCATATTTCATGTTTTGGCCACATTTCAACACATACAACGTAATCTTTTATATGTTTACTGATCAATGTGTATAAGGGAATAATGTTGAGAGGTTAATACCAAATAGATAAGCTAAACAACAGATTTGTACCAGTTAGTCTTGAAGACCGTTTATTTCATTGTCACTTCATCATGGTAATTGGGAGTCATCAGTGTCAAATTCTGCCACAAACATGTAAGGTTGAACCTTCTGCAACTAAAGCAGAACTTAAATACTGCAGAATCTGTTTCAGAATCTGTGAAAAGTCGTTTGTCTGCCAAAATGTTTACCATGCCAGCTGAAAAACTCAGATCTTGTGCTTCTTGTGATGTCAGCAACACAAATACACACCAAGCGGAAGGAGTTGTTTTTCTTTCAATGCACTTTTTAGAAAAAAAAAATAGTCTTTGTGAAATCCTGCAGTGGAAATCCATACTTCATTATCCAGCAGTGTTATTTGTCAGTGGGAAAAAAAAGCAAAAATCTAGTGGATAGATATTTTTGTAATCTTGAACAGTAATATTTCTGGAGGGAACAACTAGATAAGCCAAGATTCTGATCTATTTGTTTTTTCCCCTCTAGGCTTTTTTCTCACCTCTTGCTCCTCCATCCTCCCTAACCTGCAGTGTTGGGGAAACCCCTGATGAGTGGGACCTGTATCCATGAGCCCCGTGCCCCTTCCCCTTCCCTGTCAGGATTCAGCACCCCCATCTCTGAACCCCCCTATCGGAGACTCGATGGAGACACCCCGGCCTGCACCCCCGAAAAGGACCTGACCCCCACACAGTGTGTGCTTCGTAACGTACTGTCCATTGAACCCACTGTGCACGGGGCGCCAGGCGGCAGCAGCCCGAGCCCCAGCGATGGATGCACAGCCCACTTCGACAACAGCGTGCTAAAACTCCATGAACATGAGGCCTGCCAGTGTGGCGGCAGCGGCGGGGCAGAGGCGGGCCACAGTCCGGAGGCTGGAGCTGTTCGGAGTCAGTCGGAGAACAATAGGCTCCAGTCAGGCAGTGGAGGATTTTTGGAGGGACTATTTGGTTGCCTGAAACCAGTCTGGACCATGATTGGAAAAGCCTACTCCACTGAACACAAACATAACCAGGAAGGTACGACTCGCTTGTTCTCTGTCAGCCTCTGTGCTTCTTATTAGACGTTATTTTATTGTGCTGTGCATTAAATTCAGCTGTAGGATGAGGAAGCTACAACAAACTATTTCAATAACTGTCAGAATCAGCCTCTCTATGCAAAGATCAATCCAAAGTCTGAATAATTTTCTTGCCTTTGGACATGGCCAATTTATAAATACTGTAAATTTCTCAGGAGTAGACATATTTATCATCATCACTAGGATGATTACATTTCAACCAAAGTGAAAAGATTAATAGATAAATCTTTGGGCACTGAGAATTAGGGTAATCAAACTCAAAATTTATTATTAATCCATGTGAGATTTATTTAGTGAAGTAAAAACAAACAAAAGCAAAGAAATCTAAGGGTGCATTCACACCAGCCCTTGATACTCTGCTTTAATCAACAGAGGCATTTGGTTTGCCTGAAAAGAGCAGGTACGAATGAGCAATCAAACTCTGGTACAGACCAATAAACGAACTCTGGTCTGCCTAAAAACTTCGACTGAGTTGAACTCTGGCACAGTTTGAATGTGTGAATGCTAAGAGGACCAGAGACTGCTCCAAAAACAGGAAGTGGTCTATAGCGAGGGAGAGATCAAACCTGTTGGGAAAATATACATTTAGACAAAATACTTCCATGGCTGGTGCTTTTTTACATTCTTTTATGAACACATAATCCTTCAAATGAATGAAAAGATAGGTCAAGGTTAAACACATTACCCAATACTTAAAGTACTGACTGATTCCAGATTAGTTTGGAGTTTAATGACATTTCAAATTAGCAAAAGGAAACTCTGAAACTCGATATTGTGAAGGAATTCAAGAAAAAGTTTCTGTTCAAGCCTAATTCTTATTGAGATCCTACAAACAATCAAAAAGTGCCATGAAATTTTTTTGCTCTCTTACAGATTTTTTCTGTTTTCATAAATTAACTGTGATTTTTCAAATTCTTCAGTTTGATTTCGCTCTCTACACACAAACCTGATTGCTGCCAGATCTAAAAATATAAGAAATCCTTAAAATAGGACCAATCTGTCAAAATGAAGTAGACCTATCTTAAATAATTCAACAACAAACTGATATCTATCAGTGAAAAAAGGTCTACAAAGTCATTTCTAAGGCTTTGGCATTTCAGCGAACCACAGTGAGAGTCATTATCCACACATGGAGAAAATATGGACCAGCGGTGAACCTTTCCAGGTGTGGTCGACCTCAAAAATATCCCATGAATGACTCATCCAGGAGATCAGAAAGAACCTAGACAACAGCCAAAACACTGCAGGTGTTTTTTTAAAGGCATAGTTCATACTAACATCTAGAAAGAAAAGGGGAAAAACATCATCCACCGGAGAGATCAAAACTGTTTACATTTACAACTTAAACCTCTTGATTGTACTGGCTGAATTAGAAAAAGTGAAAATTGTTTCCAAATGCATTTCAGACAAAGATCATTATACTGACAGTCAAACATGGCAGTGGTAGTGTGATGCTCTGGGGCTCCAGGACCTGGAGAACTCGCTATGAATACGATGAATTTTAGCTGTGAATCATGAAGTCTGTCCATCAGTTGGTGACTTTATAATTATAGGTTCTGCAACAGTAGATGATCCAAAGCAAGTTCACCACCCTTTGCCTCAGATATGTGTGGCCTAATCAAAGTCTGGACCCATTACTTTAAGCAGCCATTCATGCTTAAAAATCATCAATACAGCTAAGTCAAACAGCGACTTTTTTGACGTTTTGAAGCTGAGGCCGGAGTTCCTCACCAGCGATGTGAACGACTCCCTGATGGTCATCAGAAACTATTAACCATCAATAAGTTTAGGGGGCAATTGTTGCTCTACACTGACTTTGTTCCTCCTGGAATAAATTCAGCCATGATTTGAAAATGGCTTTTGATATTTAATTAAGTCATATTTGTCTGGAATTAAAATGTATTTGATTATATGAGATATTAAAGTATGACCTAAAGTAAAAACAGAAGAAATCTGATATTTTTTTTTTCAAATCTCTGAGTCTGAAGCCCTGAAATGTAGTGGAGACAAAGCAAAGTGTGGCAGAAGAAGATAAATCCAAGCCACTGAATCTGAAGCTATAATTAGAACACCACTTTATTATATTTATTGTATTAGAAAATTAACATTACTCATTACTTTCTGTGCTTACTGAGTGTTACCTCGTCCATCTGGCAACGTGTCTGTGTTTTCAGTACCATCAGCCCAGTTCAGTGAACGTCACAGCTGGTCAGGTGGAGAGAGGGAAACGGGTGGGGGTGGGGGAAGCGCATCCTGTGCATCATCCTCCTCCACAGCTGCTGCTCCCGAGAGATCTCAAGCCTTCAGTGGACATCATGAAGAATTGATTTGTGTGTCTCTTTTACTCTCCCAGGCTTGTCTGTCTTTAGCGACCAAGCCTTAACAGCCATTTAAGTAATGTCAGTTTGACAAATGACAGACAGATTAAACTATGAGCGGATTGTTTAGTTTCTTTTCCTTGTGTTTTTCTTAACTATGGGTGATAATGCAATGATAAAATGCTTATGAGCCTCTTGTTTGACCATTGAAGTTGAATCTTGTGATGGTGATTATTCTCCATTTAGATACAAACACAGGCCTGCTATTTGCTAACTCTCTTCACTTCCTTTATGCCAGGAAGCTTATCTTATCTATCAGTGCCTTGCAAAAGTGTTTAAACCCCTTTTCACATTTTGTCATTTGCTTCCATTTTGTTTACTGGGATTGTATCAGACAGGAAGTACATTATTGTAAAGTGAAAGGAAGATGCCTAGCGGTTTTCAAAAATTTCTAAAAAAAGAAAAAACTCTCCAAAAAAGTGAGGTGCTATACATATAGAGCCAGCCTGAGCCATTATCTTACATAAGCACCTTTCACTGCAGACACAGCTGCAGCCTTTTAGGTTTTGGCTCCACCAGATTTGTACATCTGGTGGAGACAAATGTATTTTGCAAAGCACAAATTCTCAATTGAATTTCAATCTGGACATTGACTAAGTCTTTCTGACACGTGAATATGTCTTGATATAAACCACTTCATTGTAGCTCTTGATATTGTGTGTCACCATGGGGATGGTGTGTTAAGAGTGATCTCCTGTGTTAATTTCATATAGTTAAGTGTTTTGCATGTAAACCAGACACCTCAGTTTAGGTATCATCTGATCTTTTCCCACATTGTTTACATGGAACGTCTTGTAAATAGAGCATTTTATGTCTTTTCTTTTCAAAATGACTTTCTTTTAACTCTCCGATAAGCCCATATGTTTTTGAGTGGATAAATAATCCTTCTCCTGTCAACAGATTTTTACACTGCAAATCTCTGCATCTCTTCCAGAGTCATTATTTGTTCTGCTTGCCATACTTTTTAAATTTGTGGATCACTTGTCTAGTGGTTTCATTGGTCTTCAGGATACTATTTGTTTACTAATGCTCTCTAACAAACTGCTGACAGAATAGGTGCATTTATACTGAGATTCAATATAATTGAAGTAATCTTTAAGACAATGTGATGCACTGGAATTTATTTAGGAATAACAGAAAAAAGGAAGTTAAAGACACATTATTTTCTAAATGATGTTGCACCTTGAACCTTGCAAGTCTTGGCAACTTTGCATTGATCTATTACATACTCACAATCAAATGTGATTAGATTTGAGGTTGTATAATGATAATATTTGAAAAAGCTCCAGTTGTATGATTTCTTTTCTTATGAACTACCACAAAAACACTTCTAAATACTGAGACTCTGTAGAGCATTATACAGTTTCATGTTTAATTCTGAGTTTGCTTTTTCGCTGGATGGTGTTTAGAGTCCTGGGAGGTTCCTTTTGAGGAAATTTCTGACCTGCAGTGGGTGGGCAGCGGGGCGCAGGGGGCCGTCTTCCTCGGGAAGCTGCACGGAGAAGACGTGGCTGTAAAGAAAGTGCGGGACATCAAAGAGACCGAGATCAAACACCTGCGCAAACTCAAGCACCCAAATATCATCACTTTCAAGTGAGGAAGCCGTCGCTGTGACAACCTTCCAGTCATCTCCCCCTGATTGTTCTTCCCTTTTCTTTACTATCTGAATGACCTTCTTCCTTCCAGAGGTGTGTGCACCCAGGCTCCGTGTTATTGTATCCTGATGGAGTACTGCGCCCAAGGCCAGCTGTATGAGGTGCTGAGATCGGGCCGTAAAATCACCCCCTCCCTCCTGGTTGACTGGTCCATGGGCATCGCAGGCGGCATGAACTACTTACACCTCCACAAAATCATCCACCGAGACCTCAAGTCTCCAAAGTAAGACTGGGATCAGTCAGCCTGGAGAAAATGTCTTTTCGGGAGAACTCTTCACAGCTGATTGTTTTTATGTCGTTTTCAGCATGCTGATCACACATGATGACATGGTGAAGATTTCTGACTTTGGCACCTCCAAGGAGCTCAGTGACAAGAGCACCAAGATGTCATTTGCCGGCACCGTAGCCTGGATGGCTCCTGAAGTCATTCGGAACGAACCAGTGTCAGAAAAAGTGGATATTTGGTAAGAATGGTGAACATTTTACTTGTTCTTTTTTTATTATTTACTGCAGCGGTGTAATGCTGTAGTTAGAGCTGGACAACAAATCAATAACAATATCCTGATACACACATAAACAATATCAATGGATAATATGTATGATATTCAATATATAGAATATTTACTGAACTCTGATCCAGAACCACACAGCATTCTGGGGGATGTAGGCAGACAAAAGGCTTTAGCCGCTCAACCTCTCACAGCTAGCTTAGCAAGGTTGGTGGAATCAACCACATAACCCACTCTTTGGTTACCTAGCAACAAAGTAACATGCCGCAGCAGCAGTTTCAAGTTTTGCCACCATGCCTCATAACTCTTTAAAAATACAAAAAAACAACATTGTGGAAAAAAACTATGGATAAATAAGGAAAGGTCACTCCACCAGTTTGGCAGCATTTCAGATATTTAAAACGAAAACTAATCATTATTTTTAACAACAATTATCAATATCGACTGATATGAAACGCTTATATCATAGGCTTTTCAGGCATAGCGTCCAGCCACTGCTGTAACTTTTACAAAAATATGCTTTTTACGTTATTTTTAAAATTAGGATTATGCCATTAATGTGAGGCAGATTATTTGTGAAAAGCGTGAGCTCCTTCACCTCCTCCAAGGGTTAATATTGCCCTCTGAAGAAATGTCAAAAACAACCAATCAGAGCCAGGAGGAGGGTCTCAGCGATGTCAGTAAAGCTTGTGTATATGCTGTTCAATCTACTAATGGTGGAGGAAAAATTGTTTAAAAGGCGTCATCGGTGGCTATGCTAACTAGTCTGAGCAGTTAGCAGAAAGCAAGACGGAGGGTGCAAGGAGCATGTACATGAGCTTTGATTGGTTGGTTCTGATGGAGCAGAGTATTTATGCAAATGACAGCAGGTCCACAGGGAGAAGACAGACAAGCTTTATTTTTTAACTCTGACTGCCTAAAATGTCTTGTGCTTTCTGTGAAAACACTTATATCTCGTTCAACTTAAAGGTCCTTTGGAGTGGTGCTGTGGGAGATGCTAACTGGGGAGATTCCCTACAAAGATGTCGACTCCTCTGCCATCATCTGGGGCGTGGGAAACAACAGCCTGCAGCTGCCTGTCCCTGAGAGCTGCCCTGACGGCTTCAAGATCCTCCTCAGACAGTGCTGGTGAGCACAGCCTGGATAGGAATAGGAGTGCAGATGATTTTAATGATGAGAGTTGTGGAGCCAGTCTCTGAGAGTGGCTGCACAGGGAGGTGGTAGTGTGCAGTTTCGAGGACTGTATTGATTTTACTGTGCATGGGCCGTGTACACAGCTGTGTTTTCTGTTTTGGGTATGCAGGAACTGTAAGCCCAGAAATAGGCCCTCTTTCCGACAGATCCTCCTTCATCTGGATATAGCCTCAGCTGATGTACTCTCCACCCCACAGGAAACATACTTTAAGTCTCAGGTATGGCTGCTTTCATTTTTATTATCTGCATTTTATTGATTTTAGAATGCATCCATATACTCCTCCAGGCAAAAGTTTACATGGAGTGATTATAAAGATGTTTGTAGTATCAATTTTGGGCTTTTAATGTTTCAATTGAGCAGTTTATTGTTTTGGTCGACTGCAAATGCTCAATAATCTATATATACCACTGTATATTGATGTACACAAGCATACACACACAGGCTCACAAAGTAATCAGTTAAATGAAATGCCACACAAGAGAGGCAGTGTGAGCTGTGCAGAGTTGAACAGAAATGTGCTCTCATCAGGCTGAATGGAGAGAGGAGGTGAAACAGCACTTTGAGAAGATTAAATCCGAGGGCACTTGTCTTCATCGGCTCGACGAGGAACTGATTAACCGCCGTAGGGAGGAGCTCAGGTTTGTTTGTCTCATGTACATTCAGAGATTTTATCTTAAGAGCTCACACTCTGCCAAAAATATATTAGTAAATGAACAGTCCTGTGAACTTTTTCGCCATTTGTTACGTTACGCCTGCAAACGTCAGACTTACATGATAGGCCACCTGAAGGTGGAACAAATTATTATTTTAGTAATTATTTATTCTATGGATTATTCTGACAATTTAACCACTTAAACCTTTTTTATGAAGTATTAGAGCTGCATCAAAGTTCTAATCAATTCCTTCAATAAAAAGGAAAAATATGCACGTTATTGCCTAAAATGCAATAGCAAAGCATTCCCTTCCATCTGCAGCTAAAAATGCATCAAACATCAACATGTGAAAAGCTCAGTCCTTTCTGCTTGACTACACACCAATGCAGCGTAGGGCTAATCTTTTAATTATTTTTTGGATTAACCGATTAATAACACAGAAGGTGCTTAATAGGAGATTTTATTTCATTTTTAAATTTGAATCAGGTGAAACTAAAGCTATGACACTGTCGGAGTTCTGGATAGAACATATTTACAGACAAAATGTATTTATCTTAACTCCAAAATGTATAATATTTGCATGGTTTCGGCTTAATTGCTGCTCTTAGTACGTTATTATTCAGATTTTTATTTAGGATTGTAACTTGACAAGTTGTGAAAGAAAATCGAGGAAGTGGATATTTTTTGCATGAAGCCATTTTCCTCCATTCCCACTTTTTGATGCCCTTCCTTTGTCTGTCCCTGCAGATGGTATAAGTGCACGTCTGTTGAAGAGGGTCTGGATTCGCTCATGTAGATTCACAATGACAAGAACCACTTCTTTCTTTTTTTCAGGCATGCTTTGGACATTCGTGAACACTATGAGAGGAAACTAGAGAGGGCAAATAACCTTTACATGGAGCTCAGTGCTGTGATGCTGCAGCTGGAGCTTAAAGAGAAAGAATTGCAGAGGTACAAATAAATTCATTAAAGCATGTTCAAATACTAGTGATATTAAAAAAATAATATGCCTTGAGTATTTTGACTTGAATTTATCATTTCCTTTCAGGAGAGAGCAGTCTTTGGATAAAAAGTATCCGGGTTTGTTCAAGCACCACAGCTCAAGACAGAGCAGCTCTTCCAACTCCATGGACAAGCTCATCAAAAAAAGAAATGTTCCACAGAAGCTGCCGTCTGGAAAGAGGTACGACGTTTTGCTGCTCCTGCCTGCATTTGACAACAGAATCATTCTGAAATAGGGTTGGACAATAAATCAATAACAATATACATCACAATAGACACATGATCAGTATCAATAGATCATACGACTGATGAAAGTTTCAGTAATTCAGATTCAGAACCGCACAGCATTCTGGGGGATGTAGGCAGAACCAGGGAGATCAATTCAGGGTTTCTTCCAGCAATTTTTTTTTTCATTTTAAAATTTGATTAATCTAAAATTTCTGAGTTTTTTTTCTAGCCAATGTTTGAATTTTCAAGCTCTAAAATGTCCTTGTTTTTTGGTGGAAGCTTACTGCATTTCATCTAAAAATTTCTGAGTTTTTTTTCTAGCCAATGTTTGAATTTTCAAGCTCTAAAATGTCCTTGTTTTTTGGTGGAAGCTTACTGCATTTTTCCTATATATTATAGCCCTAATACAAAAGCTTCTAAATCAGGAATGGTTATGTCATTAGATTGTCAATATTTCACTTATTTAAATAAAAAACGAATCAATAATAATCAATATTGACTGATATGAAATGCTTATATCATGATACCTTTCAGCCATATCGTCCAGCCCTATTTTGAAATGAATAAATATTCATGTGGTTCAAAGAGGGAAACTGCTGACGATTGTCTTTCCCCTTTTTAGGCCAGACATCCTGAAGTCTGAGGTAATCCTTCCCAAAATGGATTCCTCTGTGATGCAAGTCACGATCCCCGCCTGCCCCAACAGGAGCTCCACTTCTCCCAGCCGGTCTCGGAGAGTAAAAACCCGCCATCGCAAGCCCGGTAAGGGCAGCAGCGGGGACCTAGCCGTTCTCAAAGCAAACCAGTCCTCCTCCAACAGGGAGACGTCAGCGCAGGCCAACAACGCCACCACCAACAACTCCAAGCAGCTCCTGGAGCCGGCGGTGGCCCTGCGGGGGCTCAGCCACGAGCAGCAGCAGAGGCAGCTGTCCTCCTCCAGCCCAGACCTCATCTGCACCACACTGGAGGCAGAGGGCCAGAGGAAAAGGGAGCCCTCAGCCAGCGGACTGGAGAGAGGAGGCAGCCTCAGCGCCTCAGCTGGGTTAGGGGGGTCTGAGGGCGGGGTGGGGGTCCTGGACGACCTCACAGAGACGCCTCCACGCAGCGACACTCCCAGCGAGGATGCCGCGTCGTTCCCGTTCTCCAGCAGCCCAGATTCGCCATGTGGGAGAGGAGCAGCTGGAAGAGGATCGCTGGGATCTCCTCGTCTTCCTCATGACGGCGATGACAAGGATGAAGGAGCCAGCGCCGTGAGGATACCTAGGGGCGCTTCTGGGGGGCTCGGGACTCAGCACCTCACACCTTCAGCCATTTTGTACAGGGCAGCTATCACACGCAAGCAGGTAGAGGTCTGACTAAATGTTCCTCAACAGGCGTCTTATGGGATGCTGTTTGTGAAGTAAAAAATAAACAGCAATAATTTCTAGGCCAGTCACAATAAGCAATAAATCAATTAATCCCTTTATAAATTAAGACGACCTCAATAATTTGCATTTGCATGATTTATCATTTTTCTCTTTCTACCAAAAGTTGGATGAAAGAAGACTTCAGTCCTTTCTTTGATGGACTATTTTGACTTCATAATTCACTTTTTTTATTTGTTGTCTCTATTGTTTTATTTATTTATTTTGGATATGTAAAATCCAAGGTCAGTTCCAAGTTCCAAGGTCAAATATTCATTAGAATTTAAAATTTATTGACCTTTGAGGATGTTTTCTTGCATTATTATTACATCATCACCATTATGTTATTTGAAAATGTTCTCGAAACAATAATATTATCATTCATCGCAATAACTTCTGGGACAATTTATCGCCCAGAAACATTTGTTATTGTCCCAGCCCTAATAATTTTATTATAAAAAGAATTGTGTTCAAATTTCAAAGTTATGTTTTCATCATATTAATTATTCATTCATAAATGTCAGCGTTCCAATATTTAATTTGGAGCTAAATATTTAGTTTGCAAACTGAATATTTTGTTATCAAATAAATATACAATTTGGAGCTGTTAGATAGAAGGTAAATATTTAGCTGGCAACCAAAATATTTAGTTTGAAAATTAAATGTTCAATTTGGAAATAATATTGGAAGATAAATATTTAGTTAGTTAGTTCTCTATAACAGGCTACATAAACCGAATTATTGCTGTTAATTTTTTACTGTGTCACTTTACAAATGGCACCAAATATTTTCTGAGCTTTTTCTGATTTGTGCATTTTTCTGTTTTTTCCTGAAGAGGCGTGGGGTGTCATCCGAAGAGGAGGAGGGTGAAGTTGACAGTGAGGTTGAGTTGCCTCGGAGACGGTGAGGAACCTCACTGGAAAATTCCCTCAAGCCACACTCCATCTCTGACAAGTCACAGATTTATTAATAGAAATAAGAATCATTTTTGCAGGTTTTTAGTTTTTTATTTCATTCATTTACAGCAAACGTGTCAAACTCAAGGCCCGTGGGCCAAATCCGACCCGCCATAGCTTCGTATGAGGCCATCTAGACTCTAGAGGGTCACGAAAAAGATATAGTTGTGTGCCTTGATATTATTTTGTCAATAAAATCAAAGAAGCTTTTATCTGGATACTGCTAAATTACATGAGTGTGAAAGGATGTTCAACATAATTCTTTTCATAAAGTAGTCATTGTATCCAGAGTCAACAATTTAGTAATATTTCAGCCGTTTGTTTACAGGTTTTATCTATACATCTTACCACACACAGCCCTTCAGGATCAGGATACATATATGACCCAGAATGAAAGTGAGTTGGACACCCTCAAATTACAGTTTAAAATTAGCATGTTACACGTTGATATAAGCAAAAGTTTTGAGTGAAAAGTATTTTATAATATACCCCTTGTCTCAAACCTCAGTTTGCTGTATCATAAACAGCTAAGCATCCATATACATCTCTAAACACAAAACAGGCAGTGTGTATGTGACAGGGCTTTTACTCCATCAATACTACAGATGTGAAGTTTGTCGAAATCGGTTTAGAGTTCATTTTTTTTGTCAAAAGCTTGTTTTCTCTTCACATTTCCTGCTATTGTTCTGTTACACTGCTCTTGTCAGTTGGTGGTTACCGTAGCAACCAGTAACTGACAGCTCTTTCTGTCGCCATTTGTTATTTTGGGGCAGAAGCAGCTGGATGGATGCTCATCCATCCATCCATCCATCCATCCATCCATCCATCCATCCATCCATCCATCCATCCATCCATCCATCCATCCATCCTCTATTCTGGTGCCTATCTCCAGCTAACGTTCCGGGCGAGAGGCAGGGTCACCCTGGACAGGTCGCCAGTCTGTCACAGGGCAACACAGAGACACACAGGACAAACAACCATGCACACACACACACTCACACCTAGGGAGAATTTAGAGAAACCAATTAACCTGACAGTCATATTTTTGGACTGTGGGAGGAAGCCGGAGTACCCGGAGAGAACCCACGCATGCACAGGGAGAACATGCAAACTCCATGCAGAAAGACCGGGGCCGGGAATCGAACCCAGAACCTTCTTGCTGCAAGGCAACAGCTCTACCAGCTGTGCCACTGGGCAGCCCGCTTTGATAGAATATTACATTTGATTATTTTCTTGAAAGTAAATATTGATCTAATCTCATTTGTTTCTTTAGATTGTTAGGTTTTCAGAAACAGAAATTTCTTAAATCTTAGGATTTTTATTTTATTTGTTTCTCCAGCCGTCCGACCAGCATCACCAAGTGCCAGTCGGTTTCTACCTTCAGCTCAGAAAACCTCTCAGTGTCAGACGGCGAGGAGGGCCACACCACTGACCACTCTCACAGCGGCACGCCCGACGTCGTCAGCACGAACACGGACGACAGGTTGGATGACCGCAGCGATGACCTCCTCTCCCAGGGGTCAGAGATCCCGGCAGACAACACCGATCCCGCACAGGCGTCTGACGGCCTGTTGGAGAGGGACGGCGCTCCGGGCCAGAGCAAAGCTCAGCTGGACACCGGGCAGAATCCTAATGAGGTAAAGGAAAGTCCACAGAGGTTTGCATGTGTCAGTTAGTGTTGTTCTTTCAGAAAAGAAAAAAAGAGCTAACTAAACGACTAACTAAAAAAAAAAAAACAGAAAAAAACTATATGTTGCTAAAATTAGATATAAGAATCTCATTGGTACCTTTTATTTTGTGTTACAGCAAAATAAAAACACTTTATTTTGTTTTAATTGACATCAACAAAAAAATCACAAATAATTTACATATGAAAACTTTGAAAAGAGTAATATTATACATGTGTCGTCACAAAAAAACGTAACATCACGTCTGAGTCTAGTATAGAAATAAATTAAACTGGAAACTTTACTGTAGCACAGATGTACTTGAAAATAGTAGTACGTAATATTTAATGGTATTGATCGTGATATATATTTTAGCACAAGAGAACAGCAATGATTTGACTTGATTAATTTTCAAATAAATTTTATGTTTAACTGGGATTATGAGGTAAAATTAGTGACTGTTTATTTGCTCTATTGCAAGTTCTTTTTTAAACTTAAGTACATAATTGAGGCTTTTTTATTCTTATTTTTAACATACAAACAATGATGTCTACTCTACGAAGCTAGAGCGTTTTTGCAATTACTCTCAGGAGAATATTTTAACATATTGGATGAGTCATAGTGACACTGTTACCTTTAAAATCTTGATTCAGACGTCAGTGATTTAGCATGAGGTGATACTATTTTGCTTCAGGTTGCATTCAGGTTGAACTTGTTTCCACTTATTACACAGAGTCTTTTACAGAAACCTTTTTAAAAAGGATAAAGCTGTTCACTTAAATTAGCTTCTGTTGTTCCCTCCCAACAACTAAATAAATAAGGTTTGCAAAATTAATCCATTTAAATTGGGATTATGTGTAATCCAGACTAGATAGCATATAATTTCCTATCTTGTCTGCTTGTTTGAATTAGAAAAATGGCTTCCAAGCCAAAAAGTATACACACCACTGTAAAAAAATAACTTAAAATTACTTTTCCATGTATATCCTGCATGTGACTGATATTCTTTTCACTTTTGACCCTCAGAACCGGGGCTTGTGTGATGATTCTGACTGCGACAGCGCCGAGCTGGACCAGTCAGGCAGCGGAGAGCCCAGTCGACCTCCCAGTGCCGGAGCGTGGGTGTCGCCATCCCAACCCTATCAAGGGTCTCCACAGATGCCCCACACAGGATATCCTCCATAGATCACACGCAAAACAAAGACCTCCGGCCACCCAACAACAAGCAACCAACACAGGCGCACATCAATCTGTCAGTGCAGTACATTACTGTTGCCATGAAGGACCACACCTACAACAACACTCAGACAATGACAAGTAGCTTATGGTGTCTCATAAGTTTGTTGGCGGGTAAACCTGTATCAGATGACATAGGTCGTTTGGCGAAAACACGACAAATATAATCAGATACTGTATTTTGGCAGCTTGTGACATCAGTTAAATGTCATTTACGTTGAGTAGGGTTGTTTTTAGGAAGCATAGTTACCACGTTAACCTTAGGCACTATGCCAGTTCAGCAAAAACCCATTATTAGATGTGCACGCATGCACAAGAAGATACTACACTCATTAAAGTAGTCCTTAAAACACTTTAACCCTCACTCTGGGAGCATCCTCCATGACACTCTAATGCATCAAATACTAATGAGAAATAATGTAAATATACAGTAAGAACCACGAGAAATGTCTAACTTTATTTTATATGTAAGATAAAATGTAAGATTAAACTGTATGCAGCCCTGTGAACAAATGCATGACTACATGTTTATAATTTATGGTTTGAATGTGTCTGTTTTCTATTTTGTGAAAGTTTACACTTTTTTAATCCTGAAAGTCTTAATTTAGTTATCTACTTTTTATTTAATAAATGTCGGCATCACAAAAGAAAAAAAAAAAAACAACAAATGAAACCATCATGAAAACACTTAAACAGGGAATTCAGTAGGTGATACATTGTTTCTGAACTCTTACTGCGTTTTAAACTAACAGCTTTCATTGGGTGTAGTAAATCAGCAACAAGAAGAAAGACTTTAGGGTTCACTCAAAATGCATCTCTACCATTTTCAACTTGACGTTTTAGGCAATACAAACATAAAATGTCTGCACAGAATCTTGTGCTTTTGGTTTCCCCAAGTCTGATTCAAAGTGTGCTAAATTATAAAAAAACAATTATATTTTATTGCTTTAAAACGTTGTAGAAAGGGCAGACATATCTTTCTTTTTCTTCCAATTCTTCAGAGTTATTAATCCCAATACACCTGTGCTAGCTGCTAAAGCTAACTTAAGTTTTTTGGGCCTGCTGAATTGAGGAACCTGGCCTAAACCGTCAGACGACTGCACTTTATCCTTGGTGACCAACATCACATTTATAAAGATAAAGACTATTTTTCATTTCAATTTCTCCAACTTTTCTCATTTGTAAAATTTGGCACTAATTTTGCAACATGCTTGGTGCTAGCTGCTAATACTAAGTGATTTTTTTTTTTTGAAGGGTCTGCTGAACTAAAGAACAAAAACATTTTAATTTTTCACTTTGTCCTTGCTGATAACATTCTCAAGCGAAAGCTGATATTTTGAAGCAAGAACATATATTTTAAAGTTTTGCCAATTTTTACTTGTAAACATTTGGCTCTAACGTTTGCTTCAATGCAAATTGTACCATTTGCTAATGCTAACTGAAGTACTTTTGACCTAATGAACTAATAATTTAAATCTTTTATTACAGCACTTTGTTCTTACTTATATCACAACTGGCAACTTAATTTGTTCAGGCAAGGCCTTTTTTATTTTTACCAACTCTTCTCTCCTGTAAAACTTTGGCGCTAATATTTATTACAATGCACATTATGCTAGCTGCTAATGATAACTAGTCTTTTGGGTCTGCTGACCCAAAAGTTTGTGAGACAAACTAAAGAACGTAAACACTTTCCACACTGCACTTTGTCCTTGTTGACCAACATCACAAAAGAAAACATTTTGATCAAGCAAGATTTTTTTTTTATTTAATCAATATTGCGTCATTTGTAAAAATTCACTGCTAACATTAATAACTCACACTGTTGGCTGCTAATGCTAACTGATGTTGTTTAGTTCTGTTGAACACCCTTAGTTAGTTTTAAGCAGCTGCAAAGTTGTAACATAATTAAACATATAGCTTCTAATGCCATATGTTTTCCACTTTTGAACTGCTACAGACTTAGTTATTCACAAGAGGAACAGTTTAGTTTTAACCTTACTAGATCGTGTTACTGAAATTAAATTCTGTGCAGCCAGTTCTTAAGACATGAAGAACCCAATGAACTGTTACTGAAGCTACACAAAGTTCAATAGAACATTTTGGCTTTTTTGTTTCATGCAACTACAGGGTTAGCAAAGGGCTTATCACCTTGGTAGGGTCCACAAACACTTCCAAATTTGAAAGTTTCCCTTTATGTTGACGATCCATGAAAGAAGCATTAAAAGAAGTCACAGTAGTACTCAGTTGAATCTTAATATTAATCGACGTGTAAATTAGGAGGTGATTCTTTTTTTTTTGTAATGAACCAAAAAACCTCCTTGTACGTTATGATGTTTGCAGGCCTCTTAAAAACCTCAACTTTTCGTTTGACCCTTTAAGGTGACTGCAGGAGTAGCTGAATAAATAATAAAGCACTTCTATTACTTTATAGAAACCATGGTGGTTTCTAGAAAACTAAGTATCCGTTGGGTTTAAGTATCTATTTTGTTTTTATACAGCATTGCACATTGTACCAGTACCATAGGAATTATATCAAAAGCAGAATATAATGAGCAAGAGTACGCATTGGTTAAAAACAAATGTGTGAACTTTAAAAAGAAGGGGCCATATTATAGCTGCAGTTTGTGCTGTTGCTGTGTCACATGAGACAGCTGAATGAGAAATAAATTATTTTCAATGACTTTAAGCATGTCCAAAATGTTGCAATGTCTTTTCTTTACACTTCAGAAAAACATAACAAATAGTTGAGAATTGTCAAAAACTGCATTTATTTCAGTAATAAGGCTCAAAAATGCTAATTTTCTAGAGAAACATTACAGTTATGCTTTTCTAGCATTTATTTCTTTTGGTTTAATTGTTATTGTTTGACAGATTCTAGTTTCTTTGTGTAAATAATCATTTTATTCACATTCCAAGGTTAGGTGGAATACCACAGGGTTCCATGCTCGGGCTAATTCTCTTTAGCTTAGCCTGTAGACCAATAGCCAAACCCTCACCATAGAATAAATTACTACTGCTAAGATATCAAACTATATTTACTCACAAATTCTTATAGACTGGAAAATATGCACTGTGCAATAAATTGACTTTGCTTAAAAAATGCATGTAAACTCATTTCATTGCCTCAAAGTTTTCAAAAATCAAAAATGTTAGTATGTATAAGCTGTACACAACTTGACTAACTTGGATTAAGTTGTATTACATAATAGTACACAACTACTTTAAAACCTAACTAGTTCTCCTTCCTTGAACATATACAAACTCATTTCATGTTTACTAATAAAATCCATCAACTTTTGAATTAAAAATGAAATTAAAATGTTCCAATTTATTTATGAGCCTGCATAAGAATGACAAAGGACTGTTTAAGCATTTCACATCTTTTATTTTTGCATTTCAATTCTTCGACAATTTAATTGCACCCAGATCTACAATAGTTTGAAAACGTGCACAAAAAACGTGAGTTTCTTCATCCTGCAAAGAATAAAAAAAATAAAATCTGACCCAGGCAAAAAAGGATAGCAGGAAACTAGTGTTAATTCTATAGTTCTCCTTCTAGTTAATCATAATTTAATACTTCAGCTTAATATACTTATAAAGACCATTATGTCTTTTAGTTTTGCCCCTTGCAGCATTCCCCAGCCCTGCAGTTAAAAAAAATATTTTCTCTATTTAAAACAAATATTTCAATGTTATCATCAACACCACCACTATGGTCTTAGTTATTTCTGAGAAAAAAAAAAAAAAACATTTCCCTCACGTCCAGGCTCACTCCTGGCGATCCAAGGTCCACCAACCTTTATCAGATCAACACAATGCTCCAAAAGTCCAGATTAACAAAATAAACGGATGGAAACGCAGGAATGACACAAAACGCTTACTGAGCAAGTTAGAGGTGAGACATGATATAGCTTAAAAGGTTCATTCAACCCGCACTAAACAAGAGAAATCACCTCCAGACTTCTAAAGTGTTTTTTTTTTTCCTGCATACATATTCAGCTCCTTATCGCACACTAAAACCCGTTAGACCCACAATGCCTCATTCAGGAAGTACAGCTTCAAACAGCAAATGCCAAATATTAATGAGTTCTACTTGTACAAGGAACTGTATATTAAATAAAAATAAATAGATATTTAAAAAGAAGGGAAAGAACAGTCCATCTATTATGTTATTGAGTTTTTTTTCGTTCTTTTTTCAATTTTCTAAGAAAAATCTGACGTAAGAAAAACATTATTTATGCCTTTTCAGATTTTTCTAAAACATTATACTTACAGTTTATCAAGAAGATCTTACAGATATACAGTAAAATAAGAGGAAAAATACAACAGAAGATCTTTGAAAACTATTTGCCAACAGAATTTAAAAACATAATAAATAAATAAAATATCAATAGCATGATGGTGTAATTACAACTGAAGTAGATGTCTAAACCAATGCAGGAGAAAGCTGTGAATTTATAGTACTTGGTTTTTGCATGAAGTTCAACAAGGGACCTCTTGGTAAAAACTCGGGGCAGGGGTTAAAGTAGATGCTGATGAAGATCCTCCATGTCAGTTGGCTGCGAGGCCAGTAGCTTCAGAAGAAAGCCTGAGACGAGAAAAGACATTTTAAGTCCAGTAGATTATTAGAAATTCAAAACCTGGTGGCTGAAAATGCCACATATTTACAGACAAAGAAGGTTTTTTATCCGAATAATCACTTTGAGTAGGTCTGAAAGGATCAATCGGGTTAATCGACTGACACAATCGTCAACTAATTTTGTGATCAGTTGTGAATTGGAAAATACTGATTAAAAAAAAGTGCTGTTTGCTGAGAGAACACAGTCAGAGTAGAAAAAATTAAGCCAAAACTATACAGAAAAAGTGTACATTTCATGTTGCATTCACACCAAACGCGTCCGATGCTTCAAGTTCAACGCTTGACATTTTGCTCTACACTTAGCGTTTTGCGCTTCAGGCATGTCTGGTTTGCATTTAAAGTCTATGTGGAGGCACGTCGAGGGCGCGACATCGTTTTCCGCTACTGGCCTATTTGTCAGATGAGTCAGACGCTCAAAACGTTCCAAATGGCTTAAATTGCGCCTCGATCAAAACGCGTTTGATGTGAACGCTCCACTACTCCATCCATTTTCTATACTCCTTTGTCCCTAATGGGGTCGGGAGGGTTGCTGGTGCCTCTCCAGCTGTCATTTCGGGCGAGAGGCGGGGTCACCCTGGACAGGTCGCCTGTCTGTCGCAGGGCAACACAGAGACACACAGGACAAACAAACATGCACACACACACCACACCTAGGAGGAATTTGGAGAGACCAATTAACCTGACAGTCATGTTTTTGGACTGTGGGAGGAAGCCGGAGTACCCAGAGAGAACCCACACATGCACAGGGAGAACATGCAAACTCCATGCAGAAAGACCCCAGGCCGGGAATTGAACCCAGAACCTTCTTGCTGCAAGGCAACAGCTCTACCAGCTGCACCACTGTGCAGCCTGCACCATTACTCTTCAGATGAAAAACCTTCTTTGTCTGCAAGTATGTGGCAGTTTTAGATTTACGTGGTTCAAATTCTGGAAGCAAAAACTCATATTCAACTAATATTTGCTATTCAATTATTAACTGGTTAATCCAATAATAATTAACAATTCAGTCCTACATTGTATTGAGTTGAGCAGAAAGGTCCTAGTTTTTCACATGTTGATTAGAAGTATTTTTTTAGCTCCTTTGGTACAAATGGATCAACCGTTTGCATCTTTTAATGAATCTCTAACATTGTGTAAAAATTAGCAGAATATCCCAATCTTTTTATCTGATTAACAGTCACAAGAATGATAGAATAATCAATTATGAAAACAATCGTCAGCCGCAGAAGAACTTTGCTGATAGGTTAGTGAAGTTCCAGTGAATTGTTTCGGTTTTGCATCATTTATCTGAAGACTTCACATTATCTGTTCCCTTCCAGCATTAATACATCACCGGAGTTGCCTCTCTAGTTAAGCTGTATAAATTTAAATAAAGACTCTCCAGTCTTCATTTACATCACAGCAGAACACAAATGTCTGCAGCAATGAACTCATTAAAGGGAAAAGAGTGTGCAGGCAGTAGCTGCATTACAACAGGAAGGTTGGAAGGGTGTGTTCACACACTCCGATGCAAAGAAACAGTTCAGCAATATCCGCAACGCAGCTGGGCTAAGGCCAGAGCCGCCTTCCATAAAACCTCCTGTTTTTCTTGGCTTGTGTCAGATGTTTGACAGCAACTCGCTGGTTAAACACACACAAGAAAACCGAAGCCTTGGAAAGTCAGATTAAAAAGGCAATAAGCCGTAAAAATAAAACAATAAAATCCCTTCGTGCTGCAGTAAAATACACGCTGCAGTCTTACCGAGCGTTGATCAGGTACTCGGCCAGGCTGATGCTAGCGTGGGAGCCGGTGATGGTGACCTGCCGGTCACTTGAACCCTCCACTGGGTTGGCAATTTTTATCTGGGCCCCTGACATCTGACGAATCTCATTGATCTTTGCACCCTGACGGCCTATGATGCAGCCGATGAGCTAGGGAAGGAGGAGAGGTAAGACAAAAAAAAACCCGATCACATTAAAAACCAATGTTTACCCTGCAGAAAATACTTACATCATTTGGAATGGTCAGCTCATGGGAGCCAGTTTGTGCAGAGGCATCCATCCCACCTTTAGGAAGAAAAAGGAAGAATAATGAGAAGAAATCCAACACATGCAAGTGGAAAACACTCTGCAGCAGTAGATGCACCTACCCTGGAAGCCCTGGTTGCCGTGTGCAATGGGGAAGGGGCTCTGCTGCATGGCCAGCTGGTGAAGTTTAGTGAGCTGTTACCAACAATTGAGGGGGGAAAAAAAAAGCAAAACAGAGAAAAAGCAAATGCAGTTAGGGAAAAAAACTGTAATCCTAGACTGAAATGTTGCAATTCCCCTTTTGTATGTACTTAAAAATGATAATGAGCAGAAATTATGAAATGAAACCATGATTTGGTGTAGCTCTACTAAAGAAAAACCAAAGCATTTAATATAATCTTAGAACTTGCAGCATCTTGCAAAAGTAATCATTACCCTTAAACTTTCCCTTTTTGTCACATTTTAATCACAAATCTCAATGTGTTTCAATGGGATTCTCTGAGAGAGCCAAACAAAGTCAGGGATGGTTTTCCAAACTGGAAGTGTGTGCCGTGGAATTCTTATTAAGTCCTATTTAAATTGAGAAGTCACCTTATCAGTAAATAAGAGTCGATTAGTTTAAGCCATTTAGATTGCATTCACATCAGCCCTGTGAAATCTGTTCTAATCAAACTACTTCAGCCTTCTACTAAGTCTGGTTTGTTTTGGGAGGTGTGAAAACGTAAACAAACTCGAATGTGAAGAAAATAAGTAAATTCAGACCAATACTAGAAGAAAACCTTGGGAGTGAAAAAAAAAAAATAAAACAGAGCCAGAGCTAGAATGACCTAGTCAAAGTACAGACCTAAAACTAATCAGAAACTTGCAGCAAAGCTTGTACAATGATATTCAGACATTTCCACCCAGTCAGTAATTTTATGAAAAGGCATCCAAACATCTAAATATGCAAATATTTTATTTCCCAAATAATTATTTTGAATGACAAAAAAAAAAACAAACAAAAAAAAAACAAAACAAAAAAAAGGACATTTTGTGGTTTTCACGTTACGTAGTGCGGAAAAGTTCGAGGGTATGCAGACTTTTGCAGGGGATATGGAGATGTAGATCCAGAATGGGTGGCAATAAAGAAATGGAGTAAGAGGGTGGCATGGCTTCCCAGGACCAAAGTTTTTAAATACATTGGATCACTTACAGAGGGCCCTTCACTTACATCAGGCTGTGGAATGGCGTGCTGCCCTTGGACAGCGTAAGCCTGCAAGGAGAGAACAGCAGTTAGGAGGGAGTGTCATTGAGACACAGCGTACAGATCCATCAGTACTCTATCCTTGGCGTGCTACGAGAACAAAGTCATGTCTGCCACGCCCAGCAGAGTCGTTACTAAACGGGGAGACGATGTGGAACGTTTCTAACCACTAAACATAAAGGAACCATCAGTAAAAAACTATGTTGCCTACCTGACCACCTGCAAAGATGACAGGAGAGCCTGAGGGTTTGGGCCGGTATGGGATGGTCACTCCTTTTGGTGGAGACTAAGAAAGAAAGAACATCCATCAGTAACTGTGTTTCCATTACAAATGTGCAAATAACTTTGTCAATATTCAGCTGACGTTGGAAAAAAACAAAACAAATAATAATAATAACAAAACAATTTTCAGGTGTTTTTCTCAAATGAGAAAGAATTAAATCACACGTGAATAAGTTTGTTCACACAATAAGTCATTAAAAAAAACAACTGCTTCTTGTTTTCTTCTTCGTAGTTTGCACCGCTGGCAAAATCTGGCTGTTGTTGTGTGACGCAACAAAACGGTTTCCATTGTAGTTTTACGAAATAAACCAATTTCAATATGGCCAAAAAGGGGGAAAAAAACCTCACTGTGGCGGCAAAACATTTTACTGAAAAAAAAAACAAGACTTTTGTTTTTTTTAATTGCCATGTTTCCATTAAATTTCTCATTTCGATGGTCAATGGAAACACAACTAATCAGATAATCACAATTTGTACCTCCAGCATGACTACGCAGATCTGCTTGACGCACTCGATGATGGACTGGGGGGTCCCTGCAATGGTGATGGCACGTTCTGTTGAGTTGGGCAGCATGTCCCCTGCTACTTGTACCTGAGCTCCTGCCGACTGCAGGGAAAAACAAGAAGTGTGGGGTCGTCCCACATGAGACGTGCGTCTCATGTGGGACAGGAGGACGGGAGGAGGGAAACGAACCTCTCGGATTTCTTTGATCTTACAGCCGCCCTTGCCGATGAGCGAGCCACACTGGCTAGCTGGCACAACAAGGCGCATGGTGACTGGCGGTTTGCTGGTGGCCGTGCTGTTCGTCATGGAGGTGCTGATATCCTGCAGGAGGTTTGGAGAACATCAGACCAATTCTATGTTGGCGCTCAGGAAAGCGTTCACACTGTTAGAAATCCTTCCATTACAAAAGGCTTTATTTTTTACTTTTTTTGGCCTCGACTTCTGCAAACAAGTTCAAGACATCAAATAAAAGGAAATGTTAATAATCCAGATGGAATATTTTTGTGTATGTTGATGCGTAATATGTAGAAGAGCATTTCTCATATCAATGGGACACAGCCGGAGCACATAAGGGACCCACCATAACACCTCAGGATATCTGAAGAACAACTTTTGACAATTTTCAGCTTTTAACCGGTTACAAGATGCGTTTTTTTTTTTTTGGTTAGTTGTTTGTCATCATATATTTTACCAGTTTTGCAAAATAACCTTTCAGGCTTATTTAAGATTTAGGTAAAATGTGGCTTTTTACTAACAAAACCTGACAACATCACTCACTCTGCTGCTCTGTAATCACAAACATGGTCCTCTCACCTTCACATCTTTAATATCTTTCATTTAAACACCAAAATGAGAAAGTTAATTTTATGCCAAACTGACTTTTTCAATATTTTCTTAGGATTTCTGTTTCGCTTTTTAGCTCAGCCGTCCAGGTTACAAATTTGACACAGAAATTATTAGGTAAATGTTTCTATTTTCAGTAAAGATGTGGTGAAAAAAAACCTAACCTCCTCCAGTTTCTCAATGATCATAGAGAAGGCTTTAAAAATGGAGGTGGTGGGTCCTGCGAGGGTTATGATCCTCTCTGGACAGTTCCCCTCTGAGATGTTGATGCGAGCGCCGCTCTGCAGACACAGAAATGTAAACAACACAGAAATCAGCTGGTTTCATCATACGATGCTGAGAAGAACAGCAAAGTGCAGCTATGAACACGTTTGTTCTTGTTTCGGCGCAGTAAAGTTTTTACCTCTTCTCTCATCTTCTTCACTGACTCTCCTTTCTGTGGAGAAACAGCAGATATGCAATATTTACAAATCACAGAGACCAGCAGCAGATTGCATCTGTTCAACGGTAAAAAACATCCTACCTTTCCAATTATGCTCCCAACCTCCTGCAAAAAAAGAAGAAAAAGTCAGCAGCTGTGTTTTTCTTGTTGCTCACATCATAACTGTCAATAGTTGTGTTTTAGTGAAAACAATTTACCTTCACATGCAATGCAAATAGTAGCATGTACATTTTAAAGCTTCAAACCAAAGACGAGTTTGGAAAGTTCATTAATTTCTAAAACTGATAACTAAGGGAATATCATCAATAATCTTAGCCACACTAACATATAAAATATATTTAAAACATTAGCTGCTCTAATGTGACATGAAGGACATGAACATAAGCTGCAAGAGTCTAAAAAAAAGATTGAAAAACAAAGATTTTTTTTGCAGAACGAAACAGACTGGAGATTAAGTCAATTTATTCCTTCAAATAAAGCGAAGCTTCACGTTCGCTCAGACTCTCGAATCGAGAGTAGCGCCTGACTACGTGTGTAGGAGTCCTCGCGGCCGTTCTGTCAGGCCCACCTGTTCCTTCCCTCCCACAGCACGAGGGAAAGGGCATTTAGGCCTGCACTTCCTCTGAGCGCAAGGGATCAATATGTAGGGCGGGAGCCCTGCCGCAGTCTTTTCTCGCACGCTTTATGGCACAAGTGGAAGGACTACTGTTAAAATGGCAACTTTAACTGCAGGCAGTTCGACAAAATAATCTGTTTATGAATGTTCAATTATTTTAGCCATCGAGAGCATTTTGTTCTAGGATTGTAAAACATTCTTATGGATTTAAAAACTCTTGAGTTCACAGTTTTCTTAAAGTATTAGTCACAAATTTGTTAATAACACTTACATTTCTACATAGTGTGGGCACTAAAGACAAAATCTGCGGACTAATGAGGCACATGTAATAAAACTATAACATTGGTTTTAATGAGTAAGTTTCTCTTGATATGTACAATAGGAATGACTGCATCTTTTTTTCTGTCCAGCTGCAAATGACAAAAGGACAGTAGTTCCACGAGAACATAAATAAAACTCAGAAATGTCCAGTTTTAATTTTGTTGTTGCACAATCACCTTCCCAACCACCTTCAGCATTGAAGAAGCAAAGCTTGCAGTTCTTATTTTAAAAATTTGCACCTGCTGCAATAGAACAGTATCTATATTAGCCTCAACCGCGTCAAGTCACAGAAAGCCATAAAGATGTCTCATACTTTCGCCTTACAGTAAGTCCCACAAGAAAATGAAAATACATTAAATAATCCTGCCAGAAGAAAATGCAAGACCTGCTTACACTTTCGTAATGAATAAGACATTTTAATGCCTTACTTTTACACGCAAACGTAAGACTTTAAGGATGTGCAGACACCCTGGTTCTGCAGAAGACGCTTCAGCTTCATACTCAAAGTTTGGTGCAGGGTTCAAACCTACAAACCTGCAGAAAGCCATGAGAGTATAATAGAAAACACAGAGCAACCGATAGCAGCCCTGTTAAAGCCTACCGAGTGTGAGCAGTCACTAGGAGTCTCTAAAGTCCATACTGTTTCTGACATCAATGTTATACGAGTCTGTGTCCTTCCTCTCTCTCTTATCTGCTTGTACGCACACTGCTGCAAACTACAGAACCACAACATACAAGACTGGCGACATAAACAAAAACTGATTAAAACAGGCCAGCATCCTTTACTCTGCATTTGTTTCATTTAATTGACTTGTAACATTTGATCGTTTTCAGCATTAAACCCTGCTTTCTACTTAACCAAGTCTAATTATTTCTCAAGTTAATAACTTCTGATGGGTTTAATGGTCAGATCCTGGAACCTGGATGTTGCATGGAAGGAAAAAAGGGTGCAGCACAACATCAATTTCCAATTATCAGCTTGAGACTGAAACATGGACTGATCGCTGGGCGATGAATGAATGGACAAATGGAAGAGGTAATTATTGGACAGGTGCAAGAAGCAGTAGACAGTGGACAGAAGGAAAGACAGAGGGCTTGTTGGATGGCTGGTTGGATGCATGGATATAGATGAGCTGAACAAACTTGCACAAAGAAGGAGGAATGGCAGGCTAAACAGATCAATGGATGGATGAACACACCGCGTACACATGTAAGTTTTATTAATAAAACAGAAAAGGCACATTGGCAGAACCAACTTGTGCAAGTCAATTCACACAATTAAGTGGTTTTGGAGAACAAAATATATTCTATTCTTATATTAAATGTATTGTTTGTCTGTCTATGAATGACTCTGCAGGAATCCTGTCTCACTCACCTTCCCATGCATGAGTAACCGAATGGTTAAGGTGACATTAAGTCCTCCTTCAACTAGACTGGAGTCCATTGCTGCTGTTTAGTCCACACACTAAACTGGCCAACAAAGTAGGTTTTTGGTGACTGGCTGAACGTCTGCAGAGGGGACACAAAACGAGCAGGTTAGAGAGAAATGTGGTTACAGGAACACAGTGATAACATCTCAGAGTGAAGCCTTGGTGGCTAGTAAAAACCCTGTTACAGCAGATCAATGGAGTGATGCAGGCACTTCACTTTTTTCTTTTTTTGCAGGCGAGTGTGTCACTTCGGAAGAATGAGACGTTTCAGTGCAGTAATTCATGTTGGACTGGCCCGAGTCCACTCATTCTCACTGACACAATGACCCACTGTGTCCCTGGGGCCGTGTCTATTTCCTGACACTGAGCAGCTGTGGCGAACTAACTTTTTAATTTTCACTCATCTATCCATGTGCTGTCTAAACCGTTCAACACTTCGTAGCCTCTAACTGTGGAGATGAAAAGCAGGCAGCTGAATAAACAAGGTACGCATAGCCAATCCTATTTTGCGAAAAGGCATCACGCACAATTTGGGAAAGCTGAATTAGCGCCGAAGCGGATCTGTCCCAACTTCCCAAATATTTCCCCCACTTGCAACAAAATGAAGCTGAACGGATAAATTAATTCAATCCCTACGTGTTTAACACTCTCTGAAGGGGCAGCGGGTCGCCACTAACTCACAGACAGCCACCAAGTTAAACACAGTTCGGTAATTTTCCATTCACAGCACGCTAGCATTAGCATCCCCCGATCCAGGAAGTAGCCTCATCCCGCGGCCTACGGATCGCGCTGAGTTATCCCCGTCCTTCGCTCTGAGAGGAAAGAAAATAAAACACGCTCACAAAGACGGATTTCTGGAAGTCTTACCCGAACCGGCCCTTGAAGCGTGCCCAGGGGGTGGATAGGGTGGCAAGGGTGGAAGGGGAGAGGTTCGGGAGGGAGTTTTAAGAGGACTCGGGGAAGAGGGAAGAGACGCCGCTGTTTGATCGGACTCCACTCTTCTCTTCTGCTTTGCACAAAAGACAAAACAACTTTGACCCCGTTACCGTCCCGCCCCTCTGCCGGGTCAGCCCCGCCCACCGGTGGGGTCCACGCCCATCATCCACGGAGGAGTAAATGGAGCAAGTATTCACATATGATCAGATGTTGATTTGTATAAAGGGGTTGATTTTATTAACACCACAACGTTAATGAATCTGTGGGCCAGTGAGGCTATTTACACGACTTAAAAAATCACTAGAATAATTTATGTATCGTTAAAAAAGGTGGGAAAAGCACTTGTTTATCCTATATTTAATTAAGTGAAAGTAAGAAGTTGCCGTCAAAGTATTCCATAAAAAGGCTACGCAAGTCAGAGTAAATGATTATAACATTTGATTTACTAAGACTAAAATAAACAAATTTATATAAATAAATGACATTATTACAAAATAACACATGTTGAGCAGAAGAAATACTGTTTCAAATGATATTCCATAGACTTAAATGAGAAATATTAATACAAGTAAAGGTCCGTAGCACATTTGCTTAAAACTTCTCTCTGTACTTATCATAGATTGTTGTAGCGGTGTTCTGGTTCTGGGCTACTTTTCACTTTAGGACCTGCATGACCTTCCCTGTAACACTCTTTGAATAATTTTATTTTGTTTATTAATTAAAGTATGTCAGTAAACAACATAAAATACATTTTTCTCCTCATGCACACCTTTCATGTGGCATCTCTTAACCCAATAGGGACACAACATGCTCAGTATAGTCTCTAAATAGTAACTGCCTTGTGGAAACATTAAGCATTCATCTGGCCACGTCTGGGGACTCATATTACCCACATTGTGTGTGTTTTAAATGATAACAGACCTGGAGGTTATGCTGCCCCCCCACTGCATTTGTAAATGAATCCAGCAGATGGCTCAGTAACACTGTGTGACGATGTGCCAAGAATCTGCAGCGGCAGTTTTTCCTCAATGTGACGTCCTTCCTACATATGAGAAAGTACAACATGTTATAGTTGAATAATAAAAAAATAAATAAAAACATAATAATAATAATAATATCACGACAGACACACAAATTAAGTACATCAGGAAAGAAAGAGGTATTTTATCAATTTACTCATATCACAAATTTAGCATTTTGAGATATGAGGAACCTGTAATTTAATATTTTAGATATTTTCTTTTGCTTTAGCCTTAATCTTTCATAAACAATCACCCTATGAACACATAACAGATGTGCAATATGAACCTAAAATCTTTTTGCAATATTTTCTTCAGCATTTTTTAAAATAAATAATATGCTACATAAGTTACCAAAGTTCTGTATGATTGTTTTGACTCTAATAACTTTGTAGCAGTATCTAGCTTAGAAAAAAATGTTTAACTTTTCTTTTAAACAGATCAGGTATGATTCCTCCGTTTCTTTCAATAAGATAGTCTGCCTTGCCTTTTGCATTTTTATTGTTTGATATTCAAATTTGATCTATCTGCATTTCTTTATTTTAAATCTAAAATAATAAATGAAAACACACCGTGAAACATTACATTTAAGAAATACTTTTGGTGTTTTGAGGGTTGAAAAGTTGCTCCATAGCTGAGCATCATGATGTTAAAACTGCAGTCTGCTTGAACTTGTGCCCATGTGCATTAATCTGGTATATATCAGGGCGGCCCCATTTTAAAGTCCAAGTGCAGAATGGCCTTCTACTGTCAGCAACCAATCCTTTATAGTCCCCTGAATATTCTATAAACCAAATGTGTAAAAGAAATGATGTCCTTGACATTGGGGTTTATGTGCTGTTATTTAGCCGGGCTGTATGGCTCATAAATCTTTTGTGGCTTATTTTCATAGATTGGAAATTACTGTGCTTTCCGTAGATTGGTTTCTCACTGGTAGAAAACTGAGCTCAGCTACTGTGACAGCAATTTCTTTTACCACTTCCTGCTTCTTTCTTTTCGTGTTTGAAACATGAATTCAGGGAGTCGATGTGGGAGCTTGCTTTGCTTTATGAGCCATCTGCAGGGTTGCATTGCGCATGTTTACAGATTCACAAAGCATACATCGTGTCTTATTTATAATTTTCTCAAAAGAGCGACAGTTGAGCAAGTTTACTGCAGGGCTTAACATGCTCTACCTCTGCACTGTTTGTGGAAAATGTTACTTTTAGTTTTTGAAAATGTGAATTTATGTGAAGTGAAGAACAAGTGTCATTTGCATTTCTGTCCCGAACAAAAGAAGTTTAATTAGTGTAAGTCTTTGATGTGAAAGGAGATGCAAGCTCTTCAGCTTTACTAATCTGCATGCTCTCCCTTTTTGGTGCCTCCTCTGTTAAGCAGTTACTTATGTAACCACATCCTTATTTCCATCTCATGATCCAGTCCTCTAATTTTCCCCACTTTTCCCTCACATACTACTGTCTAAGTCTTTTTAAATGTTCAATTTTCCCAGTTTCTCTTTCACATATTCATCAAACACCCCAGTGGCCCTCTCATTCTCCTCCTCTCTCATTCCTCTTTCCTCCAGTCATGAGTGGTCATTGATTACCATTCAGCAACTGTACGACAAAATGCCAATCGCCCACCTAACGTGCCCCTGTCAGCACACAAAAAGCAGATGATATTTACCACATCTTCAGTTTTCTGCTTAAAAAAATAAAAAAGAATTGAATTGGTAAGTATAAAAATTAAAAGATAACACTTTATTTGAAGGGGTGTGCATAAGACTGACATGGCACGGTTACGAACATGAAGGAGTTGTCATGAATGTTTATAACTGTTGTCATAAAGTGTCATTTGGTAAATAATGATATTTTTAATGCAAAGTTGCATTAAAAAGTGTCAACTTTGCATTATTTGGTAAATAGTTACACATTTGAGGAAAGTCACATTAAAACCTGCATTAAAAGTGTCAATATTTACCAATGACGCTTCATGACAACAGTCATAATAATCATGAAGACTCTTTCATGTTTAAGACAGGGTCATGTCAGTCTGATGCAGACTGCTTCAGACCTTTACTAATTTTTAATTAGTAAAGGGTTGCTAATTAAAAATATGGAATAAAAATATAACATAAAAAAGAAACGGAAAAGATTAGATGAATACTTCTGCCCCAATAACTAATGAGAAAGGGAATGATTTTAAATATTGTACTTTTGATTTCCACTGAACAAATATAGCAGTTCAGATATTGGACCAGAAACATCTGGATTGATTTATTAACATTTTATTTGCTCCACTTCTTCTTAAAACACACTGCTGGTTCTGAACAGAGTTTAATATGTTCAAATCATAAATGGCCTCCGCACGTCTGAAAGCCACCCACTCCTACTTGTTCTAGCCAGTTTCCTCAGTCCTAAAATGTCCACAAAAGTTTTTCATGCAGCTGTTTTGATCTTTTAAAAGAACACAGCACTCAAAGTGAACATGTTGCACTTTCACTGGTAAAACTGGATTTCCAGCCACAATATCTAGTTGAAAATAGCAAATCTTTGCAGCCACAAATATGGTTGACTGTGAAATATTTGAAATACATGAACATGATCTAATATTACAAACTTCGATAAAACTGCAAAACATCTGAAACACTGAGTGCCTTTAAATCTAGACTATAGTTAATCTCTCTATAGATTTGGTTTCTGATGTGTAACGATGACAGGATGTGTTGTACGACTTTGTATTTTTGTGTTTTTCTGATGTAAAGAACTTTGAAATGCCTTGAAAGGTGCAATTCAAATAAAATGTGATTGATTGATTGATTGATATTACAGTAAGACATTCGATGATACTCTCAATTACATGGAAGCGATTACTGAGTCATCACTTAGGAAAAAATAGTTATTCTAAAAATGACCTGACTTGCGAAGAGATGGAAAACAGGACAAACCCTCATCGCTATAACATCTTCTACATTTTGTAAAGTATTTGACAAGCATATCTTTCCTTGTAATTTCAATCTGGATAAAAAATGAAACCATGCATGTGCTTATTGTGCCATCCAGGGAAGCCAAAGGTTGGCATTTATGTCGTCAGAGCTTTGGGCGAGATGTACAGATCTGTAAACTCTCAAAAATAGAGATACAGGGTTGCACAGCGGGACTGAGCTGTCCCAACAGGGGTGTGAACAGATCCAAACGCCTGCACTTGTGTGGCGACTGCGACGTCACTATCTTGCCACAGCCACAGTTAGATAGCCCTGCGGGGTAACAGCGAGCGGTGACACGTGTCTGCGTAAACCGTCCATTCAGGAAGCAGAAATATGTGGAGAGGCTGTGACTTCCCTCTCTTATTTTCAGAGGATCTTCCACAAATAGGTTTCCCCCACAGAGACGAATAATTGGCGTGATATCTCGGGGGCAGGAGCAGTTTGCAGTTGCATGCCAGTCCTCCACAGGAAGAGCCCAGTCACGCATGGTGCTGGGCATGGTCTCCTTGAAATCAGGATACATGTAACTTTTAAACTGACAAGAACAGACAAGTCAAATTTATTTTCAGATAAATTATTGTCCTTTAATAGATGTGGCATGCATCAAGAAATGTAGCATATAATTTACTACATAGTGGCTAACTGATAAACTTTCTGCTACAAGGTCAGGCAGGGTCAGTCAGGACATCTCAGCATGGATGATTAGATATTAAAATAGTTTGTGTTGGGGGCCAGACATGGAGCTGACATTTTGTTTCATATTTGCATATGAATTGATCAGAGACTCTCAAGTTACATTATGACTCCGTAATCCAACCACATTTAATTATTTCGCCATCTAGAGCATGATCAATAGCCAACTCTGTTCCAAGCACTTACTCAGCCATGATGATGTTCTCATTACAGACTAGAGAGTACTTACAGTACTTAAAGAAAGGTTGGATTATTATCAGCGATTAATTTTGCTTGCAACAGAGCATTTTCTTTAGCCACAGCCGTACCATTTGAAGAGCTCCTGAAACGTTTTGCTAAAAGGTCTGCATGTGATTTTAGCTGCCACTAAAGCTGCTAAAAGCAAGGTGAGAAGGGAGCAGGCCTGCTAAATAAGTCATAACCTAATTTTGTGTTTAATAGGCTGTGATTACTGGTCCATCTTACTCCATTTACACACTCTCCAGAAGACATGTGCATAAAGGCGGCCATGCTTTGTCCTGACTGTGGAACTGGCATGACGATGGAAAGCAGCCATTTAAATTAAGTTCATATCCACTTCTGGCCTGTTGCTGGGAGAAAATGAAGATAAGATTTAGTCAAGCAATGTAAGATAAGGTAGTTTTATTTATATAACACATTTTCAGCAACAAGGCAATTCAAAATGCTTTGCATCAATTAGAAGGAAATACAACAAAACAATAAACCAAAGGAAAGAGCAAAAGAAGTAAAACAGAAAACAAAAACGCATAATGTCTAAGAAGCCATCTGTGATTTATAAACTACTCGGGTTTCTCTGGATTCTTGTTTTGTTAATGTTGATCTAAAGTAATGAGTGGTTTCTCTAGATAAGCTAATAGGAGTTTTTCTGGTTTCTAAGTTTGTTCTAATTCCTGAATAAAGTACATTAGCTAAATGCTAATGTACAGGAGCTAGGTGCTCCGGTTATAAGTATAAGTGCTCCATAATTTATAACCCAGAAGGAATTTCTCTGGATAATAATAAGCTAAATCTTGGTATGAAGTAATAAGTACTCCACAGTTTATAAAGTAAATAAACTTGATGCTCCTGTTCTGGGTTGCTAGGTCCATAATTTATGAAGCATAAACCTAAGTGTTGGTCCTCCATGTTTGATTCTATAAAGTAGATGGTCCTAAATGTTGATCTAAGGTAATGACTATTTTCTCTAGATTAATTTCTCTGGATTCTAAGTTTGTTCTAATTCCTGAAGTATCTAAACTAAATGTAAAGTTTATTTCATTTGTATAAATGTGTGAGCATCAACACATACACCAGCATTTATTCTTTCTAGCAATGAGTTAAAAATAAAAGATAAGGACAAAAACTTCACCAATTTACTGACCAAATAACAGACTGACCCAATCTCTCCAGCTGCTCCACAGTGTAATCAGGTAGCAGGTAACATGCTAATATTCCATTAAATATTGTAGTAATGATGTCTGACCTGGAGCCTAGAACAAGTGCAGACAGGAACACCCTGTTCCACACTTTATCAGCAAATATGTTTAGTGCAGCTAAAAGCATTTGCCAGATAGCATGTGTATCCAAAAAGCAGCAGAAGGAAAATGGGCATAGACAAATCTGACAGAAAATCTAAATAAATAATCATGTTTAAATTCCAGCTCAACCAGCAGCATTCTCATTAAGAGCGCATCAGCGTAAGCCTTTCAGCAGATTTCACTCCCTTTTCATTTGACATCGTTTTACTAACCACCTCACAGTCCAACATGCAGTTTATTATGTAAAAAATGTTTCCAGCTTTGAAAAACTGCAAGCATCAATACTTTATATGTACTCAGTTTGCCAGGGCCGTATGTGGAAATTGTTACATAAAGGAGATTGTCACTGACTGAATGGACTGACTTGAATGAACTCACAGCAAAGCTTGTCAATTGACGGTCACTGTGCGTACAAAAAGTGAAAGAAGAGGCAAAAAGGTTCACTCTGCTGATGACACTGATGTTATGATTTCTTCCTTTGGTTCAGGCTGTGTTGCGTAACATGAGCATCATATTTTTCCATATTTTGTTACATTACAAATTTGGATTTCAATTAGTAAACTGAACACAAACGATTTAATAATTAACTATCTTACCAAGTTACTTAATTAATAAATTGAATCTGTGTGCAGAACTTAATCTTAGTAAACATACAGTTATTCTATGAAGGCTTCAGAAATGCCATGGAGAAGCCAATGGAGGATTTATCCATCTAATAGACCACTTTTTAAGTCATCAGCTCAAACAGGCAATAAGATAAATTTACAAAGCAAATAGAGAAATTGGGAAATTTAGGAAAAAAGACCCAAAAAAGTTTCTTAACATCAAATAAAACACAGTGTGGCATAAAACTAACATCCTCAATGTTATGTTTTGCAAAACTATGCAGTTTCAGTTTTAGTTGCAGTATTTCACACAAATATTGTCCATTATTGTGAGATGCATTATGCTAAAAGCAGACACTTTTAGCATAATAAAGATTAAAAAAAGAAAAGTAAATGTCTTTTTTTTTGTTTTTGCCAAAATTTAATTTGACAATGACAATATAATCATATTATAAGCACAGCTGAAGCTGTGAAACATTACAGCTGAAATCAGACAATATTATTGGTGGACTGAATGCTATAAAAGAGGAGCAGATGTGCCTGTGGAAAGTTTTATTTTCTCATTAACTTTTTTAAAATATTTGGTTTATTCCATTTAAGCTTTATCAAAGACACAAAATCCTGGTCCAACAAAAGTCTTGTTTTGAGAAAAACGTGAAACACCTCTGAAAACCGTTTTGTCGTCCAGGACAAACTGCCCTTAGTAAAAAATGTCAGCATGATTCAACTATAGTTTAGTAATAAATTGTGTTTTATGACCCAGTGAGATCTTGTGGTCAGCTTTCAAAAACTGGGAGGATAAACAGAATCCAACCAATATTGATCAATTCTAAGCATTAAAAATGATTAAAAGTGTCACCGTCGGTCAGGATTTGGACTAAAAGCTTATATTTTCTTTGCAGTTTGCCCACAAGAGATTGCAGACTGACCTTCGCTTGAGATCTGTTCAGCACGTTTAGAAAATGGATGAAGTGATATCCAACAAGCAGGAGTGAAGCCATGAAAGCAGAGCTATAGAAATCATCCATCTTATTCAGAGACAACTTGCCAGATAACTTTCCTCTGCTCTTTGAAAAGGTGCAGCTGAATGACTCATTTTAAAACTGTACAATTGGCTGCTTCTGTCCCTGCTTTGGATATTGAACCACAGATCAGATGATGAGATTTGTCATGGTCTTATCCAGTCAGCCATCCTTAATGCTCGTGGGCATTACTCTGGGGAGTAAGGATCGCGTTTTATTGTCAGCTTGATTTCATCCTGGGGATTAGTCATATTCATTCAGCCGCTGGAGGCAGAGACCTCCTGGTTACGCAAAAGAGGCTTTTTAATTTTTAATTGGCTTTTATTTGAAGGAAAGGTGGGTAGAAATATTCTGTTAACCAGGGGCTTGGAGGGGTGAGCTCAAGCACTTAAGCTGCAGAGGGGTCACTGACCAGTGATGGATACGTTTAGGCATTTAAATATGTGATTGGCTGTTTTCCTTTTCTGCTTCTTCTTTTGTTTTTCTTTTTGCTCAAATAGACACTACTATTTATAGCTTCACCTTCCTTTTTATGTGTTTAAAGAACGTCAGTATATGAACAGACTTTCTTCAATGACAACAAAAAGAGGAAAAGAGCTTCTGTGCCCAAACTGGGCGTTTGGCTGGAATCTGAGGAGACTGCATATCACAAGGATGATTTATGTTTTATCCACACGTTTAACTCAGTTCCTATACAAAAAAAAAAAAAAATTCAATTAAGAAGTTTTGGTGCAAGATGAGATGTTTTTTTTGTAGTTGTATTGAAAATTGTTTATTTCACAAAGCTGCACATGATCAACAACTGGACATTGCCACCGGCTGAAATCACAAAGCGGGAGACAGCAGGAAGTAGTTGGGGGATGATGGCACAGCATGAGAAAACTTATTCAGGGGTGTTTTGAATTGCTTTTCAACTAGTTTTGCACACATTTGAAATGCAAATACTGATTATTTTATACATAAAGGGTAACACAACAGTCATAGTGATTGTATAGCCCCCTTCTAATGCCACCCTGGGCAACTGCCCCTTCTCAAAACCTGCTTCTCCATTCCTCTCCTTTCTTTTACTTTGCTGAAGTTAAACATGAATGTTGTGACGGAAATTATATTTTGCCTTTTTTATTGGAAGTTATCACAAATGAAAGTTTTGTAGGGATTTAAATTTTATTACATTTAGACACTTTTTGCAACAATATTTCGAAAATCAGTGACATCAGTGATTCTTGATTGATTGAATGAATGACGCAAACGATTTTAATGAGATAAGGCGCAGGATAATAAACTGAACGATCTCGCTCAAAACTTATGCTTCTTTCTTCAAAACGAATTCCTGTTTAAAGTCCTTTCTCTCTCTTCTTGAGTCAACAATGAGCAGCATCACTCTCGACACACGGAAAGAATAAATAACACGCTCACGCAGCCGTGCTGCCTCCCTCTCTGATGATGCTCACTCATAATGATTCATCAGCCGAGATCTGGGCTCCGATGAGTTCATTTTCGGAGCCGAGTGCTCAGTCGTGGGCCCTCGGATGCCCCCACCCCCACCTCTCTCATCCCGCGTCTCGACGGACCTGAACGCTGCCGCAGCCGCAGCATCAGCAGCAGCAGCAGCAGCATCAGCATCACCGGCGGCAGCCTCCAAACTGCGTTTCCCCCTCCGCGATGGATCCCCGTGGAAACCGGTGAAACTGGTGAAGCACGACCGCCGGACCGCGGAAAGCACGCCGGCTCGCAGTAACAGAGGAATAAGAAGAGGACTATTGTTACGTTGCGAAAATTGATCAGATGCACACAGCTGGCATGTAGGAGCTGGATAACTATTCCTGTGTGACCGACACCCATCTGCAGTTGATTGAACACAATGAAAGAGGTAAGACCGCTGATAAATTCTGTTATCAACGGGACGTTGCGGTTTTTATACAATAAATAGACTGGCGTCTCGGATGCTGCTCATCAGGATGCATTGTTGCATCGTCAGTCCCTCTCCTGAGTTGAAATGTCTGATTTTGCCTTTCACCTGTCGACTCATAAGTGTGGCTGCTGGATGCCGATATGTAACTTGCTATGTCATGTCAACATCCTGTTTTTACCTTCAGCAGGACCCTTGCAGAGAGAATGGCACCTGGAGTATTTCGTTCATTTTTCATGAAGTAATGTCATTTAACATTGGATGTTAAATGACTCAAATTGTCACTGTTTTCCTTTTTTTTTTATTGGTAAAACAGACACAACTCTAGTATAGAGAGAGAAAATCTGTATTTTTATTAGGTTTTTAATCATCATTTGCTTGTATTGGATTACACAACATCCCCCCCACCCCCTTCTTTTTATGAATGAGCAAAACCTTTGACTTATAAGATCAAGAACTGTCATCTGTTTGAAGTGCTGTAGTTTTGTTGTTCAAGAGAAAAACAAGGCCTTCCTTCTGGTTCTCCATAATCTACCATTAATCAGCAGTGAATCTTGAAACAAGTCTGCCTCAGAGATTAACCATTACGACTTTTCCTGGTCGATAATGCTTCCAGTTTCCTTTCAGATTTAATCTGAATTTTTATTCCAAGGACTGTAACTCAACAAAGAGAGAAAAAACTACACTGCACGTTCTTAGATAGATGTTCTATATTTGAAATTAAAAGAAAATTAAAGAATTAGAAGATTATCACTATTTGCAGCTGGGTGAAAATGAGTATCAAAAACAGGAATGTGAGGCTATTTGCATAAAATTCATACCAGATACTGGCTTTGCACAAATTAAACAAATTAGTTCATAAATTTAATTATTTGTTAAAAATTATGTTCCTATAAATGGAATAGCAAAGGAATTAAATCTTGGCTTAAGGAGGTTTAAAAAAAGAGATAAAATGCTTATAAAATTCATGAAATGTGTTAGTATTTAGAAAGTAATCCTGTTGTCTCTGAGTGCAAATTAAAATGAGCTGGTTTAAATGACCACAAGAGTTCTCCAAGAGCTAACAACAACATGCATACAACTTTAGAAAGATCTGGAGTCACTGCAATAGATTCCACTGAGGAAGAAAAAGTTTACTGAATCTTGATCAAAGTTTGTTGCAGAACATCTGGATAAGCCAATGAAAAACTGGAAGAAAAGACCAAAATTAAACTATTTGTTTGCACCTTATTTGAACAATGAATGGGAATGAACACAATCCCAAAAATACAACAAACATTGAAGTTTCATAATAGCATGGGTTTATTTTTCAAGCATACTGGTAACATTCATATAACTGAAGGATATAACAATGAAAAAATATTTACTAAGAACCTTAAATTTAAACACGATGGTCTTAAATATACATTAGTTTTGAAGGAAAAAGAAAAAAGCTGCTTGAATAATCCAATCAGGCACCAGATTGGAAATAATCTGACAAACTTTTGATTTAGTTGCATGAAAGAGAAATTTTCCTTCAAGGTTTGAAAACTCTTGTTTGTAAAAAAAACAACCCAAAGTGGGTCAAAATCACAGCTGAGGAACTTTTTGCAGCTAGTTTCTCCACACAGGAGACATTTTGAATCTGTCAGTAACATCAGTGCTTTTCTAGTAAGTATTAAATAGATTTCAGTAAGCGCTTGTTCCCTGTGTCATTCAGTTACATTATCCCAAATAAAGCATGGACTAATTTATGTCTGTGTCTTTGTGCATGTGGATTACTTTGACAGTTACCAAAATAATGTGTAAATTTCAAGTCAATATCCCAGTTAAAAATATGTTTATTTAAAAATATACATCTGTTCAATATTTATTTCTCTGCTGACATGCTAAGCCTAAATGCTTTTACTACTCTAAAAAAATGACCTGTTTTTAGTAAGTATAGACTGGAAATGTTGGGAGTTTTAAGTTCTGGTGTATTAAATAAACAAACAAACAAAAAAGCTACCCTTTTCAGTATTTGACACGTTGATCACTGATGTAAAATTGTCCGATTTCGATCTCTGCTGGATTGATCGTTTCATCTCCAGTCGGCATCCAAGGATTGCGATTGATTTGTAATGAGGGCCATGATTCAGCTGTCCTTCTTTAGCACCACTTGCTCCAATTAAAAGCTCATTTTGTTTGCAGAAGGCTGGTTAATATTTCATCCGCAGCTCAATGCGACTACAAATCTGCGGATGGCGTGCTGGAGCATGTCAGCGTAGCAGCGCTGTGGCACACACATTACAATGCCTGCTGGATAATGGAGGTTTTGATTCCAGACTGCCCTTTTTAATGAGTGCAGGGTTGTAAGCGGAAGATCACACAGACTCAGTGTGTTGTACAAACGCAGCGCAGGAAGAGCCCTGCTGGTGGTGGACCATGGAGCATCTCACTGTGGTGTCAGTGTCACATCTGTTGCCCATGTTGAGGCTCTACCACCGAGTCAGAAGGAAACCCAGCTGGCTCTGCTCCAGTGTGGTGAGTGTGTTAAAAACTGGCTTAGTCAGGGCTGTACTGCAGCAAGAGATTGGACAAGATAGAGCACAGTAGCACTCACATACTGATAACGCCGAAATGCTGCAAAGTATTTAAAGTATTTTCACCTCTAGGTATATTGCATCAATCTAAGAATGCAATCTAATCTAAATCTAATAATTCAGTGTGACAACAGTCACACTGAATTACTTAAGTTAACATTTAGACAGCTGTCGTGCAAACAGTTTTTATGGATCTTCTTCTGCTAAGTAGTTTTACCAAAAGTGATTTTTTTACTGGCAAAAAAAGACTTAGGTCATTATTTTAGGGAGGACATCCTTCATCCTATAAATCTTCTATACTGTTTATTTAAAGGACTGGACTTTTGTCTCTGAATTATCTTTTCAGTTTTCACTATAAAAGGTAAAACACTTCTATCTGTCCAAGAATTGCTAAAATCCCTTACTGAGAATAAAAGGGCAATACTGTTTCTTATTTCTGGGAAAGTCCTGAGAGTTTTACTATTAAATATTAATACCTGAAATAAAAAAAGTAATTTCACAGAGTGGCTAAAAGAAATGTGAATTCTATTTGAATGCTGAGCTACTAATAGATTAAAATAAATTATTTTAACAAAAGCCGGAGCTGGAGGTTGGAGATTTATTTGTGGGTCAAGCTATTTTATGATAATAATGAAAAAGAAACGAGGATATTAAAACATCAGTCAAAAACTCTTGGATTGTAATGGTGCAATACTATTTGGCATTTTGTTAATAGTCGCAGCTAATGCTTGCATTATATACAGAGAAGATAAAATGTGTTTCCAATATTAAGGTATGTTAAAGTTTTAGTGAGTTAATGTCCCAAAACTGTCATTTCTTCTACATCTTATCATCCCTATCATGTAAAGTAATTTTTAATTAAATATCATTAAGTTCCCTTGCACAGTTCTGCCCCTCCTCTATGTATTGCTGTGCACTGCCAGTCAACTTGCTTAGAAAAAGGACTTATAAAGTCCCCCAGAGAAAAAAACATGACTAACCTAAAGCAGCATGTCCATCATTCTTATGAAGAACAGTCTGTCTTTAGCTGAAGCACTCTTTGGTTATGCAATATGACAAAAACTCAAAGCACAGAAGCAAACCCACTCCTGAATGTCAGAAACCCCCAAAACAAAATAAAGGCTTTAGAATGACCTAATCAAAGTCCGATCTTAAACCTGTTTGAGACGCCGTGACAGGACTTAAATCTGGCCATTCATGGCTAAAATCCTGACAATTGGCATCATTTTGAAGAATTCTACAAAGAGGATTCAACACAACCATTTATTAAGGGAACATTCATACCAGGAAAGTCCTTTAGTTCGCTTATTTGATCCGGACTTTTTTTAATTTGGTGCGGTTTGCTTTCACATTGTATTCTCTTTGCAAGCAACCCTTGTGACGATCGTTGCTCCCATTGGACAAAAACAAAGGTGCGGCCGATCACAAATCCGAACAAACAAACAGTGGAAGTCCAACTGTTTGTGTTTCTGTTTTGCACATTTGCGCTGTTATTAAAACTGCAACACCATTTTGAACGTCAAGAGCAGCTCACACAATGCCGGTTTTGCTATGTGATATTTCTAATTCTGGAACGGCATCAGCAATGCATGAACGGTGCTGCAAGCTGAATGAGACGAGATGCTCTGCAGCTCTCAACATGCTGCCAGCATCTAAGTGGAAAACAGCCGGTCATATATGACTTCAGTTCATTGAGTAGTCACATTAGCAACAATTTTTTACCATGATGCTCATCAACCAGTCTGTGTTCACCAGAAGCAAACTGCACCAGTGTTCGGTTGCAACCAGACTGAGGCCACCTCAAAAATGGGTCTTGGTCTGATTGTTCAGTCCGCACAGGATTCACTTGATTGTATTGAAGCCTGTGCAAAATATCCAGACCAACAGGGGAAAAGAACTCTGGTCCGTTTAAAGTGGACCAAATGTGTCAGGTGTGAATGCACCCCAAGTTTAAAGCTGCAATTACATTTCCACATTGATCCAGGTTGGTTTGGGCAGCTTTTTTCATTGATAAATTAAATCAAGATTAAAAAATTCACCTGCATATTTTGTTTATCATGTTACTCTTCATCAGTGAAATATATGTTATTATCTAAAACGTTTAAGAGCGACAAAAAAAAAAAAAATCTGTAAGCGGGAAAATACTTTTTCACCTAATCTGTCATGCTGACAGATGTTTCCTTTGAAAGAAGTTAAAGTAAACTAGTGCTGCTGATAGAGAACAGATGATCGTTTTCAGCAGTATTTTTTATTAATGCATGTGTGCAACATAAGTAGAATGAGATGTGATTGTGAGGAAAAAAAAACATTTTAGGTTTACAGTAATCCATCGTAATTTTTTTGGCAATGTCAACTGTGTATACAATATATTTATGTAATATATTTCAGTACAGCATCTTTTCTTTGGATTTCTTTTCTTTGACGGAAATGGCTGCCTGCCAGGGATTTGGAGTAAATGAATGTGAAGTGAAACATTTTGGGCCAGACAGCTAAACCAGAGCATGTCAACTAAAATTTTTTCTAAATCTCAATCGTCTTCTACTATATAACACTTTTAATCTAATTTTTAAGAGCCCGACCACAGAATGTGGTATATTTTTATGATCTAACATCATAATAACAATATCTTAACACATCCAGTGTTGGTAATAAAATGTGAAGGAGGAAACATTTTGTTTGATTATAAGAAAGCCTGAAACATGGACGCTAATGGAGGGTAGAATTCATTCTGTAATGAGAGGAGAAAGAACAGAAATGTCACAAGGCATTGTCCTAATTGACATTTGAATAAAAGTGGATAGCAGTAAGCCTCTTTCCTTTTCCTCCTCTGCTTTATAAACCTGCTGAAACATCAGCCTTATACTGTGTGTGAGGTTAGATGAACAGAAGGTAATTCCCATCCTGCAGTTTCACACACGTTCAAGACGGCTCTTATTCCAAACTGTATTGAATGGTGCAGAGCTACAACAGCAAAAACAAAACAAAAAATGGATAAGTGGGTTAACATATTCTAATATAACTTTCCAGTTTGTTGGACCATCGTAATGATATGTTCAAAATATTTACCTATAATATCACCATTGCACCATTTTCTAATATTGTTGGGCCATAGCTGTAGCTAGAATGTGTTTATTTATTCTTTTTTGATTAATTTTGAAGTGTTTCCAGAAGGTAAACATATTATTTTTTTGGTTTAAGCCTTAACTCTTAGAGACCTTTTTGTTCACATTGGTTTTCTCTACAAATTGTGTTGAAATTCAGTTTGTCCTGGTCATACATCCACCTGATCTGAGGGACTGCAAGTTAAAAAAAACCCATTTTCATTACTCCGATGATGCTAGAAACAAAATTTCACATATTTATGTTATCAGAGCCTCCTAAAAGCCTCTAAACTCTTGAATTAATTTGACAGAAGAACTTTGATTTCAACCGGTTCTGGTGCCGAGGCCTAAATTTAGCTTCATGTGACACTTTGTGCTTTTTGGGAGTCAAACAATCTCAGTTTCATAGAGCACATCAGCTTTTGTTGGACAAGTAAACAGTTTTTGGGTTTTGATTATTCTTTTTTTCTACTTCTACTCTTAATGGCAATCTAAGTAAAACTGCACTTGTAATTTTATAAACTTGCTCATTAAAGCAGATGATATTATCAACCCTTAGCACATCTGGAGCAGAATATGTGGCTTTCTGGAAATGTCAGTGCCTCAGTTTTCTAAAAATGCTAGAGATGGAGGAAAATCACAAGGCTGAGTCTGATTTAAAACATTTCTCACAGAAGTTTCCCAGGTTTCAGGACAGGCATATGAGAGTGCTCCTTTATGAATCACACCATGCTCACTGCCAGGGAAGCTGGTTTATATACACTATTTCACTATATTTACCATAGCAACAAGGCACCAGTGTAACTCCAGTTCACGCAGGAGAATGAGCTTGCTTACGCTTCCTCGCTATCACTGGTGAAATGTCTTAGTGCTCCATCTGTTCATCCATTGTCTCATCATCACCCTTTTAAATTTGTGGAGGCAGAAAACTCAGATGAAGAGCGGGAATGGCGTGATTTCATTTCTGAAGAGAGCGGCTCCTCCGATCCCATATCGTCTCCGCAGAGAGTGATTTTATGACCTGGGTAATGCTGTTCTGAGTCCATCTCATATGGGAGCTGATGAAGGTGGCTGTAGGTCATGAAAGTCGACCAGCGTCGATGCCTCTCAGTGCTGCTGAGTCAGTGACCTTTCCTGGCTTTAGGTCGCTGTGTTCAACAAGCTTTTTTTCCTCTCTTCCTGATCCCTCTTCCTTCCCTGCTCCCGCTTTGACGCTCCACAGCAAAACGAAGCAAACCAAAGTAAAAGGAGGACAAAACGTCATAAAGATCATAAAGATTTTACGTTTCTGTGATACCTCCCTATTTTCTCTTAAGCATCCGTCAAATTTATGTCCTGCTTCAGAGCTCAAAATAGCAGCAAGAGCTTTTACAGTGAGCCTCCTGACGAGAGTCTTGTTATTTCCCCTTGTGTGTTGTTTTACAAAAACGTCCCAGCCTGGGCTCCGTCGCAGAATGGATCCTCTGACACATATTTGCATGTTAAGCTGAGAGCTCTACAGGGACAATTAATCAGCACGCAGCCATTAATGAGTCTGAGTCCCATAGTGATTAATTATGTCTCATGTGTCCAAAGCAACCTGGGAACAGCTGTTTGTTTATGTCACTGTTTTCATATTTTTCAAACATCCTTCAGAAAAAAAACCCAACAAAGATAATTTTGTATGGATTCTTAGTTTAGCTAAATTGAGTTTGCACAAACTGAGTTGCTTAGTTTTGCGAGAATCATTTATGACTGACTATTTGCTGCACAGAGGAAGAATTGCAAAACTGCACAGAGAGGCAAAGTGGTATTTAAAGCTTTAGGAAGTTTTATTTCGTAACTACAAAGGAGAATTTCCTCAACCTCTGCGTGGATTTCTGGGGCAGGTCACTGGTGTCTGTGGGTGGTGGTGTGCATGTAAAAATATTCCTTGGATGGAACCACAGCTCTCAGGGTTTCACTGTAATACCCACAGGCCTTGAATCCTAAGTTTGCTTTAATTATTTCTATGTAGACCTAAAGAGAAAGAGAGAGAGGGGGAGAGGGAGAGAAAAAAATCAGGTGCTAAAATAAATTGCATTTCAGAAATCTGTTTCTCTGCAGCAGGTCTCAACCAGTTCACATGCATATTTTGGAGGCCAGCGGGAAAACAGAGAAATGCTCTAATATTCACTGTGATGTTGTTTTGAACAAGCATGTGGGCACACTGTAAACAAACACTTGTAATGCAGAATACAGTGCCCTGCTAGAGTATCCCAACCTCTACAGTTATGTAAAAAAAAGAGAAAATTTTGATTTGATTTGATAAATTTTGATGTGGAGATTTTCTGTGGACCAAATCAAAATAGCTGATTGTTTTGAAGTAATATGAAAACAAATCATCCTTTATACATTCTGTTTTATAAAAATCTGAAAAGTGTGGTGCGTGTTTGTATTTTGTGCCTGTGAGTCGATACAAACCTTCATCCATTCAGCTTTATAGAATAGCTCAAAGTCAGTCAGGTTGAAAAGAAAACAGCAGTTTTCAAGTTTTTCTCAAAGATTCTAAATCAATCTGAACTTTGACTGGGACATTCTTGCACATAAATATGCTTTAATTTAAATTCCCAAGTCATTGGAGCTCTGGCTGGATGTTTTGTCATGCTGGATTTGGGCTACATTCATTTTCACATCAACTCTGAACAGATTTCCTGACCCTGACAAAGAAAGGCATCCCCACAGCATGACACTGCCACCAGTTTTCATGGTTGGGATTGATAGCTTTCTGCCAAATTGTAAAATTTTAGGCTCATCTGACCATGCAGCTCTGTTGCATATGATGTTGCATCTGGAGGTTTTTTGTTGCTTTGGCTTTTATTTGTTAATACATTTTGAACCAATGTCTTTCCTTTCTTCACAGTCATGCACTACTTTTGGTTTTATAATATTGATGAATCTGGTTCAAGGTTTCTGACAAAACAAAGAAAATATGAAGGGACGTGTATACTTTTGTAAGGTATTGTATGTTATTGTATTTTTCTGAATTAAAGATTTATTCATTAATTCAGTTATCTAAACACTGCATAGCTAGATTTAAAAAGGCTTCCTTCTGTTTCTCTTATCAGATTCATCTTTTGCTCAACAGTGAGAGTCATTATGCAGAGATATTGGGTTTTATTAAAGGGTCAGAGAGCAGATCTGAGCTCTCTAAAGATTAACACCACTAACTGTCTGCCTTCTGCCTCATGTCATCAATTACACTCACTCAAACTAAGACTTGACCCTGGGGGTGTGGTGTGCCTGCATCTCAGCCCTGAGCACCATATGGACCCAGGATTTCATGTTATCACGCCTGATGCATCACAGTTTGCAAGCATCACGGCAAAGGATTATCTGCAGCCTTGGAAATGCATTGCTGTGTTTAATGCAGGGAAACCATTAATGACACAATTCAGGTGTCAATGGAATAAATAATAAAAATAAGTACAATATAACTAAACAAGCCAAAGAATGTGGATTGTTACATTTTCTGATGTAATATTTTATTCCAGACTGACATTTATTCTGAAAGACATGCAAAGGGCAAACAAACCTGTGAATATTGGACATTAAAAGGATTGTGTGTATTTTTACATCTCAGTTGTTGTTAGCATCTTTTTGGGTGTTGATAGAGACGTGGGAACCGATTGGCTAATCATAAAAAGAAGGAGAAAAATGCTAAATATTGTAAAAGAACGTAAAAAAAACCCTGCATCACAACTTTTGTTTATATTTAACTTTTTCCTTATTCTTGGAAGGAAAAAGTTTTTCCTTATTCCTTATTCCTTACTCTAGAAAAGTCCTAGATTGAGTTAAAAAAGGTCATTTTTATTGGCAGCTTCTTGTATAAAATACAAAATAAGAGCATAAATGAAAAGGAATCACACAAGAGAGAAATTAAAGCTTGTTATTGTTTGAAAAGGCTCGTATTTCACTCTGTTCTGGTATAAGTTCTCCAAATTAAGGGTAAAATGAATGCAAACAACGACTTAAAAAAACCCAACTAAACTTTGAAATTTGAATAATCCTTTCAAGGTTCCCTTTCTTCTTTCCTTCAGACTTTTATGAATGCTAGGGATGTCCTGATCAGGAGTTTTTGGAAAATACTGAGTCCCCATCTGAGGCTGTAGTCAGAGTTCTTGCTGGACAAGATATATATGCAACTCCATATGTATCTGATATAATATCTTGATTCATTTGTATTAAAAAAAACTGCAGACACTCCCTGTCCATCAGGTCATCTGACGTCCAGTACAGCCTCTCTTCTATTGCAAATATCATTGTAAAGGATAATGGTCACAGAAAATGAAGATTTATATTATTTAAACAAATGATATGTATTTTGCAAGCTGTGTGTACAAAAACACACAGCTTTTAAAGTTCTTTTTTAGAGGACTTTAAAAAATGAAACATCCTTGCACCATGAGCTTAAGAAGCAGCAAGACTCGCTGATTTCCAGTAGAAATCCAGCTGACTTAAAATCAGAGAAGTTAAAAAAAATAAGAACAGGGTCAACTTTAGTAACCGACCTTTTAAAAGGTGAGAATAAATAGCGGGGCAGTTTTCAAATCCAAAGTAGTCGGTAATAGGAACTCTTACAAAGACTGTGGGGTCAGTCTCTTGTGAAAGTACACTTCATATACACTTTGTGACTTCACCCGAAGCCTGTGTTTCCTGGATGCTTTCAGACTTGCAGGAATTCAGCTGTGTATTTTTTTGTTTAACTTACAGATATAGCAGGAAGCGAGGAGGCTTTTGTGTTAGATTGCAGGCAGGCGCTATTTACTTCTGGATCCCTCACGCTTAGGCGGGCCATCTGGTCCATGTGTGGGGATTGTGATTGCCACTGCAACTTACCATACGAAGAAATAGTTGCACCGTGTTAAAACTCTCTCATTTTGTTTGGAAAAATATCAATTAATTTCAAGGAAACTTGAACTGAAACTAAATATGTTTTGTATTCAGCTACTGCTGATAAGTATCTAGAGATTTTATCAGCAGTAGCTGGCTTTTTAAGCAGTCCTTTGCAGAGGTGAGGATCTTTTTATTTCTATTTAAATTATAAATCTGAGTAAACATCTGTCTCTATAATCGGCACAACATCTGGACTACATGCTTGGAAAGAAATAGCAAATTATGATTTGCAATTTCCTTCCAAATTAAGGAGGAGATTTTGTTTAAAAAACGTCTAGTTCTTCTAGCTTGAGGATGAGGACACAGATCCTTCCTTTATGGTTCCTCTGGCATCCAAGCAGCGTTAAATTATTTACCAAAAAAACCCGTGATTGTGATATACATGCATGCTGAACACAGCGTTCATCTGTCATGAACGCATCTCTCCTAATGGTGCAGAAGCAGCAGCATCAGGCTAGCAAGATGACAGAATAACTTGCAACACTTCAAGTAGTATTTAGTGTCCACATTACCAGGTTAATGTGAACACTTTCCACTCCAAAAAAAGAGCCTATTTCAGTGAAGCATGCTTTGACATTTTGCAGATTAAAGTGAGCCCAAGTCAGAGACTGCAAAATCACATCGGATGCTGCTTTGACTTAATCCCGCCTTTGCACACAGTCAGATTCTTGCACAGAAAGTCAGAGCAAAAGCTTCAAACTAAAATAAAGGTAGACAAATCCAGGAGTGCAACCAGGAGTCCAATCAATACCTTGATTGCAAACCTTATCAGTAATCCCAATTTTTATGCCATACAGGTGTCATCAAAAAACCTAAATGAGCGATGAAGTTGTGGTCAAATTTCAATCTCCTGTTTTTATTTATTTATTTATTTATAGCTATTGTTTATTATTTATGTTAAGAAAAGAGTGTGGTTGTTGTTAAACAAGGCTAAACAAGGCTTTAAAGAATGACAAGTATTACACAGTTGACATTTTAAACAATTTTTAGCATCTCATTAATATTAAAATAGCAGTTTCTGTGTGTATTTTGCTAGAGAATGTAGATCCTCATCCAATGTTTAACTACAATAGTTAAACATTGGTAAAGATTTGCAAATCAGGCATGTTCCTGGACAGAACTTGAAGTCTTGCTTTCTCTCTCTCTCTGTGTTTCCCTCCAATGCATCCTAATTTCAGAGCAGATATGTCATAAAAGATAAAAGATGTATCCTTTGATTTCAATGACAATGAAGAAGAATGAGTCCTCTTTCTTCATCAGCAGCTTCCACACTGAAGAGCATGGTTCACTAATTAAAAATAGATTTTGACTTTCTTGCAGCTGGTCACTATTCAGGGTAATTTAAGTTAAAAATTAATTTCATTTAATACATTTTTGATCACTAGACGATTTCTCTGTGCACCTCTAAGCAAAAGTTTGTTTTTTTTGTGGTGTGTGTTTGGTTTGTGGTGGGATCTCGCGTAGACAGAGATGGTCCATTAAGAGTTAAAATAAACTTATTAAGCATATAATTGAATAGGCCTGATTCCTGTTCCAGCTAGGATGGATTAGTATGCATGACATCAACCCAGAAGACTTTGACTTCCCATCAAGTTTAATTCTTGTTTTGACACCACAGCTGATCTTTCTGCTCCTCTCCACTAGTTTTCTTTCATTTTGACCTGCGTTTTACTTTAAATGATACAGTAAAGCGTTTTGATTACGGGAATCCCGAATTTTCTGTGGAAGAGGCATTAATTTATCACTTCCCTGAATAGCCTTTTTCGCAGAAGCGTTGGTGTTGTCACCACAGTAACCAGGTCAGTGAAATGGCAGCTTGCTGCTTCCTGTGGGGTTGTCATGTAATTTTAACACATTAGAGGCCTTCTCCTAAATCAGAGATCTGGTGTCTATTTTGCATATTTCTGTAAAGCCTGCAGCCTGAATCAAATTGTAAGTTGGGTCATTTTCTTGGGAGAAAATTAGATATAAGAGTTCAATTTTTGTTTCTGTATTATGATAAAATGTCATTTAACTTTGACATTTGACTCTCTCGGTATATTTTCCCTCTCTTAATCTATATTTGCATATGTTCTCCTTTGTCAATTTGCAACAAAAGGTTATGCAGCTGCCATTAAAGAGATACAAAACTCAACACTCAAGATAAAAAGGTGAGGAATGCATATTGTTGAATATAGAAGTGTAGCAAAAAATTTGTTGTCCCTTTACAGACTACTTTGCTTTTTACTTAACTGTTTCATCAAACTAATTTTAAAACCAGAGATACCCTGAATGAAAACAAAATACAGTTTGTTATTTATTTAAGTGAAATATTTATTGCTACTAATCTGGCCCAAGACGATGACTATTGTCTCATGAACTTAAAAAACCCAGCAGTGTTTACAAATTGAGTTGAAAATGGCAGCTCTGCTCTTTGCAGTGCATTGACCTACATTCACTGTGTGATGGACACAAAGATGGGATGCAGAGAGTCTGTGCACAGAGCTAAAACAACTCCTTTGTCACGCTGAAGCTTTGAGTTTCTGCTGAAATGTCTTTGAATTTGACTGAAGTTTTAGAATGGTATTCACAGTATTTCAAGAGATTGCTGGTTTCTGTAAGCCATCCTCCATAAAATGAGTTTTATTCAGAAAGGTTAGATGATTTGTTGGTGAAACTGGAAACAGAATAAACTGATTCTATGTAAGCAGTGGCATCAGTTTAGCACTGAAACCATCGTATGTATTGTATCGATATTACCTAATAACAGTTTCATGCGATTGATATTGAACCAATTAGATTTGTAAAAGTGTTTCTTTTACCTGGATTTGTTGTTTTCTAATATGATGTAATGTCATATTGTTTATTTGCATGAGTTGTTTTCAGTTTTGTAAAAAAATAATTTGCAAATAGTTTCATAGTTTTATCTGGTCGATGACATCATTTCTAAGGGTTAAATAATTGAATAATTGCTTTAGTGGTTACTTTTTACTTTTACTTCAGTAAACAAATGTTGAAGTACTGCTACTCTGAGGATTTTGATCAATTTTTGGTTATTCTATCCACCTCTGATTGGAGGAGAGGCTGGAAAACTCATAAAGTGACGACATAACACAGACCGAACACCCCTTTCTTTTTTTAACTTTAAAAATTTACCAGAATATTACATATTTGCAAAGATCGTGTGCAAAATCTTCCTGATAAAGCAGCTAAAGAGATAAAATATTAATTTTTTTGTGATTTCCAGTAGTGCATTTAAAACTTATGCATCACTCTTTGATTCAGAAACGCTGTTCTTCCCTTTGTTTCTGGGGCAACTGTCGTCTTGCGATCGGAAGGTTGTAGGTTCGATTCCAGTTTTGTCCTGCCACATGTCGATGTTCCTCTGGGCAAGGCACTTAACTCCAAATTGCCTATCGATCGGCGTATAAATGTGTTTGTGAGTGCGACTGGGTGATGCCAAAATAGGTGCAAATTACTTGCTTCTGTTGGGTTTAATAGGTGTTCATATACTTAGCAAGCAGCATGTGCAAAATGTTGCAAGAAAAATAGAGGAGATTGCCCACAAGGAGGCTCTTCATGGTCCAGGATGCAAGCATAAAGAGGTGTTGGTGTAAAAACTTTCTGTTCCAAGTTATGACTTTGGCAATATCATACACAGAAATATTTATTTTCAGAAATGTACATTTTCACAGTCAGGAGGTGTTTCGGTGTCCTTTGTTAGTCTCAGAAGTGTAAATCCTCCCAAACTAAGAAGATTCAGTATCTGGTGCCCTCGCACTGAAAGAGATTTGCATAACAATGCGATCACATGTTCACTCCGTTAAAATGTATCGAGGGAATTAATGCTTATCACAGCTGCCCTCATTTTTATACTTCAGTTAGCTGTCTGTGTTTTATTCACTGTGGGTTTGTGTGCGTCCACAGTCATCGCGCAAAGTGGAGCTTGAATTTAAGTATCACTCAAAGTAGCATAGATAGTGGAGAGCAGAGTTTATCACAACACCAGGTAAATCTCCTCACATCAGATTTAAGGGAAATAAAATACCTCGAAGACGAAAGAAGAAAAAAGTAATTAATTGATAATTGAAAAACAGAGAAACAGTAGTGGTGAGTTCTGTTTTTTACTGGATGTAAAGATGTTTGATGAAACATGAGTTGCTCTGTAGCCCTGACACAGGATTGGCAACACCCGCATAGAACCGACTTTAAAAAATGTTTCATCTCCAGCGGCTTTGCGGCGGTGCAGAGGTTACCACTTCTGCACAATTTCTTCGACAACTCAGCACGTCACTCAGCGAGCAGGTCACCCTGAGCTGTCTCGTTGTAAATTTCAGTTGCACAAGCCGTGAAACAACAAGACCCGACTATTGTGGCCTCCAACCACGTCCTACTGAGGTTAAAAATCCTTGCTTGTGTTTCCACAGTCAGGCGCCTTCACTGTGAGCTCCAGTGTTGCATAATTCACAGCAGGGTGGGAGCCAGGCAGTTCTTGAAGACTTCTATGCAAAGCGACAGAAACATGCTCCTGAGGCTTAAACAGGGCTAGAAGGCAACTCCTTAAAGAAGATTTGAGTCTCAGCTCTTGCCAAAGTGACAGATCGACTTCACTGTAGGCCCTACAGGAAGAAATCTAAATTAACTTTGAATATTTCCATAGTTTACTTTGCTGTCTGGTGCATGGCTAAGGAAGCTTGCTAATGACTGAGCTAATATTAGCCTGAGATCCACCACCTGCGTAGAGAACATCTGCCCGCCATCAGAAGGCAATCACTCTATTCATCCGTTGGGTGCAAATTGATTTCCTGTGGAATATTACCAGGTTATCCAGAGGTCATACTGCACAGCACAAAAACTAAACAAGAAAAAGTTTTTTTGCTCTTATCTTTGGAGGTCTTGGTACTTAAGGGATTACTTTAGTTGGTGCTACAATCTTTGAGTTTGTTCTGACCCACAAGATGCCTGAAGCAACCCCAGCTGTCTCCAGGCATCAGGTGAAAATTTTTAGACTTTATCTTCAGTGGTCCAAATCTAATTTCCACATTTGGTCAAATGTCCAGATAAAATAGTGAAAAGCAAATCCCCTTCTATTAAATCTGCTTGCAATTAACAAGCAAAATAAATGGCATTTTATACCTCCAAGTTTTTGTTAAGTGAAATGAATACTTTATATAAGCTTCTTTAGCTCAAACTTGTCGTGAATGATGGTTTTCATGGATCCGAACACGGCGAGGAGGCCAGGAAGATCGTGATGAAAAAATATGTTATTAGCGATCAAAACAAAGAAAGTAACGTCTCTTACTCATTCAACAGCCTTAGCAAAAGAAAGAAAAATTACAAATGACGAGATATGTGACAAATATCTTTGCAAAATGTGTCATTCCAAACATAAAACAAGATTTCTCAATAGAAAAAAACTTAAATTTATTGGGAAATGTTCTTTAAATAGGTGAGAAGTCCAACCATCCTTTTGGTAAAATCGAAATTCATTATTTAAGATCTTAAAATCCCCTTCTCCCCAGCTGGATGTCATCTCCTCATTAGTCTCCCTGGCTCCCTTCCTCAGCTGCAATCAGTTACTTGTAATTAGTTCTTTTGTCATCTCCACTCTCTCCTCTGTATATTTACCTCCCAGACTCATTACTCTGCATGTACCTAATACCCTGCCTGTTTTTCTAAGGTTTCCTTCAGTTTGTAATAAACCTCTGCTTGCCCGCATTTGGGTCCTATGAACAGCATCATGACTCTTTGAAGGCTTGAAGGTTATTTCTCTTTGACTTCCTATAAAGGAAATTGGATTGACTTTTATGAATTGTGTCCTAAATGATCTGCAATAGTACTCTGATTGTGTACTAAGTAACTTATAGTATTCTTTTATTTTTGTGTCTGATTTTCTTCTCTTGTTCTGTGTGATTGCTGCTTTGATATTTTAGCAATACTTGAGCTAAAACTTGCATAACTTTCTTTTGCTCTGAACGGAATCCCTGACTCTGCAAAAACTGCTCCAAAAAGCCTTGAGCAAGCGAACATTTTGCTTTCCTTAAAGTGTTAATCATCATAAACTAGCGCTCCGTGCGACCCCAAATGAACAAAAATAAAAATTTTTGAAAACGTTTACCGCGTGCGTTTAAATAAATGTTTTGTATTTCTATCCACTTTGTGTCCTTGGCCTGCTGCATATTTTTATACTTCCTGTCCTTCAGTGGTTGCTGCTATTATAGCACCAATTATGATGGTTTTCTTTGTCGAAGATGCTTTATTGTTTGCCTCAGTGTCCCAAAGGTGGGATAGAAAGAGATGCTGAGGGGAGAGCTGGGAGGCTTTCAGCAGCATGCACAGTGGAAGCTCGATGATTGTTTCTGCCTGCATACGCTTGGTCACTGCACTGTGCAGAGTCTCATTAGTATGGATGTCAGCACCTCTCCTTCAGCTGAACCTGCCATACCACTGTAGTAGTAAAGCTGCCTGCCTGCCGCATTGTCCCTGTACAGATGATGTGAGCTCTTCTTCATCCAATCTCATCATTACATCACAGGAACGTGCAGCAGGTAAAATCGCGCTTCATTTGCGTGTACGATGCACTTTCATATGTATGTAAGTAAAAGGACAGATAAAAAGGTTTTGCTTCAAAGTGTTTGGTCTCAGCTTTTATGTAGATGCTACTTTGGAGCCTGTGTTTTCAGTGTTACTGCAGCTTGAGCGTTACTCCAAGGCTGTGGGCCGCTCTGAAAGGAGCTGCTTTCACTAACAAGCTGGTTCTTCCCAGCAGAATGGAAACTAGCCATGCATGGCTCAGCTAACATGAAAAGAAATTTCCTTGTACAGCGTCCTGCAAGATTATGCAGACAGCTCAAAAGTTTTCACATAATGTCATGCGAAAACCTTAAAAAGTTATTTTATTGCGGTTTATGTGTCAGAACAGCACAAAGAAAAATGGAAAGTTTTTATAAATGGAAAATTTTTAGGTATTTGTAATTCTCCCATTTGAGTCAATTCTTTATAGAACCAAATTTCGCTGCACTTGCAGCTGCACACATTGTGAAGTTTACCCTGCCAGCCTTGCACATGTACAAAGATTTTTGCTATTTTTCTTTTTGCAAAACGGTTTAAGCTTTATCAGGTTGGAGGGACATTTTCTTATGAAAATATATTTTTTAACTCACATATTGCAAATGTAATCCTTTCTTGAACATTCTTGAGTATTTGAGATCTAAACCATTCCTCTAGAGCTCTAGCTGGATTTGTTCAGTGTTGTTGCTTATCTGGAAGGCGAAGCCTTTATGATTCATTTGAGTTTTTCCTTCCATGTTCAGTTCATTCTCTGTTGTTCATTAGTGTCTTATTGCATAAATGAATTCCTTTAGATTTAGTTTCTTACTTAGTTCTTATGTTTTGTTCTCGGTGTATTTTAGATTATTCTCTGTGTTAATTATTCACTTTCTGTTTCATATTCCCCTGATTAAGCTCACTGGTTTTCATTGCTCATAACCTTTTCCTTTGGTTGTGCTACATATGCTTCTGTTAAGGCCTGACAAACTGCTGAGGTCTTAACAGAAAAGCTAGATCTATCTGCGCATTAGAAACACAAGGGATTGTCACAAGTTTTACTGAGAGGTCAGAATAAAGGGGGCTGGATGCAAATGCTTAGGAGCTTATTTACAAAACATTTAGAAAATCATGTGTCCTCTTTTAGTTCCACTTAGTCAAATTCACACATGAAGTTTGTTGCAACAGGTCTGCAACCTGAAATCTCCAAAATGCAAATGATGCCTTGCTGCTGCTTCAATACTAGACTCAGCAGAGGACTTGCTGGTGGCCTGTTGCCTGGATGAGTCAGATCTATCTACTTCACGACGGAAAGAGGGTAGAATGTTCTTGCTGGTTGCTCATTATCATTCCTGCAATGATGATATGTTTTACAATAAATAAATGCAAGCGCCTATCAAAACATTTCACATGAATGCCTGAAAGTGCTGCTGAGTCAAACTAAAATACTACAGTATTCAAGATTTGCTGTGTCTTTGGAGTCAATCAACCAAGTGACTCATTGATGTTCATATCACGGTTTTGGGTGAGTTAAAGTGAACAGAATCCGCTTTGTGTGTAAAAATGTCTGTTTTGTTGGATTTTAATTGGAACTGATTCAGCTGGTTTGGCTGAACTAGATCGCAATATTTGTTTGTTTACTCTGACAGTCTCTGAAGCTTCACAGGTGGCCGTGTCCAAGTACGGTAAGGACACTGAGGGAAAACGTTGTCGTCGCGTGCAAGTTTCAGCAAGGAGGAGGCAGATGTTTGGGAGCCAAGCTATGCAGTTGGAAAAGGAAAAAGTGTGAAAATTAAATCCCAGAAGCACAGATAGTAGAAACAAATCAAAGATCATTGCAGGAGAGATTTATGTAGAAGCAGGGGAAGTAACGAAATAGAGAGATATGGAAAAATGTGCAAATGTGGTATTTCTAGGGAATAGTCACTTAAAATTTCATGCCCCATTTATTTTAAGAAATGCAATGAAGTTTAAATACAACTTTTTCTCCTTGTTTATTTTAAGGTGGTGTTACAGAGATAGCAACGCTTTTTTTCCACCAACCGTGCAGAGCATCCTCACATGACATTTGAAACACAGTCAGAAAAAAACATGCTCACAGAAAATGTATTATTTTTCATAGTGAGTAGCACATTCCACACATATTGGTAAAAATGTGCTAAAATTGTATAAATAAATTCTTTTTTTGCAGTAGCAAAGTCTCACATATGATTTTTATTTTTTTTTTTACTTGAGCATGAAAAAAGCCTTCCACTTTAAGAAATTACTCCTTTTAAACAAGTGCAGGGAAATGTTTCAAAACGAATCTTGAAGTTGCACAGATAAAGCAGAAAAACGTAACAGAAATTTATCATGCTATTATCACATCAAGGGCTGCATCCAGGAGTGCGTTGAAAATATTTAAATGTGGAGAGGCATGAAGGACAAAAAGACAAAAACTGCATGAATAAATAAGTTAATGCTCCAACTCATTGTCTTCTTCTCTCTTCAATTCATATTCATAAAATATATTATCTATTTATATTATTAATCCTTTCCTCCATGTTTACCTGGGGTATAAGTATGGAAAACAGAGGCCTACTTTTTGCAGCTCTTCAAAATGGGAAAGACCAGAAAGCATGCCATTCAGGAATTTGCTACTTGTGAAAATTTTCCCATTTATATATATATATATATATAAAACAATTAAAAAGTTTAAAAAAACTGAAAGTGTGATTAAAAAAAGGCAGGATGAGGGTCCAAGTTTAAATTGCATTATGGACGTTGTACACTAAACAAGCATAGCATTATGACCACTGAATGGTAAAGTGAATAACTGTTTGTCCCTTTAACATTTGATGCATTAGGTGGTAAAATCTTTCTGTGGTTATATATGAAGTATTAAAAAGTAAAAAAAAACACATATTTTAATAATCCTGAAATTAAGTTTGATGCTGTAGTACCTCACTATTTAAGTCTCTAGATGATGCAACTTTTAGCCATCAAAATGGTTTGATACATCCCATACAGGGAGACATCAATTATCAGAATTTTTCCACCATAATCCAAGAGCACACATTTTCAGTCTGAAAGCAGGACTTCAAGTCGGTTGTTCTCAAAGCTTCTAATTCTTTTGCTTACATTTTCATTTTAAAAGCAGGTTTATCTTTCTTCTCAAAACTGATTTCTTTCAAATATTCACTGTCTCAAATATTTCTCCCCGCTCTCAAAACTCTGCTTGGATTAAATCTCCACTTGCAAACCTCTCTGTTCGCTTGCAAATCATTTTCTGCTTGCGCTTGGAACAGTACCGTCGCCTGGCAACCTCTCAGCCAATAGAATGAAAGTGTTAGACTGGGTGTGTTTGTTTCCTTCTAGTGGGTGTGCCTGTGTGATTATGTAAGCACAAGTATTAAATGTTTTGAGAACAAAATACATAAAATTCTGCTTTCACACTGAAAATGTGTGTTCTGGAATTACGGCAGAAAAGTTCCCCCATATCACTGCTCCAACAAACTTGAATCAAAAGGTTGAATTACTGAGGTGGTCATAACGTTATGCTTGATTAGTCCATGTGAAGTTTAGTAAACGACTCATATTTTGTTCATTAACGCTAAGTAAACCATTGCAGGACTTAGTTATAGCTTCACATACAAGACTGCGCTTGAAGTGTCTTGTGAAATGTCAATTTGTTTTAGTTTAATTATTTCTGCTCAGTCTGTTTAGACACCAAAGCGACTTGCTCAGTCGCTTTGCTTAGTTTAAAAAAAGTATTTTAAAAGAACATAATTTGACTTAAGAGGGTTTGAAATTGATGTGAAGGGACTGAGCCAGCCTATTTTGGCTCAAAGCTGTTTACATGCAGAAAACTAACACGCAAACACTGCGTTTTGTCGTCTGGGCTGCTTTGACTTTAGGGTAAGTCTGTCAAGAAATACATGAATCACAATTTAAATTAATGTGTCCCATTTAACTGATCCACTTTCTGGAGAGTTACTGTTCAGTTGAGGAAAACAAGCCTTTCCTGGCCCTGTTGTCCTTTTTTTCTTCCCGTTTTTAAAGCATCAAAGCAAACGGAGGTTTATTCTGTCCATGATTGACAGGAATAGATGACAGTACAAGTATGTAAAAGACCTGAGCGAGTATATTCTCCCACTGAGCTCCATTGTCCTTCGCCCCACCTCGAGGCCAGAGGATAAACTCTCCTCTCACTCTACGCCGCTCCACTCTGTCATCACTCCTGGATTTCATTCACTCAGTGTGACAATAAATATATGACTGCGCTCAGCTTTGCAAAGTCACCTGATTATGCAATGTTCTGTTTTTAGCCCTCACAGCATCAGCTGACCTGTTAATTTTGCAACACAAAAAAATTAATGATCAGAGATAAGACTTGCTGTTATTAGAGCTCTGCCTTGTCGCTAGGTGAAATAAATTGGTAGACAATGCGTAGCTGTGGTAGGCTGTGATACCACACAACCCCCCCCCACTGTGTGCTGCTTGCGACTTTCCACTAAATTTTAAGAAGATGCATTTCAGTCATAGTTATTCTTTAGACTCTGCTTCACACCTGCTGCAAAGTAATGCTTGCAGCAGGGGGGAGTTTTTCCAGGCGTGACTCAGAAATGCTGATACCCAACACTTTTGCACCTTGTGCTCTCCCAGTGAGACGTATTGACATTTTCTCTTACTGTTTTTATGGTCCAGCTAGATGGGAGGCCCATACATCAAGCGGTGAAAGGTCTGTTGAGCAGCAGTCTCATCTCATCATTTACGTTTTTTCATTTACCCTCCACTCTTTGTCTACCGTTCTGCCTCACATCTCTGTCCAGGCTACTTTTATGTTTCAGTCTCTCTGGGAGCTTTCATATTCTCATTAGAAAGTTCTGTTAAACATTTTCTTTCCATGTCAAATTCCAGGTTGTTTAAGCCTTCATCTTTTCCTCCCTCCTCATTTGTTTGAAGTCTCCATTAATGGGGTTTTGATTGGCATAAACAAGCAATGTTTTCTTTCCCTTGTCATTAAAACAGAAAGAAAAGCAAACCGCTGAAATAAATTAAATTGGCAGCATTATTAGGTACATCTCACCTGTATCTGGTTGGTATCTTCAGAAATGTCAAATGTTCAATTAAAAAAGACAGAACTACACTTGTCCTTTGACACGCACCACATTATAAACCCCACTAAAAAGCTTCCCCTGAGATTTTGCTCCATTTTTGACAAGATTTCATCATGAAGTTGCCACAGATTTACGATGTAAATCTCCCATTCCACTCACTAGAGATGCTCGGAGTTCACCCAACAAGTGGTTGTGACTTTTAAAGGATGGAGTATAATTTTATTCCTATATTTTCATTCTGAGCACGCTGTTTTGTGCCCCCAACCCTCCTCGGTATTTTATGAAAGAGACAAGAGGCACTTTGATTAGGGTTGAAATATTTCATCATACAGGATTTGTTTCTTCTTTTTTTGGTCTTTCATTGTGGAAAAGGCATCTTCCCCATGTTTGCTTGGCCTTTCAGACATTATTTCCACTATCATTAAATGTTGCTGTTAGATTATTTTGGCTACCTTTCCATTACTGTAAATAAAACTCCCTGAACCTTGCAGAAATGGGTGGATAAATTAGTACAACAAATGTCTATAGCTAAGTAATAGGTACAGAAAATACTGCAACATCAGGTAGTAATTAGGCTATGTGACACCTGTTTATTTCAGGTATCATGTACCTGATGCGTGATATCACAAAAACACTTGTGATATTTTGTGCTTCAAATTTTTATTTATTTGCCATTATTTTGGAAAAAAAAATCTCTTCACTGACATAAAATTTCTAAATATGTTGCTTATTATTGATTTGTTAATGCAATACAAAGAGTAAAACATCCAAAAGGTGAATACTTTTAGTCTTGTTGCTTTATTATTTTTAATTATGTGTGTTTTTTTGGTTTGTTTATTTAAGTCTGGATATTGAAAAATGCAACTATATATACTGTTCTGGAAAGAATTTGTAAAATTATCAGTTCTGATTTTACTTTTCATAGATTTATGATTGAGTAAAGTGAACATTTTTCTTTTATTCTATGAACTAAAGACAACATGTCTCCAAAATTCCAAGCAAAAACTTTCTATTTATTAACAAAATATGAGAAATGGTCAAAATAACAAAAAAGATGCAATGCTTTATCAGACCTCAGATAATGCAAAGAAAACAAGTTCATATTCATTTAGAAACAACAATACTAACGTTTTAACTCAGGAAGAGTTCAGAAATCAGTATTTGGTGGAATAACCAGGAGGTTTTCAATGGGGTTCAGTGCAGTGGACTCTTAATTTTTATGCCAGCTGTCCAGAGCAAGTCTTCGTTACTACTGCACTGTTTTCATGGGATTCTTCTTCTATTGATTGAATCAACTTTGTTCTGAGATCAAGGCATTCCCCTCTGCTCAACATATGATCAGGTTTCGCATTCAGCATTTCATTATCAAAGACCTCTCCGAGTATCTGGCACCCAAAATGCTGATCCCTGACTCTGAGTGACGTATCCTTGGATAAAGAAACTGTAACTCTTGAATTATTTATGTGCCTCCTGTTTGGTATGGAAATATTGAACGCTGTTATTTTTTTCCCCCCATAACACGCTCTCCTACTGGCATAATATACTCCCAGATGACTTAGACCATCAGCTGATCCAGAAAGGGCAAGGCCTCTGCTGGGCTAAAAACAAAATGTTTCCTTTGTATTTAAATACAATTAAAAAGTTACAAATTGAGAATGTTTTCAGACTAAAAGTGATGCTTTTTCCCACTTTTTTATTTATCTGTCAGATCCATATAAGTTACCCTCCTGTTAGCTAAATACAGCTTTGTTTCATAGTTCAAGCAAATCCCGTCTTTTGCAGAAACCTGAGGGGAATATATGTTAATTCGAAGCTTTCGGAAAGTTCTGACTCATTTTTTCTCAAGCAAACTAGCAATCCATCTGACTGACTCACAGCATGTTTCAGATGCCGATGTTGGGTCCTGTTCCTTCCAGTCAGACTGAATCATAAACTTAAAAAAAAAAAAGAGGACAATTGCTTCAATTATATGTAATTACATTCACAGCAGCTTGTAAAGTAGTCTTTAGACTTTGAAGCCTGACTTAATTTCCGTATAAACATCCTGACCTTGAGTATACTGAAACCTTAAAACTGCAGTAGTTTATTTTTACCTCTGGGATGAAGTCTGACAAGTGTCAAGAAAAAAAAACATGTGATCAAATGACTTCAACCCACATATTAATAATCTATAACTTGAATAAAGTTAGAGATTGTGATATATAAACTTCTCCTCAGTGCAGAAGATTGACCCTTTGTTCAACAAACCTTTAGTTTATTTTGTATTATATTTTTGGGTGTAAAAGACATTTGTTCTCCTTAAAAACTTAATTTTATGATTATATGATAGTTTCTACCATCCATCCATTTTCCTACACCTTTATCCCTTATTGGGGTCGGGAGGGTTACTGGTGCCGATCTCCAGCTAACGTTCTGGGCGAGAGGCGGGGTCACCCTGGACAGGTCGCCAGTCTGTCGCAGGGCAACACAGAGACACACAGGACACACAACCAGGCACACACACACTCACACCTAGGAACAATTTGGAAAGACCAATTAACCTGACAGTCATGTTTTTGTACTGTGGGAGGAAGCTGGAGTACCCGGAGAGAACCCACGCATGCACAGGGAGTACGTGCAAACTCCATGCAGAAAGACCGGGGCCGGGAATCGAACCCAGAACCTTCTTGCTGCAAGGCAACAGCTCTACCAGCTGCACCACTGTGCAACCATGATAGTTTCTTATTTTTAGTTTTTTTTTTTCCTTCAGTTACCTCTTTAGTAAGTACATGTTGGCTTAAAATGATTGATTGATTGAACTAACGTTTTTAAAAATATAGCTATAACAAATACCTCTTTTAGCATTTATTCCATTTTTCATAGTCACACTAAAAATTTCCTGTTGTAAATGTTTCAGATTATAAGCTATTTTTTTCAAAAGGTCATGCAATATTTGTGGCTCCAAAGGAGTTTAATTTAGTTGAACTGACGGCAGATAATTTTCTCTGAGTTGCAAAGGTTGCAGAGCCGAAGATTAGGTCAAGACATATTCAAATCCCAAAATGTTTGCAGCTGTAATTATAGTGAGAGTTGATTTTATGAAGCATTAAATGCAAATGCACCCGGATGAATCTGTTTTCTTTCATTTCACAGCTATATGGTGTTGTATATCATAAAATCCTAACACCCAAGGGAGGATATTTATTCAATCTTCTACAGACAAAGAGTGACATTAAAACTGCTAATCAAATACGGGATGACATTGATGCCACCAAAAGAACAGAAAAATACATGCAGAAACATGTTCAATATATGAGCCAGAAGTAAAAACTGGATGGTAATAGAGCGACACAGGCAGATGTTGCAAAATGGCTTTTCAACACATAGAATCAAGGAATTGAAGAAATTGTCACAAAGGGGCTTGAACCAATGAAAAAATGTGTAGGCTGAGCTGAGATTGTGTGCATTTGATTCAGTCACATCGTTTATGTCAAGAGAAATGTGCCGCAATATTACAATATTCTTCTGAAAACTGGCAGAAGGCTTTCTCAGTTGATCTCTCCAATTGCATTGATAGCAAATTGTAAATGTATATATCTAAAATAAATGCCTATAAAAGTAAATCAGATCTGTTACTAATCAAACATGAAAAGATTTAGTCACTGGAGGGAAACAATATGCCAATTCCCAATGTGTGTTCAAAGGGGCCAAAGCACACAACTCTAACAAAAGCTGACAGATTATTGGTTTATACCATTGCCACTTAGTGAATTGACCACAAAGCTTTATCCTTTTCTGTGAATAAAGGCTTTAGAGCAGAAAAAAAGTTTCTTATAATTCTTTTTATTCCTATCTTTTTACTAAAATGACTAGTTGTAGATCATTCCTATTTGGATCCAAAGATAAGGACTTTTTGCGTCTGTTCAGCTGGAGAAGGTTGTGACAGACTCATGCACTGATTGATGTGTAAGGTTAGAGTCAAGGTCAGTGGAAAGTCAGCATAGATAACTGTGTGTGCGTGCGTGGATGTGTGTGTTCACATTTCCCATCTTGCTTGTTTTTCCAATACTACGTTGTGAGAACCGACTGCTCCCAAAGCCCCTTAAGAAGAAGTGCTGTTTTTGGGTTAGGTAAAAATGAATTAAAAATGAATGGAAGTCAATGCATTTGACTTCATTGTCAATTGGTAGAGCTGCTGCCTTGCAGGAAGAAGGTTCTAGGTTCGATTCCCGGCCCCAGTCTTTCTGCATGGAGTTTGCATGTTCTCCCTGTGCATGCATGGGTTCTCTCCGGGTACTCCGGCTTCCTCCCACAGTCCAAAAACATGACTGTCAGGTTAATTGGCCTCTCTAAATTGTCCCTAGAGCGGGTGTGAGTGTGAGTGTGCATGGTTGTTTGTCCTGTCTGTCTCTGTATCACCCCAGCAACCTGTCCAGGATGACCCCGCCTCTCGCCCGGAACATCGTCTGGAGATAGGGACCAGCAACCTTCCCGACCCCACTAAGGGACAAGGGTGTACAGAAAATGGATGGATGGATGGAAGTCAATGCAAAGTCCTTGTGAAGGTATGCAGACTGAATGTGGGGTCGTGTAGTCGGCTTGACAGGAGTGGTCCAGCCATGTGTGATGGAGAGCTCGCAGCAGACTGACCAGAGTGATGAAACGTGCGTGACTGCAGCTGATACCCGTGGCCTGGCTCACCTGAAATTGCTTTGACACACACTTGCACCTGATTCCCAAATGCAATAAACCTAACATGTTCTAGAGGTCATTCACATCTGATTTATAGTAGATGCCACCAAGGCCTAAATGGTGTAAAGCCTGCTTACATGTTGTCATCGACACTGACCAAAAATCCATAAATTGTACTGCTGAAAATTGACCAGTTCAAGACAACTGCACCCAAAGGAGGTAGATTCTTCTTCGTTTATAATGGCTGCTGCCTCCACATAGTTCCCGTGGTCATGGATGGGCGGGCGAGGGTTTTTTCGACTTAAGGCACAATGTCGCTGTCAGATCAATAAGATGTGTAGAGCTGTCTCCTGGGTGTTGTCCTCTGGAAAGCCTTTGGCAGACATTTGATCAGAGAGGGTTTGTCGTTAGTACAAGGGCACATAGTGTCAGTGGTGAGTGTGGCAGATTGACAAAGTGATGCAAGAGTGCAGCATTGTCAGCACGGATGTTGTTAACTGGAAGGAAAATGTCAAAGAAGACAAAGAAAAATGTTCACCTCGCTTGTATTGCAAGAGAAGAAGACTGACAAGAGGGTCTTAGAAAACTCACTGCAAAGATTACAATCCTCAACTTTATTTAGAAGATTCAGGACATTGTGTAAACAAAATCCAATTTTTATTTATGGCTCTGAAAACTAAACTTCAGCTTGGAAAAGAAAAAATATACCAATAAATACAAACAGAAGGTAAATTTGCAAATCCTAAATAATGCAACATTTAGATGGCTGGGCACTAACTCAGCGCAATGTTACCATTCTGTTGTTATGGTAACAGGATGGATGGATGAGTTATTATTCCTCCTTCTTCAGAAAGCTCATACTTTCAGTTTCTGCATGATTTCATACAACATATGCCTCTAGCTGTCCAGGTTTGTAAAACGTCATAGTGTTGGCATAATGCTGCCAACACTATGTTTCACTTTGAGGTTGGTGCATTCAGGGTATTCATTTTCCAGCACCTTCTGCCACATGCCTGTGGTGTTTTGCTTCTTGCAAACATTAAACTTCTTATGGATTTCTTTAAACAATGCCTCTGTTCTTGCAACTCTTCCAAGTAGGTCAGGATTATGGAGTGCATGAGTAAAACCTTCCTTCAACAGATTAATCAATCTTAACAATGCATTGCTACATCTACATCTTATTGGAGATGTAGCAATGCATCTACAATAAGATGGATTGTAGATGGATCTCCAATAAGAGATGCTATATCTCCACTGGAGATGTAGCAAGTAATAAAAACTTTTATGGCAAAGTTTTTATTACATTGCAATGAAAACTTTTAAATATAAAGTTTTTATTGCATTAAAAACTTTGCAATAATGAAGACTTACATTATTGTCACAGCCTGTTAATTTGTGTTTATATTGTAGCAATTTAAGTTTCAAAAGTACATTTTTGTGCCACATTTCAGCACAATTCAGATGTCACATTGAGACAGGTGGTCTATAAATAAAACTCACAAGGAAAAGGACAAAACAAAAAAATTGAGAGATTGAAAATCTAACAAATCCACTTCTCAGAGGCGCACATTTTTTTTGATAATATTACAGTGAGTTTGTGAGTTTCTCCAAAAACATGGAGCATATCCAGTCTTGATTGCAGCTGTTGTACAGTGGCAGAAAAGTGTAAAATTTATTTCTAACAAAAAAAGGAACACTGCTCATCTTTGAAATCATTGGTGTGTTTTGATCTTCTACTTCTTTAAGCAAAACAATATGGGAAAGCTCTACAATATCCACATTTTCCCTTTCTAAAAGAGCTCCTACTCTTGAATTTATTTACTTGTCTCTTATTTTTCTGCAGAATGATTAGGAATACGTATTCATCAGTTTATCTGTGTTCATGTTGTTGCTGATCAGCATGACGTCTATGCCGTGCCTTGATTGTTGTAAGCTATTTACAGTCTTCTGTCTGCGTCTTTGCGTTGTCTGCAGTCTATTCTCAGATGGCGGCTTGCAGAGTCTGCTGTCACTGACATCAGCCAGACATGTTTTGAGATAAATGGAGCCGATAAACAGATTAAACGGTTAGGAAATTGCTTTGTGTCCATTTGTTTCTGGTGTTTGAGTGTTTGAGTTTTTTAAGCAATGAATTGAAAAGAAACCCTGTGAACCCTCATTCTGGGAGTTTGGTTGTTTATATCTATTTTGGCTGTTGCTTTTTGGATAAAAACTTTGCATTAATTTGTCAAAGGGTCATAAAAGTTCTTCCTTTTTTTGGGAACATATAAATTTTATATGATACATTATGTGATATAAAATATATGTTAAATTTGATGCAATGTGACACATGACACAACATGGCAGGATGATTTTCATCCAAATATGATGACATGATTTACAATAAAATCATTTGATAGAATGCCATGCAACACAAATGATTGTCAAAAGATCAATGGGTGTTAATTTGTGAAAATAACGTTTTTTCAAAAGTTTAAAATGATTTTTACATAACAGCATAATCTAATAGCATATAACCACCAATTTTTTCCATGAGTATATTTCAATTTCTTAATTTTATTGTATATTTTCTTAAAACTGTAATTGTAATTATATGCTGTATTTTAGCCAAAGATAGTCCACTGACTTTTTTTTTAAAGCTAAAATAAAATGTATTTTGTTTGTTTTTTATGTTTCCCTTAACGTGCCTTAAATTAAAATAATTTCAAGGTCTGTTCTTTGCAGTTTCAGTGAAATATAATAAAAATGTCTCCTATCTACAATGCTTTCTCCTGTTAGGTCCAGCAGTCATAATCTCCTTAATGAGAAACTAAAATTCTCCGCTAACCATTGCCTAACTTTTTTTCAAATTGTAGTCCTGCTTTTGCTACAACCCCAAACATTTTACAGCAGAAACATTCTGAATTTGCAACTTAGCCTTGGTTTCATACCATGACTTCCCGAGAGCCAAACTTTGTTCTTGGGTTGACTGATTCTGGAGCTTTCCCACTCCTTTTTTTTTGTCCTGGTTTTCAGTTCATTGTCACGCTGACATTTACGCACCTCAAGAGTATTTTCTCTTTGTAGCTGCGAACAGCAAACACAAAATCCTTGACAAGTGAACCAGGTTAAAATTTATTCTGCGTTTTGTTTGGTACGTCAGTGTTTAGAAAGGGCTCTTGGAGATTGTTAAAAGGATTTCCAGAGAACAAAAGGAGAATAGGCAACTTGAAGTTACTGCATATGCACACATAAGCTTCCACCTGACAAATTTCATGTTCTTTTCCACTTATCTGCAAAAAGTTTCAAGAGGACACTGCTTATTAGTGCACGACTGACATCAATGGAGTTTATTATGTAATCCAGTGGCAGTACAAGGACACTATTATTGCTCACTTTCCCTGTCAACTGGACCTTAGTGTGGTTGTGACTCTTTTCCCCTTTTGGGTAAAGTCTCAGGGCGATGTGATTCAGCGGCGCTGTCAAAAACAACACAAGATAATGAGTCGACTGCACTACTGCAGCATGACGGCATTCTGCTTAAATACAGTACATTGCAGCATAAAGTACTTGAGCATTCAAGGACAATGCTTTGTCACTTGAAAGGGCTGAATGTATTGTGCAAGTTAGATTAGAGACTCGTATATAAAAAGTGACCAAAGTCACATTTTTGGGGTGTAAGGAAAATAACTCATCCATGCTCGTGTAGAAAGCTGGCTGGGAGTCAAACCTTCCTTCTGCAAGACATTTCTAACCACTGTGCATCAGAGGTGTACATGGTTTCCCCTTCAGTTTTTCTATTTTAATATTCAGTTTGGTTTTCATAAAAAACAGGTTGAATACAAGTATTTGTTTTGAGTTTGAGATTTGTAGTATTTTACACTGAAGACATCTTCTACTCTGTGACAGGAATTTAAGCAAACATTTAAACTTCTCTGTTTACTCAGTGGCACAATTTTAAGCACTATTTTCTTGCAGCAAGAAGGTCCTGAGTTTGAATCCCAGCCAGGGCCTTTCTACCTGGAGTTTGGGCTTCTTCCCAATGCAATATACTACCTTTAAATGCCTTATTTTAAGTTCATGCATGGTTAAATGGTAAATGGGCTGCACTTGTATCGCGCTTCATCAATTCAGAGGACTCCAAAGTACATCAGTCAGTCATTCATCCAATCATACTCACATGGTTGACCCCCTGGTACTCTCTCTTGTTGAGATTACTGCTCAGATGGATGTCTTGGTGCATCACTGTGTGTGTGTTCATTTAGCAGTTCTGTTGTATTTAGTCTTTGGGACAGTTGTGGGTTTTATTATCACCCTATGGAGGACTACTTTACTTTGTAGTCTTCCTCGTTGCAACATTGTCTGGATTTTGGTGGACAGCTCCAGGGTTGGTGTGCAGATTGGCTGCTGTTGTTGTTGTTGCCCTGGTTTCACCTCCTCCGTTAGTGTTTTTCTTTGTCTCTTTATAATAGCAATGGCCTGACCTGCTGTTAGGCAATGGCGGTCAGTCATGCCATTAATTTTACCAAGCCACCCATACAACAAGAGGAATATTTTGGCTTGTAGTGAAAATGGGACTTAGGGATTTGAATGTAGCATTTAAATTTTTTGGGCATGTTGTGGTTAAAACAGTTTTCCTTCTGCTTATAGATCATTTGATCTGTCACAACTCTGGAGACAAACTAAATGGCACATCTCCAGTGAACCATATACAGCTCTTAACAGATATTAAAATGATCGGTTTCTCTGATTTTACGCTCTATAGCTAAATATTTGAGTGAAATGAACATTGTTCTTTTATTCTATGAACTAAAGACAACATGTATCCAAAATTTCAAGCAAAAATTTTCTATTTATTTGCAGAAAATGAGAAATGGTCAAAAAGATGCTTTCAGACTTCAAATAATGAAAAGAAAACAAGTTCATATTCATTTAAAAACAACAATATTAATGTTTTAATTCAGGAAGAGTTCAGAAATCAACATTTGGTGGAAAATACAGGAGGTTTTCAATGGGGTCTGGGCAATGGCCACTTTTTTTTTTCCAGAGTTGTATGTTTTTATATGTATATATATGTATATGTATGTGTGCGTGTATAAATTATAATTAATATTATGCATTGATATAGACATAAAGTAATAAAGGATGAGGCAGATAAATTATTTTAGGCTTATTTATGTGATTTAGAAAAGAGTGTGGGATTAAAAACGTTTATTTCCATCTCTTTTTCGATATGTGATTGAATTTGTTATTCTTTGCTTTTTATATTTGCTTTATTTTTCTATCATTTGCAACATTTAGATATTTTTTCTTTGCAATGCAAAGAAATTAATCTGCATATTTAGAATAAGGTTAACTTCTACTATTCCTAATTTACTACAATATCATGTTTTGAAACTACCGGGGCCTTTTGTACAGAACAAAACCAAACGATGGAGATTTATAATCACAAGGCGATTGGCCATAGTCAGAATTGAGTCATAAACATCTAACCTAAAAATGTAAGTAATCCTTAAAGTGATTGTTTGAAACAATGAAGGCTAAATAAAGAAGCAAGTATTGAGTGATCCTCACTTCCAGCCCTTGGTTCAGATCAGACACCCGGTTCTTACTGCACACCTCTGATACCAAAGCTCTGGTAAATGCTTTAGAAAAGCTCTTTTACTCAGTGTAAGAGCTTTTAGTGTTACCACTTTGCTCCCAGTTTAGTTTAAAATTAATGGAAAGCTGATTCAGATTTATGCTGACCACATTAATAGCTTCAATGATTGAAAATAAAACCTTTGAACCTTTCTGAACACGGAGATGGATTTTCTATTCTGTGCTTTGATGATCATTGTTTGAACATGTTCTTGGTTTCTCCAATCTTTTATGTGCAGGAAAAGGTTGAAGAGTCTCAGTTCCCTCTGACATTCCTATAATAACAAGAAAAAGATCAAATAATGAATAGGACATCAAATTAAACTAAATTTAATCTTTATAGCTCTCTAAAGGTTATGCGAATCTTTAATCTTTTAGATGAGCTTCTGATAAAGTTATAGGTGGATTGACTGGGCTGGAAAAAATTTACATGCATTAATTGATTTATATGAACTTCTGATGCTGATTCAGACTCAAATCATAAAAATAAATCAGAACTTTACATTAATATGGAAGTAAAGTGAACTATTGAACAAACAAAATAAACTCCTAAATGTGAATTTCTCTTTGTAGAGATAAAATAATTTATTGCACCCATAAGTCTAAACTTTCCTTTTCGGATGTCTCAAAAACTTAAGACGTTATAAATTAGTGTAGTTATTATGTCACATTTACCTCTCTCTCCAATAAACTAAGATGCTGCAGGATCTGTTTTAAAAGCCAATTATGCATATTTTTATTCCAATTGGACCTTAAGCAGTTGCTCCAACTTGAGTTCAACTCAGTTAAGAAAGTGTCTATAATGTTCTGACACTATATAACCTAGAATGTGCTGATTATTCTCAGGGTTTGCTATAGCGGTAAGCTTATGTTAGTATCTCTACTTTCTGTTTTGATATGATGTGACTCAGTTATTCTGTCCATAATATTTTTCAGTGGAGTTTCAGTAAATGGTGTGCAGAAAAACTTGTTCTGCTTGTGTCTGCTTGTGTCTGCTTGTGATGTGCATTCGATGCACATCTTCCACTGCTGGGTAGATCAGGTCCATAAGAAAATAGATTATGATTTATGGATTGCCAAAAGTGTTTTAGATTTTTGCTGTCATAAAAACAATCTTAAAAGAATAACTCAACTTTAATTGGCGCTGATGTTTTTTCTCTTATGTGTTTTAATTGATTTTTGTCTACAGTTCCCAACCGTCCATTCAGTGGACAATCTGTTGTTGCATTGCTGCTCCAACGTTAAGTCTGATTATTTCCTGTTTTCCTGGTTGTACGTCTCAAGTGTCTTTTCTGATTTTTGCTAGTTTTCTGAACTTCATTAAACTCAGATTATTTGGGGTGCTTTGGTGGCGCAGGGGTTTAGCACACCCACATACAGAGGCCCTAGTCCTCGACGTGGCCGTCCCAGGCTCGAATCCCAGCCTGGCGACCTTTGCCTCATGTCTTTCCCCTCTCTCATTTCCCTCATTCTTGTCCACTAACTATTAAATAAAAGGCCACTAGAGCCAGTAAAACCTTTAAAAAAAAAACTATTTACTTTGTTCCTCCCTGCCATTTGACTCAATTTTAGTCCTCAACTCCCACAAATCATGACGGCCACATCTTGAATTGTTGTTGTGGGTATGGTGCTCTTTTGGAGGCGGGTTGCTTTTGTTGTTTTTGTTGTTTTGGGATTGTAGTCATAATTTCATGTTTAGCTTCGTTGGATCATAGCAAATTCTTCCACAAGTTCTAATGAGATTAATTTGGCGTTAATAAGCATCTCTGTTTCCGAGGGTAGACGACAGAAGGCTGGTTAAAGTCGGGCCTTGTCTTTTCTTTAAAAAGCTTTTTATTTTTTCCAAATGAATCATATGAGCAAAATGGCATTAAGCGTGAATGATGATTTTTTTTTTACATCAGAAAAAATACATTACAACAAGTATATGTAGAGTTTTTATATCCTCTGTACAATTGAATGCAGTTAATGTGTTCTGGTTAGCTGCAATACTGAGTGAAAATGTTAGTGTAACTTCCATTACCGGTTATAAACAATCTTTCATGTCGATTGCTGTAGATGGTGAAGGCTTTGGGCTGGAAGGATCTCCTGTAGCGGTCTGTGTTACACTGCACCTGAAGAAGCCTCTGACTGAAGAACGCCCTGTTCATATGACAGTCTCTTAAACAGCATGATCAGTTTTGTCCTTTTCCTACATTTTTAAGAATTATCCTTCTTTGCTAAATAATTTCCAGAGACTCCAGAGAGGAAATATGTGATTGCGAACTGTTTCTCCTTCTCTTTTAGGTTTTTAGGAACTGTTTGACTAATTCATACAATTACAAACACTGCAATGTATATAACCTCCACCTTATTTTACACTTAGTGATTCATACTGTTGTGACAGGCTAAGAACTGCCTGTGACTCTGACGTTGGGTGACGTTAACAAAGCGGGATGGGGGAAGTGCTCTCTTTTTTCCATCCATGTTTGTCTTCGTCATGAGCTCCGCATTTCCCCCCAACTGAGCTCAGATTTTGAAAATTTATGACCACTCCTCTTCATGCAACTCAACGTACGCAGTATTATGGCACACCGAGTTAATATTTAAAGTGCTAGACTACTTTCGCTCTCCGTTTTTTAATACCAGCAGAAATAACTAAGCTTACATAATCTACAGAAGTAGCATCTACAGTAGAGAACAATATTACCAGTTCAGCAGCAAAAGGCCGCTCACTACAGTCCTTTTTTTAATATATATATATATTTACTAATGCTCCACTGAGTCCTCAGACAAACTATCGGCCCGTGTTCTTATTAATGTACAGTACATTTCTGTGTTGGTGGTGTTTTTCAGCGAGGAAAGAGCAGAGGAGAGATAAGCCTGGCCACTCATGTGTATTCAGGCAGAAGGAACAACAGCCAGGCGCTTTATAGCGGCTGTAGTGGCTTCCACCCCCCTTTGTGAAAACTGTCCACAAATAACGGGCCTGCGTCAGACTCCAGCACATTCTCTGTTTGCACGTTTACAACCAGTGTCCATGCACACATTTATGGTATTCCCACACAAGCATTGCATGTGCACTTTGCTTCAGCCACCCCATCATGAATATTAATAGTAATGAGCTTTTCCTTTGTATCTGCGCTTGTACTGCAAAGAAGGGACTGTCCCTCATGGCAGCGGCGGCACTGTCACCAAATGAAGATACGTGGTTCATCCAATATTGAATATTATCTCAGCTGGGATTCATAATTCATTATCTAAGTGAAGATGTGACTCTTGTGAAGAGAATGAGATTTAAATGCTCAGAGGGAGGAGCGACATAGAACAAGGGACCGGACCAGGTGCTTTCATTCAGGCAGCACCTGAGATCACTCCCCTCGTCTCTCCCACTTCCCACTAAGAGATGAAGTCCAGAGATTGTTATTGCAAGAGGTTATTTCTGTCTGGTAAAGAGCAACCGGAGCTCCTGCCAGTCATTTCTCACACCGAGACACTCAGAAACCTTTAATTTACACAGTTAACATCATGCAGAAGGTGTTTATTTATCAGTACAGTTGGAAAGACAAGAGCGCTGACTGCTATAGATTGGCCTTATTTTCTACTTTGAAAGGCAGCGGTGAATCACCAGGTTAGGTATTCAGAAAAGGCTGAGACCAGAAATAAAAAAGTTAAATAATCTTACATCAAAACTAATCAGAGGGATGATTTTTCTTCCTTATTATAACATAAATCAAGCCTGATTTGGAGTTTCCTCTTGGAGTGCTGCACTTTTTGTCTGCAGTTAAAGTGCAGAGTGAAAACCTTTAGAGTTAAACTGCAACACAGAGACGTTTTTGATCAACCAGTCCTATTCTGGTTTGTAGTTGGTGCCCATTTTCCTCTTGTCCAAGGTATTGCAACTTTTCTGCTGATGGTTTTTGTAGGAGAAGAGCTGGTGCTGTCAGACACTGTAAAATGACATGGACATTTTTTCCCAATAAATACAGTAGATTCAGTTTCAGTCAAAGTTCTATAGTGAATGAAAGATAAACATTTGCTCCCATTTATGTCTTGAGGGGATAAAACAATTATAGTACTAAGATGTTGTGTTAGACTGCCATCCTCTATAATTTATTAGAGCAACATAAAAAACTGTTAAAAGTGCAATTACTCATTGTATTATCATACAACATTTGCCTTAAATTTACATAGATTTAGTGTGAAGGTGTAACATTACATGAATATGTAATGGAAATTGTTGGCAGATCCCTCTTGTTTTGGCACATGCATGTTCTGAATTAGGGCTACCTAGTGGCGCAGCTGGTGGAGCTGTTGCCTTGCAGCAAGAAGGTTCTGGGTTCGATTCCCGGCCCCGGTCTTTCTGCATGGAGTTTGCATGTTCTCCCTGTGCATGCGTGGGTTCTCTCCGGGTACTCTGGCTTCCTCCCACAGTCCAAAAACATGACTGTCAGGTTAATTGGCCTCTCTAAATTGTCCCTAGGTGTGTGTGCATGGTTGTTTGTCTTGTCTGTCTCTGTGTTGCCCTGCGATAGACTGGCGAGATAGGCACCAGCAAACCTCACGACCCCAGTAAGGGACAAGGGTGTAGGAAAATGGATGGATGTTCTGAATTAATACAGCCCTGCTTTAAAGATGAACAACATGATGTGCAGAGCTGTCCACTGCACAACTTTTAAAATGTGACACCAAATCACAACAGTGTGGCTCCCCATTGTCACTAAAGTCAGTTATTTAAGAGCAGTTGAGGTTTCTTTTTCAGCTACTGTGAAGGCAAAGAACATAGAAGAACCGCGCCAAAGGTTTGAAAGCTTGGCTTACTCGCCTGAAACAACAATATTAGCCAAGCTCAAAATCCTACTGCATTTAGCAGCATTCAACCATCTGAAAATGCTGCACAGGATTCTCTGTCAAGAGAGGAAATATCCCAACAGCTGAACCTTTAAGTTGCATAACATTTGAGATCATTTTCTTATTCTCAGATGTCAGCACTGTCTCATTGAAGCATTTCAACCATTACTATTTCCAGGTGGATTTATTGTTGCATTTATTCAACCTTTGGCTGCACCTGATTATCCTTAAATGAAAATAATCAAACCAAATCTGCAGTCTTTTCTTTACTAGCCACTCTCTGTTCCAAAACTTAAGAAAAGCAAATTATTTTGACAATTTTTAATAGTTGTTCACTACTGAATACATACAAAATGGTAGTTACAGAACCAGGATTGAAGCTCCTAATTCATTAGAAAAAGAGTTTCCATGGCCATTAACACAAAATACACCTTTAAATACTCTCCTTTAAGAAGCTTAACCATTGCTAGAACAAAGAGTCAGCCAGAGTTCCTCCATAATGATGTGAGAGACTGAAACAGTCATATAGACAGCAACTTCTCCTTGCAGAAAGCATCACTTACAGGTACCAGCCTGAATTAGCACATTACCATTACCACTGTGACAGAACCCATTTCTTCACCCCCTTCCTGTTGTGATTGGTTCCTCTGTGAATATTCTGGTATTTGCTCTTTCGTGTTAGCTTTTCATCCTGTTTGGCTCATGCTTTGTTTATTGTTCTGATTTCTGTTTACTTTGTAATTTTGGGATTTTTAGCTCTGCAACGCTCTGTGCAGTTACTTATTAAAGACTTAGATTCCCATCTGGCTGCCTCCAGCAAGTGATTCCTATATTTGGGTTCTCCACTGCACCCTTTACACCTTTAGACAATAATTTGCTTCCTATGTCTCTCCTTAATATTCAGGATTAAATGGCAACGACATATGTGCAGCTTGAGCTAAAGTGTTACAGAAATTGTTTTATTGGATGGAAAAGAGTCCTCTTGTTATGACAAAAATCAGTGAATTTATTGTTCAGTAAAATGTTCTGTGCTGTGAAATATCCTGTTATTAAGATATATTAAGGCTTAAAGTATGTCAATCTCTTTATAAAAGGTTAATTGTCCTTAGCACAACTTACCAAAATAGCAGAAAGTGGTTAAAATCTGTCAAGGGCTTTTGGTAAATACAGCTGAAATATTAATTGTAATTTTACATTAAAAAATTGTATCTGGTACTTTTATATTTATCTCGATATCAAGAAAAGTCAGAAGAAAGAACAGAAAAAACTGAAACCTGTCAAAATGTTAGTTTTTGCAGTTAATACAGCTGCACTATATTTATCTTTGGTGAATATAAAAATGATCCTGATCTGAAAAACTTTACTGAGGTGCACAAGTCGTGACATCAACCTCATAAAACCCTTCTGGTCCAACATCAGTCTCTGACCTCTCAAATGTACTGCTAACTGACTTGTCCAAATCTACAATAAATACTTTCACATGAGCGTAAATGCAGATGGGAGAATATAATGTATTTGCAACAAAGCAGTGCTCATTTATTGATTATGATAATCAATGAGGTAAAAGCTTTTTTATTCTAATGCACTTTGTAGTTTATAGTGAACTATATAAATAAAGTTCACCTACTTCTGTTAAATAAAATATCAAGAAACACATAATTACTTTATTAATATGAAGTCCATGTAATATAGATTATGACCTCCAATTTCATCTGTATTGGATTTAAATGAAACTGTAATCTATTTGCATAAAATGTTAAGATTAATGGAGTTCACCATAAACTGTCTGTGGTAGGTTGTTTAGTTTGGCAGTTACCTCCACGGCTAATGGAGTATCTTATTAAGTTCAGAGCTGCATTGTTGCCTTGAAGGAGCTTATAAAACTGATTTCACCCATGCTGCTAAATGCTGTTTCGGGACTACAGTTAATTAACTACAATTCACTACTTTAGCAAGTCAAATGGAGCAATCTATCTGACTTTAACTCGGAGAAGGCTCACTTGCCCCGTAGTAGCAGCTGCATCCAGTTTACCATAATGAATAATTCAAACGATACACAAGGCCACTTTTAATTTAGATATTCAGAGCAGCTATGTTTACTGCGTCATCCCTCTCTCAGTCAGCACATTTGCTTTTTTTTTCTCGTTTCAGTGTTGTGCTCAGATTGAGGGGAGGGCGAGAGAAAGACAACGAGATAAAAGAGGAGAGCATGAGGAAGCATTTATGCAGCAGCAGTAGCAGAGATAAAGAGTACGCCTTTGGGTGAGGATGAATGCACGTCCGCCACAGCTCTCGCAGAGATTTTATGTGTGATGTGCTGTATTTACAGTGAGAAAATACGATGTGGTTAAAGCCTGAACCTGTACTTAAATATGCTGCAGCCATGCATAGTAACACAAACAAGTTTTTAGAATTTGTACACCTTAAAAAATAGAATATCATTAAAAGGTTTAATCATTTTTGTTACTCATTTCAGAAAGTGCAACTCAGATTAGATACAAAGAGTAAAATTTTATCTCTGGGAAGATTTTCTTCAGGTGGTTTCGCACCTGAAAAAGTAATTCTGATTACTCAGAATAACTGAGTAATCAGAATATTACTCAGTTATATTGAGTAATATAACTGAGCACTGTGTCCAGGCATATGCAGGGAAAATTGAGTGGAAGAAAAAAATGTTGGAGAAGGTGCAACAGCAAAGGCAGCTATGGAAGCAACTTAGACTTTCATTACACCTCAGCAGAACCACAGGCTGGTCTCCTCCATGCCACGCCGCACAGTTTTTCATGCACAACCAAGTTTAGAATGAACAGACATGAACATACTTTTCAGAAGGATGACACTTTTTTAGAATATTCTTCCACACTGTTCCATACTGATGTTTTAGTTTTCAGACACTGAATTCTGAGTTTTGTTATCTGGAAGCCATAATCATCAAAATTACATAAAAGAAAGTCTTGAAATATTTTCCTCCATTAATAAAGCCATAGAATAAGACAATGTAAAAAAAATAATAATTTTTTAGATAAAGCTGTGAACAGTTAATGGAAACTACAGTTATTTTCTCATTTTTATGGTTAATTTTAATGTTTTTTGCATTTAACGTTACAAAACACAGTCAGTGTACTTTGCATAATGAAACGATGACTGACTTTAAAGATCATTCCAGCATAATCAGGAAAGAGTTGTCTCGCTCTAAACTCCGGTGTGCATTCATCTCTCCCAACAGGACATGACTGCTTGCACTCACAGCTTTAATTATACAGAGATGGATTTAAAGGACACATGCAGGTGATGCAGGGAAGCACACAACTCAAAAACCGACGCTCTTTGGTACATACTGTGCTAAAAACAACTGGCTGGAGAACGCTGCAGCTCCTTTCTGTGGCCTCTTCTTCTCTGTAAGCTATAAATATCAGGGGAATAATAAAAAGAAAAGAAGTGTCCAGTTTCATTTTCAGCCTGCCTAAATAAAGATTGGCTGACTCATGTGAACACTGTTTGCACTTAAGAGTAAAAGCGTAATGGTCTGAAGCCACAAGCTGTGAAATAGTTTCCTCCAGTCTGATTCAGCCCTTTCAGTTTAGAGAATACTTCAGACTGTGATTATTTTGGGGAGAGTAAAGAAAAGCCTTTATCTGAATAATTGATATCTAACTGGGCTTTCACTCACTGATACTGTGATGATACTGTGATCATCACAGTATCACCAGTGATGATACTGCACTGCATCACCAGTGCAGTATCATCACTGGTGATGATACTGCACTCATCACCAGTAACGTCAACATCCAGTGTCTCCATAAATATTCCTTCTTCTGAAGCTTCACATTCTGTCAAGTGTGAACCACTTCAATGCATTTTGACAGATGTTTATGGGACAAATCAACACAAAGTAGCTCTTTATTATACAGTGGATAGAAAATGATGCTACAAATAAATAAATCCTAAATGTTACAGCTGTGGCTGTATGTTTAGCATCATCAGCAGAGCGGAAGGGAACATCTTTTAAAGACGAGTTAATCTGTCAATAGGCTTTCCCACCTGAGCTGTGAATCTCTGCTGCTCCTCCAGAGTAAACCTGGGGTTTCTGCGACTATTGCACCCTTTGCAGGTTTGAATGGATGGTTTTATCTTCGTAGGTTTGCAGTGTCCTATTTTTTCCATTGCTTTGTGGGATCTTCAAATATTGAGCTACTGCTTAATGACCTACTCCTTGTTTTAAAATGTTCCACAACCAACTTACCTGGAGTGTTATTTGACTCCCTTGATGGTTTCTGTTGACCACAGTGTTCTTCTGTAAACTTCATAGATTTCACAATTTAGACTGCACTTAGCTAAAATTACATGTTTAGCAACTAAATTGCAAGGGCAGTTTAGTTGCTTTGGATTTTATTTAGGATTTTCAGATTTTCAGTTTACCTTGTAAAGCAATGCACGCTTTCTATTTCTCTCCTAATCATTTATTCAACTTCAAACTGAAAGGTCAAGGTAAAAAATGATTTATCCAGTTTGATTTGAAAGTTCTTCCATTCTGTCTTTTTTTCTTTTTTTAATGGGAAAATAATTTCCGAATTAGAGTATCGACTGCCTGTAAGAGTGTTGCTCATTGCTGCTAATTGACACCAATTGACACCAGTTCAATGCAGCCTGTGACCTAACAGACATGTAGCCACTGTGCACATCGGAGCCGGTGTGTCAGTGCAGATGTCCACTCGCACTCGCACTTTCTATCCTCTCATGTCACATCTCTCCGCTTGGACTGCGAAAGGATTTTCTGTGAATTTCATAAAGTTTCACAGACTGTTGGATCAATATGATGAGTGCCCACTGCTCAGACGAGGCACTACAGCTATAAGAGAAAACATAAGGTAAATTTCACCTGAGTGCTTCAGACAGAGAACCACCATGCTGTTGATAAATCAGTCATGTCCTCTAGCACTGCACTGCCTCTTGTGATAGAGTGTCTCTTTAATACGGCGATGGGAACGAACAAAAGGAAGACTTGGGAATTTAGGGCTCTGTGAGATTTGTCACATTTTGACACTCGTTTTGCTCCAGTAACCCATGTCAAACTAGGTCATTGTAATCCACCCCGTTTCTGCAGAGCGATGTTTCTCTGTGCAGGAAGGAAGGTACATGATGTTGTGCAGCTGCTGTCCGAAGCTTCACAGCTATCGGGATGTGAAGTAGATTGGATCTTAAATGGGACGTGTTTTGCAAAATTCACAATTTACACACTGTTGTACGTCCATTTGTGTTTCTACTGCTTTTAGAAAAATAACCCAAACTCCTAGAAAAACACCCTGCTAGTTTTTGGTAATAAGTTTATGTTTATTGGTGTCTGGAAAAGGAGCAGTTTCCAAAACCTTCAGAATGTTACATCACAAATCTGTAGGCACAGCCCCGTTACCTAGCAACCCCAGCGAAGCCCACTCTGTCACCTAGCAACCCAAGCTGAGCTCAGCTCATTTGTTCAGTTGGTTTTATTACTGTATGCGCTGTACAATGACTGGAAAAGACAAGCGTCTTGTTGTTGACTTTAGGGCTGTTTTAAAAGAATATTTTAGTAATCGAGTATTCTGTCGAGTATTGCTATGATTAATCAAGTACTCAGGATCTCTCTCTCTCTTTTTCTCTTTTCCTCTCTCTTTCATTCACCAGCAGTGCTTTAATCAACATTTGCTTTAAAACGGTCACCATGCAGCTCCAGGAGGAGAAAGGCTTTCGTACTCCAAGCGTATACAATAAAAACCCAAAATATTTTTTTCATTTTAATAATCGAGGTACTTGAATCATTCGAGGAATCGTTTCATTGACTTACCATTCAGAGTTTTTGTTGGTCGTACAGGAGGCTCTACTTCTGCTTTTCAAAGATGGACACTTGTATATTTGCCCATCTGTTTGCAGCCATTGTCATGTGTGAGTGTAAATGATGAGTTTAACCACTTTGTTTGTTGCAAAGCAACAGTGTGGCGTCACAATGCAGCCATACTGTTTGTTTAAACAGTAAAACAAAGCTAATCCTTAGTGCTTACCTGTAAATAAATTAATTTCTTTTACAGAAGAGAAAATTAGATTAATCATCATTATTAGAAAATGTAAATTAATTGCTTACCAGATTTTCATAATTTCACATGACATTGAAGCCATCAGATTAGTTTGCATTTTAGAGAAGGAGCAAAGCAACTAGCACATTTCAACTAAACACATGCAATGACCTGGAAGGACAAAAAATATCACTTTGAGAAGCTGTCTCAGCTGCCTACCATTGTATTATCACCTTCCCCTGGGATAGACTAATTAACTATTCCTAACCACTGAGATTCATTTGCTGCTTTTTTTTACATTCCTTATCTCTGCTGTCATGAATAATTCATGCCAAACTGGAAATGTAAGACAAAATTGTGCTTGAAAGTGCAGGGAAATTAGAGAGGACATCTTTCCTTGTCTTTGCTAAAACTTTGTGACCTGAAGTAAACGAGATAAACAGTGAAACCTTTTTAACTGGAAAAAAATAAAACATAGCTCAGGTTTCTGTAAAGTCTCACCCTTAGTGCACTTTTTGCAGCAATAGTGTTCAAAGGAAACTATTTTGAATTATAATAAATTATTTAGTGTAAATATATCTGGCAGACTCATTATGAATTTTGTTGGCTCCCAAAAAACATTTTTACAACGTGAATCAGCATTTTATGTTTTGCAGCTTTTAACAACCTCTGAGCTTCTGAACTAGTACCATATAAAAAACCTAATTGGTTGTTGTATTGGTCACATTATTGATAGGCATTGATTCAGACATTTAATAACCTGTGCTGATGGAGTGAGTTGAAGTAAGTAAGGTTTATTTATAAAGTTATAAAGTTCTGCAGAGGCCTGGTAATGAGCCACGCGTTGGTTGGAACAGAGATGTATCTAAAACTTAAAGGGCCGTGTTTCTGAAAGAAACACCTGCTTTATTGATTACTGAAATACAGTAAATAAGGCTATCTATGAAAATCACTGAACTATGATACAAAATTCAGATTAAAATTAGGGGTGCACTGATTTATCTGTGCCGATGTCCTTAATTTTGGGAGATCAATGATTGGCTGCTACTTACATGTGAAGCCGATGTTATCAACCTCAGCAAAGATCTAAAAATGAATCGCTGTCTTCTTCTGCTCTCCTTTGAGAACGGTTTGACTGGTAGACCAGCCCATCAGGTCAAGTCTGCATGTTTGCAGTTAACAAAATTCACCCCACTTTTAACAACTCATCCACTTTCTTGCTACATTTAGCGACACTTCAGGCAAAAAAAAAAAAAAATTGGTATCAGCCAAAAACAAAATCGGCAGGTCAGGTTTTTTAAAGATTGGTTATCAGTGATCGTCCAGAAAACTGCAATTGGTAAAATAATGTTGGATTATTTTGGAGATGCTCTCTTTCTCACTCACACAGTGTGACGTCTCCTCTTGATCTTATATAAATAAAAATGTCTTGAGTGCTGCTTAGTTCAAGTTCTCACAAGAACTAGTCTGTGGGGATACACCGGAAATCTAACCAGTGGATCTCCAATAATTTCCACTTCTCTATGTATCATTATGATATTACCTTTGTCTGATAACCATGGAGGATACGTGTCCTGCACATTGTAAATGTGTTCAGATCACCTGACTCAAACAATTATCATGTGTTTGTAGAATTGTAAAACATGCTTCTCAGTATTTCTGACATTAAGTGTTGTCCAAGGGGAAAGTCTTAAAGTTTCAGACCTCCAGACCCAGAGGTCTCTACTGCCGGTTGTCAATGATCTCTGGTCACGGCCTCATCGATGTCGTGACTAATGCTTTGTTGTTTACATGGATCTAATCTGCTGCATGTCCTCATCCTTTCCTTTTGTACTGTTAGTGGTGGGGTGTGATTTGTGTTGCCTCCTGCCCATCTGTGCTGCCTTTCATGATGTGTTTGTTTGCAGATGTCTGAGGAGCATCTGAATACATCAAAGAAATTATATTTAAAAAAAATATAGAGTACATCAATGTGTTTTCTTTTTTTTAAGTCATTTAATGGATAGACATTTCTATGTAGGAAAAATAAAATAAAATAGAGCTATGGCATGGACTGGCTTATTTCTGATTCACCTGAGCCATTTGCAAACTTCTGTACTGACTTTTCTTTTCCATCTCCTACTAAAGTCCTTGCATGTTAAAAAAATAAAGCCAAGCGGTTCTGGGTGGGAGCTAAGCCTTCCTTTTCCTTTTTGCATTTTTAATCCAACCTCTAAATCTTTCACGCAGACTTCTTTTCTCTCAGTTCTGTTTCGTTTCTTTACTGACTGCTGCTTTATTTCCCCTTTCTCTTCCACTGCTGTATTAAAAAGGCCCTAATTCAGCCATATAGCAGGGAAAATCTTCCTGGAAAAGAATAAAAGCTAAAATAGCAACATTGTGTGGCTAACTTGAGGGCCTAATCACACATATATACAATCACCAAACGTTCATTAAAGTCTTCTGCATGTAATGTGATTGTGTTAAATCCCTTCACATTAAACAGACCGTTAGCAGCTTTCAAATGGCCATCTTTTCTGTGCTCCTGTTGTGTGCACTTTGGTTTTATGTCACTATGATATATGAGATGTAGAAAGCTTATTCATACTGCTGCTTATTCACATTTTGTTGAGAGAGAAGTCAAATTGGCTTTATAATACATCTGCCACACTTTGAGTTTACATATATGTTCAGAGTAGGTTCGATATTTTAAAATAAACATCACCATATTAGCAGAGTCTTGATGATTTGCTTTCCAAGTAAACAGATTTTGTGTGAACTTACTGATTTAAGCACCGTGACCTAAGCAGGCTTTTTGAAGGTTCAAAGAAACAAGAAATGTAAAAGAAACTTTGCACCATTTGAGGCAAAATTATTCAAAATGGACAATCTTTGTGATAAATACTTTGATGTTCAGGCTTGTCGGCAATAAAAACTGAGGCGGTGTTGCAAATCAAAGTTTTGAGTAATTAGGGCATCAGACTTTTTAAGGTTAACACGAGGGGAAATGCGAGTATTTAATTCAAAATCTGGTCCTTACAGAGAAATAAGCAGCATTACATCACAGATACAGAAAGCAGATAATAAGAGTTAGCAGTTTTGGTTGTCAAATTCATGTGGAAAGAGTTTCTTGTGCAGCCCGGTACTAATTGGTCTGCGGCCGGGTGGTTGGGGACGACATACAATGTCTGACTAATGAATCAACTTAAATATAAGATAAACAAAGCAGCATGTCAATCTGTCTGTTTACTGATTGCTGTACAACTAAAGTGCTTGTAAGTTAAAACTCTTTGCCTTGTTGGAAAATGAAACTCCTCTCCAGTCTACCCTGGTAACAGTTTACCTGTACTCATAAGGTCTAAGCATCCTACGTCTCCATGCTGAAGAAAAACAACCCAGCAGCATAAAGATGGCACCTCCATGGCATGTGAATTATATTAGTAGTTTTCCTTCACAGTTAGCTTTGTGCATATAGGCCAAACAACCCAGATTTGGTCTCATCTTTCCAAAGCAAAAATCTTTCAAAAGTCATTAAGACCACGACGTTTTAATCAGAGTTAAGTAACGAACATACCAAACTTTGAATTTCTCACTTAAGGCTGTGCAAGCATGAAAAACCTGACTGTTCACCTACAGTGACAGGTCACACCAGGGGATAAGTAACCCAAGGAGGAGCCAAGACTTAGATGAGGATAATCTGTAAATGGGAAAACAACTAGTTCATCATAAATTATCCCTTTATGGAGGAATGGATGAAAGATGATGTTTGTTCTAAATATTCTCTAAAATACCTCGGATCTTCACACTAATGCCTCCATTTCCCAACAAAGCAACTTAAATCTGAATAAGTGACGTTCAAGACTGAGGTTGTTTAGTGGCATAGAAGAGGTCGAGTGGTATAAACAGTATTCCAGACACCTGCTGCTCATTATTGTGTGTGAGCAGCTTCAAAAAGACCATCTTCTATGCTAATTGTACTCTGGTTATATTTTTGGATTTGTGGCCAGACGAAAGGAAAGCTTGTCCCAAGTGAACAGACTTAAGCATACAGTCCCTGCACTGCTGCTTCCTGTGAGGATTGTTTCTACTAATCAGAAAACCATTTGTGATACTGCATTAAATCCCCGATTGTCTAAAATATGACAAATGGTGATTACTTTGGCGAAATCGATGATGATGACCACACAATTAATTATCTTTCTGCAGGAATAACCTTCCACTGATTTACAATTTTGGCAAGAATCACTCAAAAGAAGGCAGCTCTAATTTATAGGTGCATTTTCGTTGGAGCTCAGTGTTTGAGGTTACTGACAGGGCTTTGGATATGAATAGAAATAGTGGTCCCATCTTCCTCTTGCCAGCTGTTTTTAGACATCAAACAGAGTGAGCAGTAAGAAAAAACAAAACATGTATTGTCTTCTGCTGGCAGCATGAATGCAGCTGCTGTGTTTTGTGAGGGTGGCTGGTAAGCTGGACTGTGTGGGCTCCCGGATAGAAACGGCAGCATGAGCAGGGAGGGAGGAGAATGGATGCTGTATTATAGTAAGAGTCCCCAAGGTCAAACTCACTCATCACTCACTGCCCTTGGTGGTTCTTGGGTCAATGAGGGGCAATGAGCTCAGTTGCATTCACAGCTGTGTGTTTGTCACTCCTCTTCAGGGGATTTGCAACATATTCTTCTTTAATTGATGGTTTCTTACAACCTTAAAGTAAAAAAAAAAGCGCACAGAGAGAGCATCAGGTTGATTTTAGAGTGAATTAAATGAAATGTGCACCATATGACCAGGGGCCATGTGTGGTTTTTATTTATGCAAGAGGAGGCAGTTTGGAGACACGACACTGGTGAAGCAAAGTGGGGCAAAAAACAACTCGCATCTGTCTTGTAAAATTACACATTAATATTCTTTTGTCTTTTTCACTGGGTTTTTATTGGCCCTCTTTCTCAGCTGTGAATAAATAAAAATTATTTCCACTCCAGATTTCTTAAAATATCTGTTCTTCAAACTTTAAAATGTGTGTGTATCTAAAAACATAATTGTGACTTCATCCAAAGTTGCCTGAAGCCCTTTTTTACTCAACATGAACTCACTGACTTCTGATTTCCAATAAATCAGAAATTCCAGTTTCTCCTTAAGAGTGATATTATAAAAAGATATGAAAACACCAGTGTGAATTATTAAATATTTATACTGTCGTAGAAGCAAAGCTGATGTCACACCACAGGCTTGAAGGTTGAGTTGCTGTAAAAAAAGGGATTTACTACTTTAGACAATATACTTGAGTTAATATATTTATTCTGCCTTTTGAATATTTTATTAGGCTTTATTAGCTTTAGTGTGGAAAGCAGTATAGGTGTGTATAACTTGGACATGGTAGATCTTTAGTTTAATTTACCTCTCATTTTTCAATTAATCCTTTTTTCACTATCAGTTTTGTTTCACTTGGAATTTTTTCAGTACATTTATTTCAAAGTCAGGGTTAATATTTTCAGTTGCAATTATATTTTTTAGTGTCTGTATTCCTGTTCAGTTTCATTATAAACTGCCATCATTTTAGCCCCATACTACCTTGGCTGAGTGGAAAATGGAGAGTTGGTTTATTCAACCAATCTGACCAAGAAGAAGCTACTTTCTAAATGTCTTCTTTTATTCCAAATTAAAATAAAAATCTTGAATGTTTTAAGATATTTTAATCATTTTTTGACCTGAGAAATGAAGATATCAGATGAAAATACTACCTGTTGTACATGTTCAATATCTTCCATCAAGGCTCTGTTGTAAAATGTGCCTTTGAAGTCTACTCTCAATAACATTATTCACCTTTACTTACTTATCCAGGGCCTTTTAATTTAATTACGCTGTCATTAAACGGTGCTTCTTGCATCACTTATTGCCATTGTTTGATGCACCATCAGCAGAGAAACACACAATGGAGGGGTCTGCGCTACTTACCCTGCAGATCATCATTGGTGGGATTAAATGTGTTTTTAGTTTCTAAAGAAAAACAAAATTGCCACATTAAAGTGTCAGCCCTTATTGACATATATTGCAGAATATAGTTTTTCAGTTAGCTTGTTGCATCTTTGTGTTTCTTCTGACTTCACTTTAAACACTGAAGATATCTGACTTGCCTTTGCTCAGTGAGTTGTCTGTTTAAAGTATATTCATTAATCAACTCAAGCTAAAAAATAAACCCAAAAAACACCTAATTATAATCACCAACTGGTTTTGTAGTGTGTCTCAGTCATTACTCGTACATTTGTTTTCTTAGGTTTTTTTCTTTGATTTTCTGCACCAGTTTTATCTTTGCAGAGCTGCATGGTGCTGGTTCATCAAAGTCAGTTTCTCTTGTTCAATAATACATACACATTTACACAAGACGGGCAATTTAGAGTCACAAATTAATCTAGCATGCATGGTTTTAGGTAATTCTACTTGGAAGAACCTGAGTATAAAACGGACCAAATTAATAGAAGAAATCTCAGTAAAGCTATCGATTATCCAGAACTGATAAGTCAATATTGAAATCTGAACCGAGAGATATGGAGGAACACAGGGGAAGTGGTAAGGAGGTCATTTTGAACACAGAAGGCTTTAGAGGCAGTGTGTTTGTGTTTGCAACAAAGGAAGACAGTCAGGTTGAGAAAGGGAGCTGATAAAGGGAGAAAAAGGTATAAGAGACGGGAGGAGATGAGGGGATGGTAAGAGCCTAAGCATAAGAGGTGGCAGGCAATAAAGCACCCTATCAATCTGGTAAATGAGTGCCCTTCCAGCAGAGGGTACTTTGAGGAACACATCCTGCACTGTTTTCATCAAGTCAGAGATTTAGCTCTCATCCTCCAATCCTGCACATAGTTATTGAAGAAATGGAGAAGCTGAGCAAACGGTTGGTCTTTAGGTCATGCTACCGATTACGGCACATTTACTGCAAGGGTGAAGTAACCTCAGTGTTGAGGAGCTTCATGTTGGACTGCTGGCTCAACATTTGATCATTTAATGGGAATATTATTGATTTTATTCTGGCTTCATACACTCATTTCTTGTCTTTTATGGTTTCCTTTCTTCTGTTTTATTTCTTTTAGTAGTATTTTAAGTTAAACATCACTAGTGTTTCACGTAATCCCTAAACAAACTAAAATCCACTAAAAAATGTTTTGTTTTTTTCCAGTAAAGATGCTGGGTGATAAAGCAGGTTGGTAATTACTTTTATATCACTTATGAAATATCTACAGTACTTTAGGAGAGAAAGGCACTAAAAGTTATCTTCTGACTCTAATGTTACATTCAGATCTCAGGAGTTTCCAGTGTTTGATATATTTTTCTCAGAGTATGCAAAATATTCTAAGAAAATATTAATATCCAAAATATTACACAAAACTGCTAGATTGTGCAGCTTCTCTCAGGTCAACCTCAGCTTTCACTGGCCATATTGTTTTACATTTATGCACTGCTTTACTCTGAGTGTTTCTTATATTTACTGTAAAGAATTTGTACTTTGCTTTTACACAAATCTGTGAACAAATCAGAATTGAACTCAACATGTGAAGCATACATGTTCAGTATCTTCTATCAACAAATAGAGTAATGTCTGACTTACTGTATTTAGTGAGTAGTGTTGATTTCAAATGGCTGTACAAGTAGCCTATAGTGCTGTCTGGAGCATTTTCACATAGTGTCAGCAAGATTTTACTGTCTTCCATGGAGAAACACAGACTGAACTGTTATAATGAAAATATGACAAAGCCATTTGTCTATTTTGTCCATAAACAATGTTGTCTCGACTTCATTTGATGACACTGACACTTTCATTGATCTGAATCGGTTCTGAGGAATGAACTATCCATTTTGAGGTTCACTTTAGAAGGTTTGGTTTTGCAGTTTGTATTGTTTTAAGAAATGCACTTACTGTTTTGCAAATGTTATAGTGGTGTGAGAAATTCACTAAGGTGACTAAGAAAAGCTGTAAACAACACCCAAGTGATTCAATATCGCATGACTTTAGATTAGTAATGCGTCATTCAGAAATTTGTAGTCACTTTCCAACCTTCTGCTTCTGTGAAGACAAGCTCTTCTTTCAAAACGTAAATGGAGCCTTTTCAAGCATTTCTGCCATCAGCCATCATTATCTATTTGTTTTAGAAATGCTCACACCACTTGCGAGACAAAGAGTCACTGTAAACTTTACTTATGTTGAAGAAAAGATTAACATTTTTTATGTTATAATTCCAATTAGCATTGTTAGTGCGGCTAGCTACAGAGATGTGAGAATCCCCTTTGCTTAACTTTGTGATTTCCAGTATTTTCAAGCCAATTGAATGTCAAAAACAGATATGGATTCTAATTGATTTTTACTTTTGGAAGCAGAAAAAATTTCACAAATGTATTTCTGTAAATGTGATCAAATTAAGATTAAAAGTTCAAATCTATGCAAAAATATAACAAGAAAAGATCAATAAATTCAGGAACCCAGGATGGCAAATATTAGTTTCTCAATCAAAGTTTATTGTAGAAAAAGAACAATTGGAGTTCATATGTTTCAGTGCATTGCAAAATTACATAATAATATCAATACAACAGTAGTAATTCTTACACTGTGTGGGTTTGTTTTGTTTCTTCTTGTGCAGAAGGAATTTAGTGCAACAAATACAAATTTATTACATTTACTCAGCAGTTTATCTGAATTATTGCTTAAAATATTAATGATTAAATGACTTAATAAAAGGTTTCTTCGTTTTTAAAAGTTTCTCTATCATTGCATATCCTGAATATGCTAGTGAGATTGATCTAGTTTGCATTTAATTGTTTTAATAAACCTTGGTGGTGTTAGTAATTTAAAGCAGAGATGGTAACTGTATTATGACCAGAAACATCAAATAGAGTTTGGATTCTTCTTTGTGATCATCCTTGTTTATCTCTGCAAGGCAAAGGAAGCATTCATAAAAACTGAAATCCTAGAGAAGCTGCAGAGGCACATTTGGCTGGCTTTAAATGGATTTCGTTGCTGAATAAAATGTTCCACACATTCGGAAGCTTTTGTAATTTATTTTTGTTTATGAAGAAAAGTGGGACTCCATTGTCATGACTGATGCTTTGTTGGTAGAATTGCTTTGAGATGATCTGACGCTTGGAGAGAGAAGCATGCCAAGAGTTTGCCATTGTTATCGGGAATATTGTGACTCGACCACAGGAGCCTATTGTAATTATGGTGGAGACAATGTAAGAAGCAGAAATGGACCTCTGAGGATCTGTTCATGCTCCTGCAGCGACGTGGCAGTTAAAAAAAAAGAAAAGCATGAAATCATATTCAGAGAATTAAATCAATGTGTTCATGTTTTGTTTTTAGTAAACAATGAGTTTACATATAGTGCTGAATACTCTGGACAGTTATTTGTTTTCTATTTCAGCATTTGTTCATTTAATCGAAATTATTGATTTAGATGCTCTAATCTTAGCACAAAACCTCGCAGAACGCAGAAAATAAAACTCCTATTTCTCTTGCTTGGTATAACTGAGATGTCCACTCCTTCACACATTTTGTAATTTCTGTCTACGAATAGGAGGTTTTCATGGATGAATGTTTATCCTGTAGCTGAGAAACAAACAGAAAAGCAGCATCCTTAACCTAAATAAACAGCTATGTAATGTTTGAACATATAGTATTGGTTAAAAAGATTAAAATATTGGTTAAAAAGATTAAAATTAAATAATGAAAACAAATAAATAATTTCACGCTGAAGAAATGTGAAATCTCCAATCTTTAATTTGAATGCTATTTATTCTGTATGGTAAAAATGGTACAAAAATATTAATTTCAACAAAATCCTTGAATGTGTTGCAGAAAAAATAGGCTTTTCTCTCCCTCCATCACAAAAGTAAAAGTAAGAAAGGCAGAGTTTACAAAGACAACAAAGATTGAGCTTTTTAGCAAAAAAAAAAAACTCCTGGTGTGTTTGCCATTAAACAAAGCATTAAAATGTGGAAAAACATCTCTCACCCAACATGATGTGATGTTTTGGGTTTGTTTCTTTTCTAAAGACTGTAGAACCTTTTAAGAGTTCTTACCATTCAAACACTCTCATATATGAAAATAGCATCAATATACTCTTAATTGTCAAGACATTTAAATGGAAACTTTATGGACCATCATTAGATTATGTAAAATATGAAGGAAACTCAAATGAAAAAAACTAAAAACTAAAAATATTTAAATCTTAAAAGCAACAACAGAAGAAGGAGGTCCAGAAAAACATCAAATGTAAATTTGGCTTTTATCACTATAATAGAAAATAACTTTGTTTCCTTTTCTTTATCCGTCTTCCAGAGGGATGATGATAATTATTGCTGGCATTGCAAGTCACAGTATATTTACTCAGTTCTGTATTTCCTTTGAATAACGTTGAAATTAGCTTCCCACTTTTAGATCTTCCCATAGGAGCTTAGTTTGATAGATCCAATCAAATTTCAGTCGCTCATGAAATGTTCTGCAGAGCAGAGGGACACGCTCAGCCAGGCGGCATCGATACTGAACTGTAACCCACATTCCTGCTAAAGCTGCAGCGTTTATCTCAGAAACATGAATCCATGTTTCATCCTGAGGAAACAAATGTTTAATCACATTACAGCTAAAGTCATTTTGGAGGCCAGATAGCTAATTAGCTGCCCAGCAGCAGGAACAGATTACATGTTATGTAAATTTATGCAAATGTTGCCTGCAATCGATCCTGGTGTGGTCTTAGTTTATTTTTGAAACAATGATCTAATAGAATAACACAGATTTTTAGAAAATAAATCACTGGTATATTTGCTACAGTTCTAATCAGGCTTTGATCTGTTTTTACAATCATGATTAAAAAAGAAGGTACAGCTTCTGACAATTGTAGGATTTCAAACACATCAAATATCTGATCTTTGCAAGTTCAGCTTTTCAGAAACTTTGAGTCTATTATCAAAACTAAACTATCAAAACACCAGTGAAAACATGCAAAAAGCTGCTGAGCAAATAAAGATGATTCTACTGATTATTGAGCAAGGTAAAATCATTTTTAAATTAAATGTAAATAAAAAACATTTAGAAAAAATGTTTTGTGTTAAAAACATTTTTTGTTTTTTGAGACAAGCAACAAATGAGACAAGCATTTCTCTATTATTTGAGAAATGCTTGTCTCATTTCCAATCAGAAACCAAACTTCTGGATGGAATAAAAGTAATTTTTAAATCTAATTCTGCAGGGTTATTTTTACTTTGGGACAAAACAGTACAGTTCATATGGTAATGCCTATATAAAGAAGAATTAAATTAACCACTTTCAGTTCAGTAATTATGCTAAAATCTATCATTTCTCCCAGGTTTGCATTCAGCTACAGTTTCTTGCAGAAGCATAGAATCAGAGTAAAGTAGAATGAAATAAAGCCTGGCCCTTTCTGTGTCTTTTCTTATCTTTAAACTTTAATTAAATGCAGATTTTCTCTCTCGTGGTTTAATGTCTCCTTTCCTGCCTTCCTTTCTTTGCAGAGAAAGTTAAACATGTCGATGCACTGTACTATATTCTCAGTGTGCTGGTAAGCACATCATGAGCAGAGCAGACGCGTATACAGCCACACGTCCTGGGAATAAAAATGAGTCAAGCTGGTGTGTGACACAGTGGAGATTACACTTGAAGTCCCATTTTTCTGCTGTTACCAGGGCACTCTGGTGTATATGTGGGATAATGTGTTTGTGGCTTGAAAGAAACGTATAACAGTTGTATGACACAAAATGCTGCTGGAAGCTTTGAGTGGATCATCTAAACCCACAGACAGATGTTCTATTTTCACTCCTCGCGCCCTGAAGGCTTAGTCACTCATCTTCTCTCCAAGATGACAACACGGTCGAGAATAAATGACTTTGACACTGCACTGGCTAAAACGCCGTCCAGTATTCCCGGACGCTGCTCTTGGTGCTTGCTGTAAACTGCATTTATTGCGCCTCATGTCCGCCTGGTGGCACGCACGCATGGACCAGACCGGCTGGAGAGCAGTGACTGATGAGCTTTGTCAACATGGAGATCACACAAGACGCTAAGGAAGTACTCCCAAGCTGAAGCTGCAGTGTGTCATTATTGAGACATGGTGGAGGTTTCTGTCCACCTCTGGCTCATCATCTCCACACTGACTGCCTGCTAACGGATGGCTATATAATATTTCTGAATTTTTGAAAAAGTGCTGGCTGGATTTTATGCAATTCAGGGCTCACATTGTCAAATTTCACAGGAGGAACTCCAGACTGCATTTTCTGCCAGATTGCTCCTCCAGCTGTATAATAGGTGAGCTACAGATATAGGCACACTCACAAGACATGGGTAGTTTTTTGCACAAGTTGCCATTTATAGAAAGTGCATATATGCAGGAAGTTCTGTGGTTCCCCATCTTTTATTACTGGAGCGATAATTTCACCATCTAAACTCAAGTTTTGATTTGAGTAAAAACTTCCTAAAGTGTTTTCAGACTACAGGAGAAGGCAGCATGTTATCATAAATGGAAAACAATTATGCATAAATTTCAATTCAAACATGCTATTATAAAAACTCATCTTGCATTAGGTTCTGTTTTTTCTGACAAGTTTGGGACCATTCCCATGCTTGGAGATGTCAGTCTGAACAGATTATTCCTTAGATGATTTACAAACGAGCCACAATATGTCCGACTGCATAAGGAAACAGACTATTATAGTCATGATAACCACTCATTAATATTACGTATCTCATCTTGAGTCACCAAATGTAGACAACTGAGAACATTTTGTAGTTGGCAAGAAACATTAGATGTTTTAATAAACATTCAGCAGCCTGATATTTTGATAGGCACAGAAATAGATGATAATCTGCCAGTTTTCGTCTTTACCGATCCTCTCTGGTCATAAACTAAGATATCAAATATTTTTGTACATATTTAACCATTAAAGTATCAACTTCATTATAGTAATCATTACTTTGCAAAGAAAATTGATATCTGAGTTTTTTCAGCATCACAGCTCCTGACAGTCTTGATAAGTCTTTGTTGCTCTGCTGTTATTTGCATTTTCCTCATTTCAAATAACATTCCTGCTGTTGTTTGCACATCCCTGTGGTTTGCACAGTTTCTTCACTTCTTTTAAATAGGCTGCTGTTTTAATGTACATTTAAATATTGTACATTTTTATTAAAGCTGTACATTTCTTTTAAACAAAATATGCTATTTTTAAATCAACTGGACAGCATTATTTTTTATGCTAACTGTTCTTATTGCACAATCTCTAATTCTCAAATTCAAGAGGTGAATTTTGAATTAAACTGATCATACTTCTTAAAGAGAAATCTGACTCGTCAGCAGATCAGAACAAAAACTAGAGAAAAGGCTAATATTTGATGGATGACTTTCTATTGTTCTAATGTTATGAATGTAGATTGTGGACTTTTTATTGAGAAATATTTTGAGAATTATTATTGAATTTATTAGTGAGATTCATATTTAAAGTTAGATTATGCCAGGAGGATAGACAACGTATTTTGTCTTTCTTCCACATGCAACTGAACATGTCAGTGAAAATACTTTAGGCACAGAAGACATTTAAAATATGCCAGCCTATTTCTTTCTGGAATTTTTTTAGATGCATGGATTTCAACTAAAAGCAAGCAAGTGAAGGAAAACGTGATTTACACACAATGTAGTGTTCCCTCTTTAAGAGTAATCCAAATGGGAGAGAAACAGTCAAGTGTTGCTCTCCAAGTTCAGAACACCCCTGGACAAAGACAACGAGTTAGGGACAGCACAAGACGTGAGTCTGAAGCTGTTTGTGTGCTTCGCCTTCAGCCATGAAGCTGAATCTGGTCTCATTAGCTGCTAAGACATAAATAAAATGACCAACAGTGTTGCAGTTGCCACAAGCTCTACTACAGCCTTGACATTAGTCATTGTTTGTCTCAACCGACGTTTTCTGTGCTGAAATTTTATTCCTTTGACAACTTCTTCCCTCAAACCTCCTTCTTGTGCAGCAGAGTGTTCATGCCCATGAGCACAGATGAGTGTGTGGCCGCGGCCTTTGTCACCATGTGCCTTTCTTTTTACCCCAGGCTTGTTTAGATTCTGCTCTGATGGCAGAACCAGCTTTCCCTGTGACCAAGACTTCCTCGACTGAATCATTATATCACTAAGTGAACTCGACTAATCACCAAAACAGCTCAAGAGATTTATCAAATGTAACTTATCTTCTGAAGATTTCCCAGGATTCCTTTAAATTATGAAATCCAGTGACACATTATGTACATGATACAAAATTTCTAAGAGGAAGGGCAGCAAGCAGAAAACCATAAGTGGATGATTAGGACTCTAAAAAGTTTTATGCACCCCAAAATTGCACACTGACCTCCCAATCAGTTCCAAAACCTGCCCACACAAATTTTATACATTTCAAAAGTCTTATGTTACAACCTCAAGATTTTGTAAACCTTTGTGGGTTTTAATGTTTTGTTTTCATACAATAGACCAACACAGAACCATAAAATGGAAGGAAAAGAATACATAAATTTCAGAACCTTTTGAAAGTAAATGGACAATGGGAAATGTTCAGTACAATGCAAGTTAGTCTTTTTATAACAAGCTTTTAAAATAAACAGAATCATATGCATCTCTGGAAAAAATTCACTTAAAATTCTCAGTTTTTCTGATTCTACTCTTATGTTTGAGTCAATTGAACATAGTTCTTTTTATTCTATGAATTACAGACCCCACGTCTCCCAAATTCCAAGTAAAGATTTAGTATTTATTTGCAGAAAATGAGAAATGGTCAAAATAACTAAAAAGATGCAGAGCTTTCAGACCTCAAATAATTTCTTTCAAACTAACTTTACTTGAAACTTATCCATGAAAAACCAGATTTGCAAAGAGTTGTCCTGTCAGCAGATTTTTCCACCTAAGCTGTGATCTCATGGTTCCTTGTCTGATTATTACCCTAATTATTCACAGTGTCAGTCAAGGCTTGCAGTCAGACTTTACCATTTAAATTTTCAGACAATTGATTAAAGTCACGTTATCTTGATCCTTGGTCTTTCTGACCGTTATTGATGTCAGATGTCGAAAATATTAAAACATTATTTTGCTATAAATATCATTACACTCTACTTATCTGCTGTAGATAAATGCCTGCCATACATTTTAGATTTTATATGTAGAACATGATGCTGTTTTGTTTTGGTCCATCACATGAAGTCATAGTAAAATACAATGAATTGTTTGTCTTAAGCTGCTACTCCCGCGACCCGACCCCGGATAAGCGGCAGAAGATGGATGGATGGATGGATGTTTGTCTCAGTATGACAAAAGCTCAATTGACATACATAGTTTTTCAAGGCAGAATTCAAACAAATTTGTGATCTGATTGGATAATTCCAACCTGGAGTAATTCTTATAACATGTCTGTAAATTATACACTTATAATCTAAACGGTATTCTGGGAATTGTTACTCCATTTCTCTCACTCCTGGCTGTCTGCAGCTATGATTTTCATTTTAATTACACCACCACACTGTGGTGTTTTTTTATAGATAAGTATATCAGTGCATTTTAAAATGACCTTGTTGTAATCTTCACAACAGCCTCGGCTGCAGCTTAAGAATGGCTGTTAATGAACAGATACGCTCCTCCTCCTCTCACCCTTCGCTCTGCTTTCCACCGCTCTGACTGCTTGCACTTGAACTGCTTCCTCTGGTCATGTGCAGGTACTACTCTCTGAATCCCAAATCCTGTCTCTCTAATCCACACAACAGAGGGGAAAACAGCATATTAATTTCATCTTGTTTCTAGTCCTGGTGCCAATTTGATCAGCTTGGGACAGCTGCTGCTCAGATGGCCCGAGCTTACGTCCCGCGGGATTTACGTGGGGCTATCTCTGAAAAATCCCATTTAATTTGACACCCCAGAGCTGTACTAAGTTGTAGCTGGAGTTGTTGTGATTTATGGTAATGCAACTGTAAATCCCCTCTGCTGCAATGTGTTCCAGTAGGTCAAATTTTCAAAAAATATGGAATTGACGTTCAAATATGTTGGTTCCCGCATGAATTTTGCATCCATGTAAAATGATTATCTTCGTTAGGATCCCCATTGGCTAAAATAATACATAAATATTGAATAAAGGATCGGGTGATTAGATCATTTGAGGTCACTGTTCTGTCGAATATTCAGTACTTCAACAGATAAACAACATAGAGCTTTAGCTCAGATAGTGGATTGAATCAAGGCTGCAAGGACTTAACCTTAGCAGTTTAAAAATAGGTTAGTTATCCAGCAGACTATTAAAGTAATCGTGCTGCGATGGGTGCCAAGCAGTAGATTTAAAACTTAAACAAAGCCCCAACAAAGCCATTTTACTGAGGCCTCCTCTGCCTTTTCATTATCCAGAGTAGACTTAAGCCCGGCCTCTCAGAGCCTAACCCTCTGGGACTATTAAAGCTCTGGCAGAGCTTTTAACAAGCACCATTGGAGGATTCACCCTGCCAGCAACTAACCAATAGCATGCAATACTTCCCCACAGCCCAACTCCTGTTCTGAATTTATGGCTGGTTGATTTTAGTTTTGCACACACTGGACTGTGGATGTTTAAAATGCATGACACAACAACACATGACTGCAGAGGTTAACACGTGCTGGCCTTTGGGTTCTTGATCTTTTTTTTTTTTTGCCTTAAACCAATACAGCGTCAAAGTCAATTTGACACAGGGAAAAATTCCCAGTTTTCAACAAACTCTGCCTACAGCTTATAACACAGAGCTGGTGTAGAAAGGCAGGTTTGCACACATTTAAATTCAGAAATGTATTTTTTTTTAAGCAGTTTTACTTTTGCTGGTATGAAAAGTAAATTCATACGCCTTCAAATGTTTCCAAATTTTGTAATATTATAACACACATTGTGAAGTGGTTTTCATTTCTTTTCTTCTTTTCTTCACAAATAGTGTCAATGTGGTGTGCATGTGTATTCACTACACCTTAGTCAATACTTTGTCGACCAATTGCTTTAATTAATGATATTGGGTGGTCTTTTAAGTATCTCTCTCCCAGTTTTTTATATGAAGAGAATAAGATTTTGACTGATTTTTCTTTGCAAAACGGGTCATGTGTAGTGAGACTCAATGGAAAGACGAGCTCTGTTTCCATCCAATTGTCATGCGACTTTTGAACAATCTATTAAATTTTTGTCAAAAAAGACTAAATTAGGGTGTTTCCATGTACTGGTTTGAAGCGAATTGACCAGGCTACCCTAGCGTAAAGTCATTGGATGTTGATGTTACGCATGTAATAACAGGAAGTAGGGGTTGCAAATTAGCGTATAGATCATATATCTCAGAAAAATGGAGCGAGGTTTTCAAAAATGTGTTGCTATCAGGCAAGTTGTAATTATTCTACCATGTCAACTGATTTTGCCGACGTTGCATGAAAAATGCAATTGTAATTGTCCTAATGGCGGAAACAGCTGATCAGTCATGTGAGGGAAGTGTTTGCTACATCCGAACTTATTCAGCAATTGTGTTTTCATCCCAAGGAAATACCTCATAAAAACATAGGAACATTTTTATTTGTAAAACTGAGTAAATTATTTCCTCACTTGCCATTACAATCAACCTTTTCTAATGCAACACTTGAAATTGTTTATGGAAACAGAGCTATTGTGGCAGATTCTCAGTTGGACTTGAGGCCTAGACTTTAACTGGATCAGGTTAAGATAATTCATCTAAATGGGAGTTCAGGCTAAATATTAAATGTGGCTCTCCTGGCAAACAGTTTTAACTCATTTTCAGTCTCAACATATTTTCCTCCAAAATAACACTGCATTCATTCTTGCTTTCATCTGATCAATTTCCCTTTCTCTGCTCAAGAAAAGGCTTCAGCTTAATATTGTCATTATCATTGTGTTTAAGGTGACTTGCAATATTTCGTGTGTTGGTGAAACTGTCTAATTCTCTTCTGATTATAGTACATTCCTAAACATATGACATATAACGTATGGCTTCTGGTAAATTTGGACTCCTAATGTGTTTTCTTTCAACAGCTGATTTCTTCTTGCCTCTCCTCTTTAGAGACCAGATTTATGTAATACATGATTAATTGCTGTCCAGTCAGCAAATTCTCTCACCTAAGCTACAGGTCTCTGCAACTCCTCCAAAATTAACATGGGCTTGTTGGCTGCTTCTTTGATTAATGCCCTGCTTTACAGTCTGTTGGTTTAGATGGATGACTATATTTCACTTGGTTAGCAGTTGTGCCATCGTCTTTTCTTATTCAAATGATGGATTGAGCAGGAATCCATGAGGTGTTTAAAAACACTGCGTTGAGATTCTGCAAAACTTTATCTCTGATCTGTCTGAGGCTGATTGTTCACACATTTTCTAAGACAAAACTTTAAGGTTTGTACAGAACAGCTGTATTTATACTGGAATTAAATTGCACAGATGGGCTAGTAATTATGAAGTCAGCTGGTTTTGAGCCATGCATTTCTTTATTCAAACTGAAAATCATATTTGTGTTCTTTTCTGCAGCACTGTGACATGCAGTCTTTCATGCACAACTGCAGAGTTGGATATTTTTGCTATTATATGTAGGCAGCAACTGCAAATGCATGACAGGAATTGACCTCAGTACAGCTGTAAATTGTCTTTTAATTAAATTTCTGCTGTAATGTAAGATAAAAACTGTACTTCGGGATCCCTTTAATCAGAAAATTACAGACATTATTCCAATGATCTTCCAGTTTATCTAGCAGGGGAGACAGGGAAGCAGTGATGCTCACGCCGGATGCTGTACAAACCTTTCACTTTCTGAAGCGCATGTTTGCTTTCTCTGACATGTACATCCCTGGAAGAGCTAAGCAGGTGCTTCGCACAGCTTCTGTAAATACAGAAAGAACAGCACGGAAGCTGTCAGCTGCTCTTGCTGGTGAGGTAAGATGAAACAGCCCATCTGGCTCGCTGTCTTTCCCAGGATTTCACCACAGTACCTGTGACTTACCCAAAACATGACAAGCCCCATAGTAACAGTCTGATCTGCAGGTCTCATCTGGGTCAACTGGCTTGTGCTAAACAGCGTCGTCAGCTTAAAACTTGTCCATGACAAATGCTGATAAATATATCAGGTTACAGAAAGAAATTAAAGTCAACTTTCACTGCTTGGTGAACATTTGGTTGTTAATTCTTCTCTATGGGGAGGCCCTCTGATGTTATAAACAAAGCCTAAAACAAATATATTTCCAGTTATAGCTGCACTGTCAGAATGATTCAGCTTTATCCCGGTGTCTCTGGTATTTAACTATATATGCAGTCGTACTGGCCATCTCTGCAGTTTGAAATCAAGGCACTAAAAAGAGAGCCTACTCAGATTATCTGTCGTACAGAAACAGGAAACATGATACATTTGTAATCACTGATCCATAGTGGAAGCATTAATACAATAATTCAACAGAATAAAAATTAATTTAGAGATTTTTTATTCATTATTATACAATAAACTTGCCTAAAAAATGCTTGCTCTGTTTTGCTCAAAATGTGTTTTTCAGAAGCCGGCTTTTCTGATGCAGAAGATGGTTTTCTATAGAGACTTATTTGTCTTATTTGTTTTCTATAGAGTCTTATTTGTTTACACTGCATGTCTTTACCATGCAGTGTAAAGAAAAAAAATTACACTGTATGGGATGTGGTGCAGTGTCTTTTAAGTGTTAAAAAAAGAGCATTTGTTATGTTTGACACATACCAGTCCTTTTTGTAGCAGGGAGATCCACAAATATCAACAAGTCTTCTTAAAAGTGAAGAAAACCAATATTTCCCCACATTTTTGTGTATCTACCAATGCTGGATAATATGGCTGGAAAACGTCCCACAATATAATCGTTTCATATCAATAAATGTCATTAATTATGAGTTAGATTAGGTTTTTGTTTTACATATTTGAAATACTGCCAAACTGGTGCCATGACCTTTCCCGTTTTATCCACAGTTTTCATTCAGTTTCATTCTTTTTTAAATTTTAAGCAGTTAATAGGCGATACTTGAAACTGCTGCTGCAGTTACTGAACAGTTTGTTGCTAGGTAAACAAAGAGTGAGTAAGTTAGTTGATGCCACTCACCTTCCTTAGGTTGAGCAGCTAAAGTCGTTTCTCTGCCTGCATCTCCCAGAATGCTGTGTGATCCTGGATTGGGGTTCAGTCAATATTCTGTAAAATGAATATTGAATCAGGCATATTATCTATTGATATTGATCATGTGTTTATCACATATTGTTATTGATATTTTGTTCAGCCTATTTTCTGCTTATCAGTAACATACATAGATGAACTTCTTTCTGTAAAAAACACTCTGGCATTGCCTTCCTACAATGTAGCATGCACAATTTGATCACCAGCTAAGCCATCCTTCCATATCATATATTTCTCAGACAATTACCCAATAACACAATATCTCATGCTTCAATCTGCAAACATTTTTAGCATTGTTGGATTTGAGAATAACTCAGCTAATAATCATTTGGACATCGACAGAGCGCTGAACTTTCAGTTTGAGATGGTTAGGTAGTTATTATTGGAAAAGAAAAGATTGTGATGTGATGGCAAATAATGAACATCAGTGTTATTACAGAGTTTGCAAAGAGATGATTAAACACAGCACAGATACACTGCAGCATAAGCAACCGATGTGGGTCTAAATTCATTGAACCAGTGAATATTAGAGCTTAAAGAAAAATTTAATTGGACCTCTTGTAATGTTAAGAAACTTGCATGTTTTTTTGTCTCTACATAGTTGCTAGGCAACCAGCCAAGGCCAAGGCACCTAAAAAAGGGAAAGAAAAACTGTGAGCAATTTATTTCTGAATTTAAAAAAAGAATCTACCAAAAAATGTTCCTGTTTTATGTTTGTCCAGATCTGTGTTGTGCAGTAGGGAAAGTTTGTTGAAGCAGACATCCAGTTAATTCCATCAACCAAGGAACTCCATCACTGCGACAGGAACCAAACTGCTTAAGTTGTCTGTAAAAAAAAAGCATACATGGAAGTAGCTATTAGTTTCTGGCACTTTAAGGACATATCAATGATATGCAGTCATCTTCATAACTGGTTGGATGTATGATTATGCAAAACCCAAAACAGAAAGTTATTTTTCAATTTTTACTTTAGTTGAAACACTTATTTGTTTTAAAACGTTCAGTTCCATTCTGTTCTACAGTACAACATCGAGAAAATGAAAGGAGTATTTATTTTTGGATAATCTCCATTTTTTTTAATTAAATTTAATTAAATTGTGCAATCTTTATGCAATTCAACCAATAGTCATCTTTCTTGTTTCCACACCATATTTCCTTAATTCTTGTTTAAAATTTTCTCCTCTCACCCTTTATTTGTTGCATTGAATTATGTTCCTCTGTCCCCATGTCCGTGCCACACTACGTGAAATCTACTGATAGACAAATTCAAAGTTGTCAAAATTCTTTTTAATTAATTTTACTTTAATTTTCCTTGTGCTCCCCATAAATAAGATTTTGTTTGCTTGCTTGAGGCAGAAGATAATAACACTTATTTTATCCACAGGAAGCACAGATGACATAACTTCCCAAGTGCAACAAGCTATTAGTATATTCTCACCAGACAGTGGGGATAGCGGATGGCCCATCTTAAGTGTTATTACTGAAAGCATGCACTTTGTACTTGTGGAAGCCTGGAAGAAGACAGACACATTTTCACCGGATGTCACAGCATTTTATTTTACTCCCATTTGGGAAGTCTGGCAAACAAACAGGAATTGAAAAAATGAGCCACAGAAATCACTTAAAGCACTGCAGCTCATTCTTGTAGTGAGTAATCGTAGTGGACCGTTGTGTAAAAGTGCAGGACATGAGGGTAAAGGAGACTGGCTTGGAGAAACAATAAGAGGAAAGAGGTGATTACTGCTGGAGACTGTGGGAGCCAATAGCCAGCAGCTGTATATTCACCCTTAGAACAAGGAGCGAGAACAGATCGATAATTCTCCCGCCTCTCCCTCTGCTCATCACTGCAGGCTGCAGCGGAAGTGCACAGTTACAAGAAACATTTATTACAGGCCTGTTTGGTGGCTCTGTGGGACACAGACCAGCAGCTCTTGTGCTTCTGCTTGTTAGCAGGCCTGGCGGCAGAATTAACCAGAGCCATACTTCAGCGTCAGGCTTCGTAACGTGACCTCTCAGCGGGCCAACGATGAAGGTTTGATAAAGCAGCTGCTGTTACACTGCCCCTGGGTAGATTATGATTGTGTCAAAGTTCATTTAGTGTGAGTATAGGGTGTGTGTTTCTGTTTCTTAACTTTAAATATGTTTTTTTGTCCTTCAGCTTTGGCTTAGGCAAAAAGAATAAGGGTAATCAGAACTGATTTCACTTTTAAAGCCTTCATGTTGCAGAAGTTTAATCTCAGTTTCTGTGCGCTCATGTGTTTCACTCTCCTAATTTTGACAAATCTACCTGATTTCCCAACTTTGCTCAACTTTTATTGACTTTGGCATTAAATTAATGCAGTGCACTGTAAGGTCAAACACTATTTCATGGTTTTTGATCCCAAAGATCATTATTACTGATGTGATCGATTTTTACAGCTCGTTCATGCATATTTTATTTTCAGGCAGAATAGTCTGGTGCTTCTAACACAGACGCATCACACTTACTCACCATGTGACGATGCAGTTTAGTGGGAACTAGAGTGCACTAAAAAAAATCTACAAAGTCTCAGACGTCTTCCAACAGTGAGCATTAGGTCTGGTCCCAGGTCTGGAACACAATCAAGGCGTGTGCAGCGCTGTATCGAGCCATGATTGAATGGAAGTCGTTTTCTGCTCAGATTGCTGGAGCACACAATAAACTGGGCTGTAAAGATGTCTCAGACAAGACATAGTAGCTTTTCCCATATGTTCCCTTTATTCAGTAATGGTAACATGTGAATTTGTTGCAGTGCGGTCAGTTTGCTACTTGAGAATTTTGTGATGTATTTAAGAGTGAAAAAATATCAGTCAATTTTACTTTTTTGTTTTTGTTGATGTAGTCACACTGAGTTAACTGCTGCCTTTAGTACTTTTTGCTTGTCTCTTACCTTAATTTAACTGTGGTGTAGGGGCGTTTTTGTCTCTTGGTATTTAAAGCAGTTCCAGTCAATATTTCTGCATACTAATCTGAATCATTATGGTTAATGTGAATGAGCCACTGGTAGTAATGAAGCCGCAGAGAATCATTACCCCTCTCTGCAGCTCCCTTCAGATCAAACTCACTGCTCATAATTTTGTGTTGTTGTTTTCCTCTGCAGCACGCAGCTGTTTACAGTAATAAAAAAAAAAGTACTCTGAGCCTGCTTTGCATTACATACTCGGTATCAAACACACAGTTAGCGACCAGCTGGTCTCCACGGTGGAGCGTTTAGTGGCTAGATATTCCCCTCGGGAGTTATTTGACATTAAATAGACATAAAAAGAGGGAGATTATTGCACTTAAATGCGTTAGCTGGCCGGAGGCTCCACTATAGGCACAAAAAGCCTTTTGCAAAAAAGAAAAGAAGATAGCAACTTAATTGCCAGTCATTTGTCATTGTCATTTTTGCAGGATTATTTTTGTTTTCCCAAAAGGCCAGGAAATAGAAAAACACATAATTATTTTCAGTACTTTTTGCAAACCGGGAAATGCAGTTCATTAGCATAAGGGGTTCATTTAGTGTATCTAAACTTTGCATCCAGAGTAACCAGGCTTTATGGCCGAGCAGGAAACAGATTTTAGTGCAGTTGTTATAACCTCTCTATGTCTCAGCTGACAGATTGCCACTAATGTCCTGCTTGTCTTTATGAGTTTTAAGTAGTCAAGGTAGTCATCAAAAAGCAATCAAATTTTGCATTTTGGACCTCGTTAAACCTTTGTCTAAATGCAGTAAGGGAACAGACAATGAATGTTACATACTTAACTGTAGAAGTCTTTTTTTTATCCTTCTGATGAGTGTGTGGATGGTTTTCTTCATTTTTGCACATTCCTTCACCTGACAATGGCTGAGCGATACAAGAAGCAAAGTAAATGACACAAAGATGTACAAATGACATTTAAACCTGGGAGACATTATTTTAACCTTGTTATACATATAGATACATTCTGTTTCTTTTGCAAACATCATACATCAAATTGGATATAATAATTGTCACAGCCTCTATTTTGATTGTAAATGCTCAGTGTGTCCCTGCCACTTTGGAATTATTACATCACGTAATACCTGAAAGAACTGTAAAATCTCAGCCATTGTAGACACAAATGCAATGACTATGTCGCTTTCAGAGCACATGCGGGAATACATACATGATTCTGCTTGTCAAAGCAACTCCTGTGATTCTATGAATCCACAAACCTCCATGGATACGTGCTGTATTTGCTAACATTACCTGCACCCACCCTGTAATTATGCATTAGCCCGCTGGCCTCCATCACACATGTAGACATAGATGCACTGAACCTTTGATGGAATGACATGAACTGTGAATGAACATTATTCCTTTTTCATCTTTGCCCCTGTGATGCTCAACACTTGTCAGAGTTTCATTTGTGCGGGAGATGGGTGGGTGAGCAGCTTAACACATCTACGTGTGTGTCATTGTGTAGGTGTGTGTCAGTTTGTCAGCAGTGGCGCCTACAGGATGTGAACATGTTGGGCTGCAGTCAGCCTGGGTGGATGAATTGCGGCAGGCTGTGCCGTCGTAAAGCGCTGGTGTATTTGTCAGCACTCTGCTGTGAGCGACCAGGAGCACTGACTCAGATAAGTGGCTGCTCTCACACTTTAGATTGTATGGGAGGTCAGAGAGCTGCAAGAAGTGGCAAAGCAACACGCTGGAATGAAAATGTGCGCAGTTAACATTCCACGTTCAGCTCCCAGGCAAGATTTCATGCTTGCTGTGGGAGAGGGCTCTCACCATTGACTGATCGGTGAGTCATTCCACTCAGATACAGACAGCATCTGTTAGGCTGAATTTAATCCAGCATGAATTTCTGCTGCGTGAAATGCAAGTTTTCACAACCTTGGTGTAATTTACCATCTGCTCAAAGTCAGCTTTGACAATGTGCCAACTGGCTGTAGAGACTCACCTTAAAGTATCAGTTCTTCACTCATGTTTGCACCTGTTTTTCATTCATTGCTAGTTCTGGTCACTTTGCTAAAGTGTTGCCAACTCCTCTACCTAGAGCATCGTTATGCTAAATACGGTAAGAGAAATAAATAATTTGGTAACCTACTGGTAATCCCTGTTAAATATGTGAAATATTACTGATCCAATTTTGAAAAGTTAGCTTCAGTTCTCTCTCTAACACTGAGCTTTACCCTCCTACTCACTGTGCATGGTGCCAAGACCAACGCGGGTCTTCATCAAGCTTTGTTTGTCACATTTCCAGTTGGTTTAAATGTTTTAATCAGGACTTTTATTGTAAATATGGAGACATTTAGGCAAGTAGCTAATTATGTAGCAATTTCATAACTTATTAAGATCAATATACATCTTATTTTGAAAGGAATGCTCTCTTGTTTTTCTTACTTTGAACAACATCTACCTTTGTGTCACACATTTATGTCTGAGGGAAAAGGAAAGTCATGTAAAGATCCTAGATACTAGGGTCAAGTTAAATCCACAAGAAATATCTCTTTTTCTGTTTTATTCTCTTGGTATTAAAGGAAAGAATAAAAATACCGTAAATACCACAGTAAATGGTTTTAGGAGGCTGGCAAAGACATAAAATAAGATTTGTGCAAATGAGGGTCCAATACCCTGGAACAAATAGCAGCTCTTAAATATTAATCTCATTTACATGTATGAGTCATAAACAAGTTCTGTGCATTGTCAGTGTTATACCTCAAAGCTATACATCACCATGATGTTTTATACAGAGATTGTGGCTTTCTGATTGGACCAATTCATACTGTAAACAGAGAAAACTGCTGTTTGCTGAGAATAATAACTCTGTTTTTTCTCTTATGTGATTAGTGGCAGAATAAAGCAGATTGAGACCGAAAGCAAAGAAGTTTAGTTTAAGTTTTAAGTATACATCACTCAGGTGACAAGAGAGAAACGGTGCATTGGAATAGTTTAAATATTTAATGCAACTATATTTAACATACATTTGTGATTTTTATTTAATGTGAGATCTTTGTGAGGCCTAATTTTGCCAAAAGGACCTTTTTCTTTATTAAAACATGAATGTGCATGTTTATGCAGGCAGAGGTCTGAATAAAATTATTGGGAAAATGATATGCTGATTTTTTTTACAGTAAAAATAACCATAAATGTTTAATTCTAGACATCCAGATGAAGTTCTGAGGCTGTCAAGGTAAAATTAGCTTTGTGAGAAAATTGCATGTTACCCATTCTTTATGACATATTTTTAAAAGGAATAACTAATTTGTTAATCAATGTAATATAGTTTAAAACACTAGATAAAAGTAAAATTTTATTAAACATGTTAAATTAAAACCGAGTTGAAACAAGATGATTGAATAGACACATTCCAAAGACATCTATTTGTTCTTTTTCTCTGCACCCTTTTATTTCAGTGCTGCATTGTCTATTAATGCAGCACTGACTCCTAAATGTTAGTCTTTTTAGCTGAAGTATAAATGTTGTTTTTTCTTAAACTTTTTTTCTGTAACTGCTACTATTGCCCCACCTGCTGGTTAGTTTTATTAAAACAACTCCCTGCACTGTTTGTTGAAACTTGATAAAGAGGAAGAAGGTTTTGTAATGCTGTAAAAAGTCCCGTGCAGCGATTACAAATTACTCATTTAGTTTTTTACCCTATTTAATTCTCTGAAAATTAAAAACTTCTAATCAGACTGTCACTCATTTAAGCTTTAGGAGTAAAAGTATTTTCTGCAGTTCAAAGATTGTAAAGAAGTGGCTCTTTAACTCTTGTTCATGCTTAATTAATTAAAAAAAGGGAGAACAGCAAATTGGTTAACTTGGAAAATAAATGGATAGCTTGAATGATCACAAGTTTTGCTTTAGCTTTGTGCTAATTTAGCTCAGTACAAATGTAACATTAAACAATCATTAACTTACATTTCAGTTCATTTAATAATTTCTTTTTGCTTTCCATTTTTCCTAATTGCAGGTGAAGCCCATCATTGGACCCAGACTGATTGGAGACATGTTCTGAGCTCAACATCTTGGCCACCATGAAAGGGTTAGGAGCCAGCCGCAGTCGCCACCTGTCTGACTCATGTGAACCCGCGGGGTGCGCTCAGAAGCCTCTGTGTCCCCTCACGTCCGACCCTCACAGCTCCTTTCTGTTGAGTCCTACAATAAACCACTATGGCACTTTGGACCCACATCTCCATCACTACACTCCCACCAGCCCCACCTCTTTGACCCCTGACTGTCTGCTGCCTTTCAGCCAGGTTCCCAACAGCAGCACCTTCCCTCGTCTGCATTTTACCCCCCAGGCTGACCAGCTCGACTGCCCCCAGAGCTGTATCCCTGGCGGTGGTGTTGGGCAGGGGGGCAGGGCTGCTGCTCTGTCCACATCATTATCAATGGGTATGGGACTGGGTCTGGGTTTGACTGGTGCTCCCATGATCACCAGTGGATCTGCCACCATATCCTCTGCAGCAGCAGCTAAGATGAACCGATTGCCCTCAAGTCTTTTGGATCAGCTTGAGAGGCACCTGCCCCTGCAGCGAGATGGCTTCAGCACTCTACAGTTTCACAGAGGACGGATGTCTAAGCAGCGCAGTGAGAGCCCCGGTCGGATCCGCCACATCATGCACTCTGTGCAAAAATTGTTCGCCAAATCCCAGTCTTTGGAGAACTCGGGGCTGAAAGGCAGCCTAAATTCAACAGGAGGTGGCGAGGAAGGTGGCAGACCAAGCCGCAGGAGTAAGAGTAAAGACAGGGCTAAGACTGAAGGATCAAAACAAAGACCTAGACCTAATACACTAGGCCTTTGGGGCTCAGATGACGCTCTGGACACCGACACTACCAAAGCTGGCACTATTGCTGTAGGTTACCGCAACCCACTGAGTATGATGACTCTTGGCAGAGCGGTGTCAGATAGCCAGACTGCTCTCAGACATATTCCACAGGGCTATAACACAATTTCTGCACATTCTCTTAAAACCTCAAAAAGCAGCAGCGACCTTAAGTTCCTGGCATGCCCTGCGATGCAGGTCGGAGCCAAGGAAGAGGAGCCAAGAAATAGGGGGAGCAAGGATGACATGGTAGTGAAAAGGGGCACCTGGTCCACGCTCACTCTGAACCAGGCCAGGCAAGTGTTGCAGAAAGGCTCCACTACTGTCAACAGAACTCTGCTTAAGACAAAGTCATGTCATCAGGACCTGGCACAACAGTTTCTACAGGTAGGAGTTTTCCAACTTATAGAAATTATACACCCTACTCCCTAACACGTTCCATGTTTTGTCCAGTTACAACTACAAACCTCAGTTCTCTAATATGTTCATTGTTTACAATGTTTTGTTAACATTTTTAAAGCAATTTATCAGATAAAAAGAGTGACATAGTTTAAATGAGAAAAAACATGAAAGCATGTGCTATACAGGTTCCTCTGGACGACTGGACCGGAAATTTGAGTCATGGAAGACCCAAGGGAACAGAGATCCCGTGCAGGAGGATGCGCAGCGGCAGCTATGTTAAAGCCATGGGAGACCCAGAAGACAGTGAGGAATCTGAGGGAAGCCCCAAACCTTCTCCGAAATCAGCAGCACGTCGCCAGAGCTACCTGAAGGCCACCCAGTCCTCTCTGAGTGAACAGCAGCCACCACCACCACCTCGCAAGTGAGCATCTTTAAATAAGTCACACTGACATTCTAGCTTTGGCTACCATGCTTATCGTTTTGCTTTAGTCTATGTTTTTTCTTTAAATATAATTTACCAATAAATTATTTTAACAGTTTCCTCAAAGGTAAACAGCAGGTGGCAGCATCCCTTCACAAACAACCATCCCATTGTACAACCGCGGTGTTTATTAAAACAAGTTACAGACGCTGTGCATGAAGGTGGAGCTGCGATTTAATTAGAGCATATGGGAATAGACATACAGCATCGTTCTGTAATTGGTGCAAAAAGCAAGAGGAGGTGAATTTTTGCCGTGTGCTCTACTCCTACACCCACATGGACAGGTCTCGCTGCTACGCTCTCATGCGGGAGGATTTTCTGTGGTCTCCTCTGCAGAGTGCATGCTCTATGCAGCATCTGAGGTCAGTGTGATCCACAGGCAGGCAGTGTGGCGTTCCTTTCACCCTCACATGCCCTCCCTGTACTACCCACCACCTGTTTTTTGCCCTCACTTGCCTAATATTTTTCCTTAGTGCCTCAGTAGAGGGCCAAAAGTGCCACAGTGCAATAAATATGCACAAGAATACATAAATACTGAAATGTGATCTAGTAAAACATAAGTCCTTTTACTTAAAAAGACATGCAAACAACCTTTTTGACTTGTTTATATGTATATATACATATATATATATATATATACATGTTCCATGACACAATCATCTAGTATAAACTGATTACCTAAATGTTTATTAAATAAATCTAAAAAAAATACATAAGATGAACATAAATTGAAATAACAATTACTTAAATGTATAATAATCTAAGCATGAATTGAAAAAAAAAATCAAACCAAAACTATTTTCATTACTTTACTACTAATTTATTATTTTAACTGTAGAAAAAAAACATTTTCAAATATATATTTATAATTTGAAAATATAAATAATATACATTTAAAAACATAATAAATAGAAAATGTATTATGTTTCTATTTAAATAATTCTTTTGCATTTCTTTTATCTATTTTGTTTAGGTGTTTTTTGAGTGTTGTCTATGTTTTTCACATGTCTTTATTTTTTGTTTTATTGTGGCATTTTTGGCCCTTGATGCTCCAGTACCATCTTTCACCTTGCAGGTACCCTGAACCACATATTTGCACTTGATTCTTAAACTTGCTTCCTGAAGACCTCGATGTAAAAACATGGAAATTAGCTTCATGCAAATCCTTTCACCATGTGCTGTTGCTTAGTGCACACATTGCCACTAACAGCACCAGCCAGCCTTGTAAGCCAGAACAGAGGAAATTGATTTTCAAGCCAATGAAAAAGACTATTTAACAAACCTTTTTTGACAGATTTGCTTATAAATTGCTGTTTCCTCTGTGCTGCTTTTTACATGCTAATACATATCACCACCCACACATTTCAGCAGTATTTAATCTTTCAACACAACAGGGAATTTTTTTAAGAGCCTGATTTAAAATATCCCCAGAAAATCATCAATTAAACACAACCTACACTAATTCCACTCTCAGACTCACGAGAGGCTAATAATCAAATTCCCGATCCACAGCTCCCTGCCGTCCCTCAAAGAGCTGCCTACGAATCGGAGCCTTGATAACTTGGACTGCCTGGTTAGCCCTGTGGAGGCTCCTCCTCGCTACAGGAACAGCGATTTCAGCCAATGCTCCGGCACACTGGGCAGAGGCTTGGGCACTCAGGTAGGTCTACTATCTGAATAAATGTGTTGCACTCTCTTTTATTTGCGATTATTATTTATCTACTTACTATCTGCTAATAAGGTAAGAGGTCTCTGTGTCATTATTTTAACATTGCCAAATCTACATAGGTTCACATTTCAACCAGCTGTGTAAAATGAGGGCTGACATATATAGTCTCTTGCAGAATTACCTATAGAATGCAGTGGACAGGGATCCATTGATACAAAAACCTGGGCTGGTATAATTATCTGATATTAGTATTGTTGTAATGGCAAATAACCAATATGTATCAATATTGGTGTATTTAAAAACGTATATTTTTTTTGTGACACCCTGAAAAACCGACATCCGTTGCTTCTCCGTTTCAGTTTAATAACCCACCATCCTCCATCACCCCCTGACCTGAAACACATACTCAAACAGCAACAAAATAAGAATAAATGACTTCTTAATATCAGAAAGATACCAATTGATTAATATTAATATCAATGTTAATGACGCCATATCGTGCATTCATATAGTGTTTTCAAAGGGATGTGCATTGCATCACTGATCTTTAAAAATCTGACTTGCTGAAATTTATTTGTGCATTTGTGTGCAAAATATAGCAAAAAAGTTATCAATCATGGAGTGACTGTTGTAAACCTGACATGGAGAGATGACCTGCTGGTTGGGACCGTCCATCAGCCCTCTCTCATGGTGGACATGAGACATTGGACATTGTTGCTAGATAAGGTCTGGATAGGATCAGTTCCAGAAGTAATTCAGGGCTAAACGCCGACCACCCAAAGGGAAGGAAATCGGGGATATACAACTGTGTAACAATGATTAAGTAGGGCCCCAACCTTGGCTCAAGCAAAGGTGGGGGCCCCAGGGTCAGGTGGAGCTCCAAGTGGAGCTCCAGGTGGAGCCACCTGTCCCACGTGGCCAGGGACATGTATCCATGACACATGTTACATGTCATGTAATAATCTTACTTTGAAATCATATATCCAAAAGATGCACATCTGTTTCTAAAAACAAGCACACTTCAGTCTTAAAGTCTGGTGAGAAAACAAAAAGAAAAGCTTGTGCTACAGTTCAGATTTGCTAAACATTAATAAGGCATTTTATTTGTTCAGGCATTTGTCAAGACCGCCCCGGGTCCTTAACGCATGACCACGCATGACCCCGCATGACCCGCACATGATCATGATCACGTGTCATGACACATGTTATGTGTGCATGACACATGTTACGTACATGTGTCGTGACACGTTGGTCATGCGTCATTACCAACGCCGGATTTAAACACGGGTCTTCGGGGCCCCTAAAGAGGTTGTGTATTTTTGTGAATAAATAAAGTCAGATTGTCTTTCTTTCATCACTGGCTAAGAGGATCTTGGAAAAACTGTCTGATTTGTTCTGGCAAACGTCCATCATGAATGCTTGATTAACAGTCCAAGTTGGACGCTTCTTACGCTTTGGGGCGGAGCTTCAGGGAGAGATTTCTCACGATGGCGTAGAACAGAATGAATGACAGCGGAGCGCAGGAACGAAAGAAAAAGAAGAGCGCGACCCAGAGGTGATGAAGAAAATATCCAAGCTACCGGGGTTTTTTAAAACTCATATTGGACATGGAACAGAACCATCGTTGTCCCTCTCCGCTTCTCAAGACGTTGCTAACACCGGTTCTATGGTCCGCCTGGACTGATCCGGTGCCCGGGGAGTCAGAGGCCGCGGCAGGGCGAACTTCTTCGCCAGATGGAGCGGTGACCACGGACAATCCGTACAGCACTGATCCTGCGCTTTGGGTAAAAACTGTGTGAACTTACTGGGCTGAGCAAGAAGCAGAAAATATGGATGTTAATTTGAAAGCATCGGAACATCTTTACAAACATCAGACACGATTCTTCTCCAGATCGCGTTTTGAAAGCTAGCTCCAAGTGGTGAGTCCATCCAAACACAGCTGAGTTCTCCTCCGTCCACCGCGGCTGTGTTTGTATTTTAAACGATGCTAAAAGTCAGTGACGCTTTGAAACGGGTTTCCGTTAGTGGAAAAAAGCAACAGAACAATTCAAAGAGAAAGAAAACAGCTAAAGTTACAGAAAAGTAATGCGACTGCTCTGCTCGCTCAATGCAAAGTTAAAAAAAGCGGAACTAGCTTTAGCTTCCAGCCAGCAGCAGCGGAACTAGCTTTAGCGTCCAGCCAGCAGCAGCGGAACTAGCTTTAGCTTCCGGCTAGCAGCGGCCGGAGGAACTGTCCTAATCCTGTGGCGAAGGACCGACTGGACAAATGAGCTCGAGCGTCCCGCCCTGCCCTGACACGCAGCTACAAGTTTTGACCAGGTTTGGCTCTCGGAGGGGAATTAACATGACTGTCTGAAGTTGGTAAGGAAATAAACCTGATAATTACATAGAAAGATATAGTTGATAGAAATTGAAAGAGGGAGGGAGACAGATAAAGATAGAAATGAAGAAGATAAATAAATATTGTACATAGAGGTTGGATAGAAAACATTGCCATGTGTTTCTTCCTTAGGAAAGTTCTGTTGAATAGACATATTCAAGATGTTCAAGTATTTCTTTAATAACTACTAAATATTTTTCGTTTGTATTAATGATCTTTACATTCATTAAAAGTGCACCGTTAGCAATTTTCTGGCCCATCACTGATCTTTAAAAATCTGATTTGCTGAAATTTATTTGTGCATTTGTGTGCAAAATATAGCAAAAAAGTTATCAATCATGGAGTGACTGTTGTAAACCTGACATGGAGAGATGACCTGCTGGTTGGGACCGTCCATCAGCCCTCTCTCATGGTGGACATGAGACATTGTTGCTAGATAAGGTCTGGATAGGATCAGTTCCAGAAGTAATTCAGGGCTAAACGCCGACCACCCAAAGGGAAGGAAATCGGGGATATACAACTGTGTAACAATGATTAAGTAGGGCCCCAACCTTGGCTCAAGCAAAGGTGGGGGCCCCAGGGTCAGGTGGAGCTCCAAGTGGAGCTCCAGGTGGAGCCACGTGTCCCACGTGGCCAGGGACATGTATGCATGACACATGTTACATGTCATGTAATAATCTTACTTTGAAATCATAAATCCAAAAGATGCACATCTGTTTCTAAAAACAAGCACTCTTCAGTCTTAAAGTCTGGTGAGAAAACAAAAAGAAAAGCTTGTGCTACAGTTCAGATTTGCTAAACATTAATAAGGCATTTTATTTGTTCAGGCATTTGTCAAGACCGCCCCGGGTCCTTAACGCATGACCACGCATGACCACGCATGACCCCGCATGACCCGCACATGATCATGATCATGTATATGACACATAACATGTGTCATGATGTGTCATGACACATAAGATGACATAACATGTGTCATATGACACATGACCACGCATGACCCCGCATGACCCGCACATGACCATGCGGGTCATGACCCACATAACACACATCAATGTGTCGACTGGACAAATGAGCTCGAGCGTCCCGCCCTGCCCTGACAGGCAGTTACAAGTTTTGACCAGGTTTGGCTCTTAGAGGAGAATTAACCTTACTGATCCGGTGCCCGGGGAGTCATGACTGATCCATGACTGATCCATGATCATGACTGGGCCATGATCATAATCATGTGTCATGACACATGTTACATGTTATACATGACACCTGACCCATGACTGGGTCACATATCACCCAGTCTTGTGTGACACATGACTGGACATGAGAACTTTGCCATTGTCATGTTCACAATCGCCCAGTCCAAGTATAGGTTGAAATCAAATTGAGAATATGTGATAATGAATGTTGGTTTACTGTCCATACATTCTAACTATAGCAATTTTGCTAAGAAAAATTGTTGCAAAAGAATTGCACCAGCACAAGAAGGTGATTCTACAAAGTGTTGACTTAGGGGGGTGGGTGGAAATACAAGCCACACCTTTCAGATTCAAAATGTAAAACCTCAAGTCAAATATCTTTCACTTAAAATACTTGGTGTTGTTCTAGTGCATAAAATGTAAATATTATACAAGATTGTAATGTGACAAAATTCACAAACATTCAAGTTGTATGAATATCATTTCAGTTAAACATTAGACTTCAAATTCCCAATAGTTTTTGAATATGCCCAATAATAAAAAGTGCTCAAAGGACATTTGCAGATTGTTAAAATATATTACCTGGATAACTGGATACCTTCATTCAAATTTTGGCCTGAATGCTGAACTACCTACTATGATCAGCTGAAGCAAAAATAGAACTGCAGAGAAGCAAAGATGTTGCTATATTTGGACATGTTTTGCATAAATTAGGTGATGATTGAAAGAATCAGGTTATCCTGATGTGAAGGTAAAGTCAGTCATATGATGTTATTTTATATACATCTGAGTAAATGTGAAGTCAAATATTATTAGAGATTTCATCATGCCCGCTCCAAAAAAATCCTACAAATTATAAATTTATGTTCATCACACAAAATGGTGATTTTGAAATGGAAGTTATTTTAGGAGGGAGAAGCCCTCTTTAGTCTTGGGCGCCGTAAGGCTAGCTATTAGCTTCAGCCTTCAGGCTCAGCTAAATAAACAGACTAAAAAGAATTATCTTCTGCCACTACAATAACTGATTATAACCTTTTAACAAAGCCTCTTTTTAAAAGGTCTGCACTATATTGTTACATTTTAAATCTGTGACAGTTTAATGACAATGCAGACTACAGCAAGATTACACTAAATACTACCGGTTAGAAATAGGAAATACTTTAAACACTATGATAATATTTTAATAATATTTTCCTTCTCCTTTGGTTTTATTTTAAACTCAGATTTATTTTTTGCCCTCAGTGTGGATGACAAAAGTCATACACGCAGAATCACTCATTTATTTCACTCACATAAACTTAGAAATTATATTTAGCATAAATAGTGAACTTTAACAACAAATATTAAGATTTTTCTGCAAGAAGGATGCTGCTATGTTTAACTTATGTGAAAACCTTTTTTCAGCTAATCTTTATGTTAAATTGGGACCCCCACCGCCACCCCCATGTGAACATAAATCTGCCTATGTCTGGTTGTTAGACTGCCCTCAGTGCGTCGTTTGCACACGTTCTTTCAGGTATTCGCTCAGGGCTGCGGACACTCGTTACCATACTGTGAGGGGGAATCAAAGGCAGTCGAGGCTCTGGATCTCCCTGCTCCCACATGCTTCCGTTCTCGCAGTCACAGTTACTTGCGGGCAATCCAGGCGGGCTGTTCCCAGGATGAAGACACGGCTTCAGTGGACTCAGAGACACCACCACCCACCGCTGTAGGCTACAGCTACAGCTCCAACACAAGTGAGTACCACTTGGAGGAGGACCTTTAAGTGCAGTAGTCTTTGTGTTAAGAAAAAAGCAGGCTTCTCGGGTGTGATCCCATTTGGCAATTTACACAGTAATTGTATACATGCACAATGCAAATTATTTAATAAAGGATGAAGAAATAAATTTGTTAAGCTGCATGATCAGGTAAGATGATTATAACAGAAGGGGTTGAATGGCTAGAATTAAACATACCAGATGTTCAAGATCCCACAGATAAATAGACACACTGGTGTACCTGCAAGAAATTCAGCATGTAAGGCAGATCCTAAAAAATCAGCTGACAGGACACACACATACATCCTGTCACTCATCAGATACCCTGTTAGAATAATATCCTAATCGAAAAGAGATCAAATCCACCTCTACCAAGACAAGGAAGCTGCTCATCATGCATAGAGGGTTTCATTCATCAACGTCCATCACCATGACATACCGAGTAGAAGAAGGAAGCTAACTAGTGAGAGCAGGAATATGATCCTGATGTTGAACCCAATATGAAAGATGACCAGGATGAACCATCATGCATATTACTGTCATGATATTAAGATAAAGTAGTAATATTTATTAAAGTATTTCTGATTTCATTTATATTCAAATAATAATTGTTCAATTTTTTAAATGTTTTTCAGATTGTAGATTACTTGATGGTTGTCACAGTTCATCTTTTGCAACGAGCCCCATGTTTATATATTTATTTGTATAGTTTTGATACAGTACAACAGAAATGGCTCAAATCAAGAACTGCTTTGTTGTCCGAGGTAACAATAGATCACAATAGCCTGGATCCGAGGTTGTTTTTCTTGCGTCTAGACTGGATTCAGTTCCCGCGGCGTCGCTCTCGAAATGCAACGCACCTACCCTTTACAAGCTCACACACAGCGTAACGCTGGCGCGTAAGCCAATCATCTTCATCTTCGATAACCTCGAGCTTCGCCTCTATCCAATCGTTGTCGGACATCATCCACCAACAGCGTGGACTCCAATCGTCGGCGTTAAGGGCGTGCACCACAAATCTTTTCTTTACGCCGTCGTTGTGTATCCAACAGCGGGGCACCGTCTACGGTCTGTCTGCTCCTGATGAATGGACAGAAAATAAGGACTTCAGAGCTATCAACAGCACAGTAAGGTTTTATGTAATTTATCACTACTAGCCGTTACTGTTTGGACTGTTACTTGTTGTCGACTGTCTAGCAACAGCAAGCTAACCCGAGCTAACGTTGATGGTGTTGGTAGCTAGCTACGGTGAATGAAGAAAGCGGTTAGGATTAGAAAAACTAGGATCGTTTGTGTGCGGCAGGCGAGGCTGAGAGGCAGTAATGTGGCTGCTACTGGCAAGAGTAATGGCAGTGAGACCAAAAGCCTTCTCTTTGTGGTTTCCACGCCAGTATCATATCACATAATGCCTCGGGCCATTACACCGTTAAATGCCCGGTGTGGGTAGCACGCTGCGGCGAGCATCTCTCGGCTAACAGTAGAAGCTAACCGGCGGAGCTATAGTGTCAACTGTCCGGGTATAGACACGGCACTCATCCAGGAAAATTAATAATCAATCCGTTTATTGTAGCAGACACACTGCACTACCTGGTTTAGTTTGAGGAAATGAATTATCTCTATTCAAAGCTGTTCAATTACGACCGAACTATCATCCCAAGTAACGGGGGGGAAAAAAATCCGGAATAACAGGAAACAGCTTCAGGTTTATTCTACTGGATATTCGTTTCATTCCAGCTTTTTCCTTTTTCAGTTATGAATAGATTTTAGATTAAGCAAAACGCCTTTTCCGACACGTTTAGTGTGATCATATGACAGTGATGTTTCTAATGACACGAAGGAAGCCACGACTACATTTAGCTGTATTCATCAGTCAATCTCTGTTCAAAGTCCAAAAGGCATTGTACTTCATTTTATTTCCATTTAGCCTTCTGTTTTAGACTCCCTGGGGGTTTATAATCAAAAATAGACATACGTATTTATTAATGCTAGATGATATCTCAATTATAGTGAGTAGATGCAGTGACTACTTTGAGCATAAACATTTAAAGAGTTTAATTCAGCTACTGACACCAGTTGAGTGTCTTTTGGTTTACAGTGAAGATTCACTGATTATGCTTTCCCAGGCCAGTAGCAAATATTTTCTTATGAAGTCTGTAGTACAGCTCTTTGGCTGATGTTGATTATTACACCCTCTTCTAAATACTATGACATTTAAGAAGATTTTAAAAAAAATTATCTGCATTTTATCTACTACTTTGATAAAGGTAGTAGGTTTGAGTTTTTAGATTTGACTCATTTTATTGATGGATGGAAAACTTTCCCAGAACCATTCAAGAGGAAATTGTCCGATTCTGGTTTCTGGCTGATCGATTTGTGCGTCTATTGTTTAGAGATGTGTGCCATTTTCATGTAGCAGCTTCAGTCTAGCCAGTTTATAGGAATCGATAATTCAAATGATTACTGTACTGTAGTGCAATTTAGCTGTTCAGACTCTTCAGAGGGCTTTTAAGGTAAATCACCTTAAACAAGCTGGTGTGCGCATCAAAACTCCACATCCACACTGAAAAAAGATTATTTTACGTTTGCGGAGACGGGCTAAAAACACTTGAGATGTAACAAGGCTACTGGATGTCATGAAGTCAGGTTTGGAGCTTCATTGTGGTTACAGGGTGTGTTCATGTTAATCCAGAGCCTGCCTGTGTATTACCATGGATAGACTGTGAGTCATCCTCCACAGTTTTACACCCTCTTCCTCCCAGACTCATTGATGAGGTAATCTCTAAACTGAATGGGCAAACCCAACTGTAGATTCAGCTGCAGATGTCTTAGTGATGAGCATCATGCCATTAGCCGTGTACAGGAAGGAGTCATCCTTTTCCAGCACTAATGGCATTTACAAGAATTCCACGCAGCCTGTTCATTTTACATCCAAATATAGCTTTAAGCTGTAATGCAAACATTTATTGAATTAAGAAACAAATATCATAGTTATTATACAAGAAGGCATGAGATTATGTATGAGACATTCTTAATAAATTAGCATAAGACAAAACATAGACTGGACTTGGACTGGTATAATCATCATGCTACTTCAGTTGAGATTTCTGTGACAGATGAATGAAATAAAAATGTATAGAGGTCCTGGTCATTATGAAAGTATAAGACCTAATCCATACGTAGTGGGATATCTGGGAAACCAAATAGATTTTAATGCGATTCGGCCATTTATCCACATGTAAACACTGTTTAATATGAAAAAAAAGATGAATAGAAACTCAGACCAAAGTGGAAATTTGAGAAGTACTTTTATTTGTGTTTGCATGTGGACATTTGAAACTGGAGATTTAGAGGTCCACCGCCACAGTCTGTGTGGCCATGCAGTTGAGAAGTGGCTGCTATCAGTGAGGTACTGATTTTTATGTCGGTCCAGATGCTTTTTGCTTGTTCTCGCCAGCTGCTTTAATTCAACAAGTTGCAAAGGGGAACTAATGCGTGGAGGTCAGCTGTGTTTACATTAGCCATTCCCCCCAATACAGAAGCACAATTCTGTTCAACGTCCACAAACTTGGTTTGATGCAATTCCCAATCGACATGGTCTTGTGTTTTATGAACTTAATATATTCCAACATTGTATTGAAAAGTAGTTCAACCTCTCTGTCTGTTCACACAAATGAACCTCCTAGTGATATGTTTCATCTCCAATGGGAAGCTGTGGTCCTTTTGAAGCCTTGTGATTGGCTGACAGGTTTTAGCTTTGCCCTACACTGCCCCCCCTATAGGTTTGGCATGTTTAAAACAATGCTCATGTGTGCATGATATTTTTTAAAAATGATGTGGCGGAAATCTTCATTTTTATAAAGACCCGAGTATAAAACCCAAGATGTAACTTTTTTGCAGCTTTCTATCATATCATGATGTGGGGTTAAACTCTGAAGCATTTTAAAAGGGAGATTTTACTTTTAAAGGTTAGCTTAATTTGCACATCATGTGTTTTATTAAAAAATGCTCTTCAACGCCCCGTAAAATCATTGACTGTTCTGCTGAACCTCAGCAGTTTTATATTTGTGAAACTTGAATAGAAGTAAAATATATTACAGATTTCACAGGGTCCTAAAGTTATTCTTCTTGAATATGAAAATGGCACAGTATCATGTTAGCTAAAAATTCAAACTCAATTTGTATAAAATTGTCTAATTGCTGTCATTTAGAAAAGCACCAGACTACTAATTAAAAATGTTGAGTACTATTCTAACATTGTACATATTAATTTTTGGATTTGACATATAAATAAGAATACTAAATAAAGTCAGTATTGTGTAGGATATTATCGGTTTGCTGTTTTCAGTAGAAAACACAAGTTCTTTGTGTAAATTGTTATAGGAAGCTAATTTATGATGCAGGCTGTCTGAAGTAAAATAAACATCGAAAGGAGAAGTGAAATAGTTGAAATGCTGTAGATGTCCATGTGTTATAAAGTCTTTATCTGCCTTTCTCACGGATTTACTGTGTGTTAACTTTACCATTATATTCACGTGTCCCTACTAAGCTGAGGCTTTTCTCAAGTCAAAAAATGAAAGCTAGGCATGACTGTAACACTGTATTCAAGACAGCTGGGAAAAGCATTGATGTGTAACTTTGTCCCATCAAAGGTCTTTTTATTCTGTATTCAATCATTTGATCCTGACCAGTAATTTGAATAAATGCAGTGAAGCGTATTTCAGTGTACCTTTTGTTCTATGTCTTCACCATAGGATTTTGTTTTCATCAGACTTTATCTGTTTTGACTGGTTGTTTAAGATCCTTTTAGAGCCAAAAGCCTTTGAAAATGTTTTATTTCTAAAGCAAACTTCTGCATTTAATGAGTCAGACAAGGCTAAAATGTATTTTTTGTGCTGTCTCTTTTGTCCATAATGCATTTCCAGTCTGAAAGTGTCCCTGTTTTAATCTTTTCACCTGATTCCCACGGCCTGTCAGCCCGCAGAGTAAAACAAACGACGGAAAGAGGCTGGCCTACCACCTCTTTTCATATTCTAGGCTCATTCAAATTGTTACTGAGTCACTTCAACAAGAACCTGCATTACTAAATTTGGTGCTTCAATGTAAATTCATAATCGGTTTTTTGCCTGTACGGTAATTTGTTTTTTATTCATGGAAAAGAAAGCAATTACTTTTTTTTTTCCAATAAAAATGCATTAATGGAAATGTCAACAGCACATGCACACTGAAGTGTTAGGTAGATGTGAGAAGTCCATTAGTGGTCATCTGATGTCGCTTTGACCTAACCTGTTTATGGAATATTATGAAGCAGAGTTGAAATGTGACAATTTATTTATTTGATAAAGCTGATGTTGGTCGTGCGGAAATACATATGGATGAAAAAGTATTTGGGCCCCTGAAAATATAAATTGTAACAAGAACCAATGATTATGGATTCATTTTTACGCAATACTGCAAGTCATGTTTACGTCCGTCATATCCTAGATGGAGCTGTTGATGTCTGCCTGTAAGTGCATCATATTGATTTAGGTGGAGGGAATTATATTACACACCCAATAAGTTGCTCAGCGTTTGAACTCGATGGATAATGGTAAGATGTCTCGCACACTAAAAGGCTGATAGAGGTCCACATTTTCAGAAGCTGATGTGAGTTTCCCTGATAAAGTGTGTGCTTGTAGACACCAAATGTAACAGTCATTCAAAGTTACTCGGCCACATTCTTCAACAAGAGGAATGTTATCAGTCTGTGCTCCAAGTTCTGTATGAAACGCTTCATTCATTTGGAATAAATGTTATCTTGTGTCCTTGAGAAGTGGAGTTTTGTGAGGCTCGACTATGACTGCAGACCAGAGAAGCTTGCAGTACTTGAATTGCATGACCTGGATTCCAGAGTCGTGTTTGTGTATGTTAGTGGGATTTAATGAGGGCCTTACTGGTTCTTTGCGTCACTGGCTGCTGATGGAAGTGCAGTTCTCTCAGTATTACAGGGTGTTGGTTTGCTATTTAGATGGAAGCTACTACTGGAGAAAATTACCACAGAATGTTCAGTCTTTAGCAAAAGTAATTTTTTGGTCAGCTATTTTAAACCAAGTATTTTATCCATTACGTGTGTTTTTATGACCTGTATTCTGCCAGATGGTTGTGGTATGGTTTGATTCTCTAATGTTATAGTAATGTTTGGATAATCAACATGTGGTGACATTTGTCTCCCATCCTCCTAAATGTTACAAGACAAGAGGGAATTCCGCATCATTCAACACCATCCCTGCTGTTTTGCTCATGGGAGAGAGGAAAAAAAAAAGTTTATTTTTTTCCACCAAATCACAATGACTATTTGTGCTGGGGCTAATTCAACAGAGGTCCAGCTAGTCTTATAATTAGGTCAATGAAAATCACCTGAGTGGAGTAATTCACAATGTTTTCTGCTCTCTTCTCAGTCTAAAAATGCTCCTACAGTATAAAATAGCATAATTGCATTGGAAGCATTTCAGAGTAATTGATACTACTGTTTTACTGAAAAGTCAATTCTATTTTAAAGCAGAGATAAGTAGCATCTAGTTGTCTGTTTTTTAAATCCAATTTATCTGCTTTCTAGCTTCCCTTTCATTCTATTTTTACTTTTTAGTTAAACTTTTCATACTGTGGATGATGCAAAATCCAATATGATGTTTAATTATTTTTCAATTATTGCACATAGGTCTTAGATTTGTGTCTGTCAGTCTGTGGTCATGAAAGAAGGCCATTAACAGGAAAGTCAGAAGAAACTCCCTAGAGCTTAAAGCATATAAAGGTGTGGCATGTAAGAGAAGATCCCAAGAGACAAACTGATGTCAGTATGCAGTAATGAGGGCAAAGCATAGGTTCACTTTTCAACTGAGACATGGTAACGGTTTTAACTTTTGACCCTTTAAATCTTCCTTATGTCCAACCTGTGTGTAGAACCAAACACTAAATTTGAATATTAATTAAATGTCCCCTTATTTCAATGTCACTTAATGAAGCACATTATATATATTGAGTACACTCAGATTTATACAAGATTTTATTTCTATTAATGAGAATTTTCCACTTACAGCTAATGAAAACATGTCATTTAAGGTTTGAATATTACATCAGAACAATAAAAACACTTTAATACAGAAATGTGGTGCTATACCAAGTATGTGTAATGCCTTTTTAAAGGTCTGACCAACCAGTCTCATTGAAACGTGTTTTAATTTATTTAAATCCAGCTGTAGAAGTTAAATTTTGTTAATTGTTTTTAACTCTGTAAAACTGTATGCTTGTTTTTTTTGTTTCTTGTGAACAGTCAGCAATAGGAAGGCTCCCCCTCCAGTCCCACCTCGCTCCGCCTCAAAGCCCCTCATCTCAGTGACATTGCAGAGCAGCACTGAGTCGGCCCAAGACACATACCTTGACCAACAAGACCGGGGCAGCGAGGTCAACAGCCAATCGGGGCGCAGCAACTCATCTGACAGTCTCTGTAGCATACGCACGGGTAGCCTGTTGAAGAGAACCCAGCCTCCAAAAGCCCTTGTCTCAATCGTAAGCCCTGCACTCGCTGCAGGCTCTGGGCCCCCTGTTCCCGCCCCCCGTGATCTCTCCTCCACCACTGTTGCGACCACCACCACCTCAACATCTACTCAGTCCCAAAATGACACCGTGAGCCCTGGTGCCAGCCTAGAGCAGCCCCCAACGGCACCCAAGAGGAAGCTCTCCTCTATTGGAATCCAGGTAGGCCTGCTTTGGTTTTCCACACACAACCTTGGAAGCCTTTGGAGCTACAATCCTCTAAAGTTTTAATGTTGTTGTTTTCTTAGGTGGATTGTCTTCTTCCAGTCCCAAGAGAGGAGCCCTTACCTCTGACTGCACCTTTAAAGTTTCAGTCGATTGGTGTTCAAGTTGAGAACGGCAGGCCGTAAGTAGCGTTGCATATATTTGATAATTACAAATATTGCTATAATTTCTTCTAGCCTTCTGCTAGCCTTCTTCTAAAAAATATGTTTTTTTTTGAGGCTCCAATTTTTTACTTTATTAGGCTTGCTCTCTTCCCCCCCATCAGAACTGTATGTTTGCACATGAAACAGATATCTCAACCCTCCATCTACAGTCAATTTAGTAATTTATTATTTATATGTCAGACTCTTTCCAGGATGTTTTAGTTCCATATAAACATTTGGTTTTGTATATCTTTGTCCGCAGATGAACTATTGGGAAATCTTTAGCATAATTAGTCTTTTATCCTCTTGAAGAACTGGTTCTCTTAACATTCTGAATGCAGCAGTGTGCCAGTTGATAATTTAAACCTTGTGACTGTGTCAAACGATCACTAACCCTTAATCTCTTTAAGATAATGAGGGCATCACTAAAACTGGACTTCATTTCCTCTTGGTGATTGTAAAATTTCTGACCTGTTCCAGCTGTGAGGAGCATTATAGGTTCCAGTTTGGCCTCACATCTGCACTGTTCATGGATGATGATTCAGGATGCTGAATGTGACTGTTGCTCTAATAGCAATTCTTTCATTATTTCAAACTTGATGAAAACATAAGCACTTTAAAGTTCAGAGATTTGACTTTGGTAAGTTATTTATATTTTTCTAACAAAATCAGGTTATCACTAACCTGTTAGAACAGCCCAACACAGCTTTTAAATGAAAAACCTCACCAAGACCTGATAAAATCTAGGTATCTGCTGTAGAAGCTTGAGTGAGCAGCTGAAATGCCTCAGTAGGAAATAGTTTTCTTTTAAATAGCTCCTTACAGTTGTTGTGCTTCCACTGACTTCATTTTTAGATAACAGTCAAGTAGATTTTATCTAATTCCTGGCACAAACCATTTTCTTACATAATTTAGAATAAATTGCATCCTAAAAAAGGCACTGATCAACATCCACAGCTACTCATTGTTGGCTTATTGTCACTGAATTCTGATGCTGAGCAGTATGTTAACCTTTTTTATTTTGATTTCTCCATCTACACCGATGTATGTGTGTGTGTGTAAGTAGAGCATTTCTGGCTTCTATTCCTCCATAGCTAAGATTTACTGATAGTTCATCCTGGTTGTTGGTGATTCTGGCAGTTAGCTTTGCAGCAAAACAAAGCTCTGATTGATGTCTCTTTTCTCTTAATTTGACTTTACTGAGCGGAACCTAGAGTGGAGCTGGCCATTCTAATATGTTCTGTGCAGAGTAATTTCCCTGTAATCTTATTTGACTGCTTGCTGCTTTTTCTCCTGCCTGTTGTATCAGATGACAGCAGTTTCATAAACATTAATCTCCGGAGTACATTTCTTTCCAGTTATCCTACTGCCATGTCCCGTATGTCATGTCTTTTTGGGCTTCTAATGCCTCGTTATTTTGGATTCTAATGCATTCTGTCCTGTTGGGCCCAAAGTCCAATTATCTTCTTTAGGTTTGTCAGAAGCTGATGGGTTTTTGTTCATGTCTCTGCAGTCTCAGTCGGGATAACAGCATGGCCTCCAGACAAAATACAGAGGTTGAGTCTCAGCCGCAGGATGCCACACCCACAGAAAACGCAACCAATTGCACCAACAGCCAGACTCTGAATAGCACCACGACTAACGGACAAGACAAAGCCATGGAACAGCATCACCTTAAACACACGTCGGCTCCATCAAGGACATCCAGCTCGCCTCTTGAGACTCTGGACCCAGCTTTAGACCCCTCCTCCCTACCACCTCCAGACCCCAGCCTTGAGTCTGGGAACTGCAGCTCCCAGGGAGACGGTGTGCACTCCAGTACGCCAGCGTGCCTCCGAGACGGGAACTGGTTCCTGAAGCTGCTCCAGGCAGAAACGGGCCGGATGGAGGGCTGGTGTCAACAGATGGAGCTGGAGACCAAAGACAACAATCTCTCAGAGGAGGGTAAGTGAACGTCAAAACATTTAGGCCTGGTGGACTTTTTAAAAACCTGCCATCCTCATGAGTTACAACATGCATAAGAGCTACATAATGTAATATGATTATGTAGTTATTGTATTATTACTACATGCAAGATTTATATTGCAAAGGATGATTTGGCCAAAATGTTCCAAGTGCTTTGACTTAGCATTTTTCATGCTAATGTTTAGTGAGGTGGGCAGAGTCCATGACTGTAAGCTTTAATTAATTTCCTTTTGGTTTTCATGGCAACTTTTGATTCCGTCTGACCTCTTCAATATGTACTTTATTCATATATTCATGCTAAGTTTTTTTTTTTTTACTTGGTTTTTAAAGCAAGGACAAATGTCACGGACTTCTGTAGGTTATGTCTCAAACGCGTTTGTATCTGTTGAGTTAAAGCAGTACATTCTTTACTGCCATTAACTCAACTACTGCAGACCATTAAAGTGGGTGTGAGCTCTGCTTTAGTTGGTTTAACTCCACTGCAGTCATGTGATGTTTTCATCTTCCAGAGTACGAAGCAGGCTCTCAGACCAGTCAATATCTACTTTCTGAAATATAAATGAGGGAAGACAACGAGCAGTAAAGGGTTTTTCAAATAGTCATTCTTTCTGTTCAATAAAGAGTTCCCATTTTCATGTAAATACAGGGAATAAAATCACTGGATCAGAAGCAAAAAATATAGTTAATGAAGGGCTTGTGAAAAAGCTGTTTAGTGTGACGTGACAAGACAAACAAACATCGCTCACATAATTTTACATCTTGTGCGAAGTATAAAGACGTGTTGTGTCTTTGCCTATTTCAGTGTTGGGGACAATCCGTAGTGCAGTAGGCAGTGCTCAGCTTCTCATTTCACAGAAGTTTGAACAGTTCAGAGGCCTATGCAACGAGAACCTGGTGAGTAGATTTATTACACCTTCAGTATTTCTCTGCAGATTAATGCTGTCCTATTTATTTAGGGTATTTATTCTTATCATTGCACCATCTACTTGCCAGTTCGGTCAGGCTTGTAGCTCAGAATACTTGCATTAGCAGTCACTTGTTCATTTGGCTGATGTGGGGGGAAAAAATTAAATTTCTGCTAATTCCAATTTTTATGGCTAAATATCAGTGCTTTTGTACTTAAGGAGGGTGTATAAAGAAGAAGTAGCTTTTTGCTTGATAAACTTTATGCTCACAAACATCTCGACTCCATGTTCAAGCAAAAGGGCTGATCTAGTCATTGTTCTGTGTAGCCAATAAATGGTCACACGTTTTTAAATTATTCCTGTTTGTCCTCTGTGCAACAGTGTCGCATGAATGCTAATAGCTTTCAGTTTGGAACCATGTTTTCTTTCTCCCTGTTTGTTTTATTTTTGTAATTGCATGCATACATATTTACAGACATATTGCATTATTTACATACATTTTTTATATAGGTTTTGTGACTCTAAAATTTGGTAATTATAGATTTAAACTGATCCATCAACTTTCATTTTGTGTGTGATATGATTCCTGCTGTACTGATGACTTGTACAGCCATCAGAACAAAGTTTTTTGTTCTAACTTTGCTGCTGTTGGACTTTAATCCTGCAAATTTTCTATTCCTAAAATTTTACATATAGTCAGGATGTTTTCTTTTGATCTATTAGTTTAGCACTGTTGACAAAGAAAAGTCAAATATTTCCTTCAATTTCTGATCTAATAAAACATTTTACATGGATTTTTCTTTTTTTTTTTTTTTTTCAAAAAATAGAACTTGAATGCCAACCCAAGACCAACGGCACAGGACCTTGCAGGCTTCTGGGATCTCCTGCAGCTCTCAATAGAAGACATCAGCATGAAATTCGACGAGCTCTACCAATTAAAAGCAAACAACTGGCAACTTCCAGAGAAGCTGGAGAAGAAGGTGATTGTTGTCAGTGTACTGTACACATACATAGTGATTATATAAATGACAATGAGAACAATGTTTAGTACTATTAGTATTGTTAATCATCAAATTGCTAACTTAAATAAGTTCCACATTTTTGCAGATGGAGTTGTTTTCAACTTCAAGATTATTACAACTTTTTAATTATCAGTATGACTTAATGCGTCTTCATTTAGTTTCCCTCACATTCCTCTACCTGTGACATAATTTTCTCAGGATGAGAACAAGCAGCTTCCATCATCTGTGCCAAAGAAGCAGCCCAAGCCGCGGCTGTCAACAGGGAAGGACAGGAGCGTGGACTCTGCTGTGGACAAGCAGCGGCAGGAAGCCAGAAAGCGTTTGATGGCAGCAAAAAAGGCGGCGTCAGTACGACAGAACTCCGCCACGGAAAGTGCTGACAGCATCGAAATCTACGTCCCCGAAGCCCAGACCCGCCTCTGAGAACAAGGCACAATCGATGATGAAACAAAATCCTGACTCGCTTTCAGATACTGGTTGACACAGACGCACAGATGTGATATGAACACACACACGCGCATATGACGGATGCACAGAGGCCGATCTGCTTTAGCAGCGCGGCTGTTGGATAAAAGACGTGGGGATCACAGAGTAATATTCCAGGTCGTGATCCTGCCGGCTTTTTTGGGACAGAAAAACCTTCACAGATGTTTAATACTATTGTTCTCATTGTTATTGTTGATATTATAATTATCTCCTAAAATATTTCAAGACTGTCTTTAATTGTGCAAGTATCTTGGATTAGGACATCATGTACCTTGTGAACTGAAAAATCTTGGTATCCCAGAAGTTTACGTTCTAGGAAGAAAAATAAAAATCCCCTCACTGCTGAGTCTACCGGCAAATTGTGGCTGTGCGGTTTACGAGCTGAGCTACCATCCACACACACACTCAGGACACACATGCAGGTGTACTCACTGTCCATAGAGTCTTCCTGTTCTCTCTTTGTATTTGGTGTGTGGTGCAAGCTCTTTACTGTGTGAGGAATATAAGATGGCGTTTGAACTGAAGAGAACAAGAGGAAGGCAGTAGCATATATTATAAATAACACACTATTACAATGTTAATTTTGTAAATGCTGTATACCAGAATAATTGTTAGAAAGAGGTCAGTGTTAAGCACCAAGTTAGTTTTTTATAAATCGAGTACATTTACCGTCATGATATATTAGCACTTGATGCAATCATTCACTTCTTCTTTTTCCTCCCTTTCACAAACATTCATCTCAAGCTGTCGGTCGATACCCAATCTTGTGTTGATTTTTGAGCAAGGGATTTATGGAAAGACTGCTTAATCATCTATAGTGGAATGTATGAATCTATGACTTGGTCACCGCACTTTCAGTTCACCACAGATCAAGTTTGGCCACCGTTTTATTTTCCTAATCATTCTAACTTTTCACTGCATCCCAATGGGATGTGGGGGACCAAGACATTCACCTCTCAATGTGGCGTTCCTGTTCGACCGAGCTGCAGCTCGAGGTGGGGAAGGGGGAGGGTCGGTTACTCGCTCTTGGTGAGGAATCAAAATAGGAAAGCAATAATCTAATTCAGACCAATGCAAGCTGCAGGTGTCCATTCTTAAATTGTTTATCTTAATGTGAAGGACAAAAAGTGAACTGTGCTGTTGGAATAAAAAATCTCAGGTTGAACACTTCATAGTAAAACCACTATACATTGAATATTTGCTAGATAAGCTTAAAACAATTGGCCAATTTCTCTGAACCTTTCGAAAACACTTCTTATGCATCTGGTCGTAATAATCGTTCTTCTGAGATGCTCCTCCCCCTCCCAAGTGTGGTGCAGTTTTGTACAGTCTTAATATGACGAAAGACATGTCTGTCTTCTCATTTGTTGCATCATGATTTTATTTTTTTTTAGAATCGAACTGAGGTACAATTGTTTTACTTTGTTTTAATGTAATTTGACATCTTTTTTTTTTTTACATTCGTCTTTAATATAAATTGCATAAACATGTAATTTTAACAAATGTTTGAAATGCAAGAAAATGTCTACTCTACCAAGTTAGCAACTCTCATTTCAGTTTCATTTGATCACTTTATTTAAATTTTTATTTAAATATGTTTTGAGTTCAACTGCAATTTTTTTTTCATATGTTTTGCCTCTTCATATGTGACATGTCATGTCTTATAGATTTTAATTAGAATATTTTTTTCAAAACAATAAATTTGAGAACTTTATGATTGGAGCTGGACTTTGCAAATGATCCTTCAGGCATACAGGTTATAGAGGGCCAAAAGTGCTAAAATTCACCAAACTGATGATTTAAAAAATGTTTAGGCTTATGCAGTATGTGATTGCTTAAAAATGAATTATTACAAAATAAATGTAATATTTTACTACATCAAAATAAATATGAATGAATCATTAAGCATTCTGTCATTATCTCATATTACTTGCACTCCCATAGTAGACCCTAATTCCTGATTGCTTTAATCTATGCAGAAGATAACTGCAGAACAATCACCTAGTTTATCTTGTGCTATCACAATTTCAATTCATTTTAACGAGCAAATAAAAGTGTTGCGACACAGAACTATAAAATAAGCTTAGATGCCTTTTAACTTGTAATAAATTCAGTTAGTTAAAACTGTTTTTGATACTTGTATATTCTATAAATTGGAATATTTATGTAGCTAGAGATATTTTGGTTATGTTATGCATTACCAATTTCAATTACATTATCACATATTCCAGTTTTGTTTTTTTTAGAATTCTGGCACTTTTGTCCCTCCATTTTTAGGTTGGTAGAGATCGTTTCTCTAAGAGCTGGTTCTCCCCCCTACTGGTCAGTTAATGTGTGACACTCAGAACATGTATTGCTTCTTCTTTGAGTCGGTCATAAGTGATGAAGCAAAGGATGTTGAACTGGGGATGCTGAAACAGCACTGCATAATCAGTTCTATTTGTATAACATCAACAATGGACATGTGCACCTCATTGTCCAAAGAAATCATTAAACATCCCTTTGCTACATGTCCTGGTCATCATTCCTGCTGTCTTTCTTTATTGTACTCATTCATGATCCAGCTGTAATATTAGCTGCCAAGTTAATATTACACATATAGCAAATTCTAAACATTACTGGAGATCTTTTATTGTTACTGTGTAATCTCTGAAAGCATGGCTTTTGTTAATATAAGTCATACAAAGATTCTTACCAGTAAACTTTCAGTGTTCCTTTAACTGGGTCTTGCAAATGATCTGTGTGAGGCATTCAGGGTATGTACTGTGCGTTGGCGTTTATAACTGACGAATGTTGGAAAGCCCTTTCTCTATTTTTTATTTTTTGTATCATCTTCAAGCCGGATCCCTTTATCTGCCCATACACTGAGAGCAAGACCTCCGATCAGGGATCTTTAGACAGTTTACCAGTACTTCCCGAGTTTCAAAGGGCTACAAAATGGACAAACGTTGACCGGAAGGTGCAACTCTGGAGGTACATTTTGCTGATGTGCTTTTCAGCCACCATGTGAGAGAGGCAATATTTTTCCGGCTATGTGAGGAATCTGTTTATTGTGGCTGCTTGATGGACTGAAACACATAATCATTAAATAGTACATTCTTACTGCAGAACCTATCCTTAGTGGCCTCATCTCTCTGGCCACATATCTGTCCTCTCAGAGAGCCAGCTAGTCAAATAAGCAAAAACTGTAGTTCCAGATTCTGTTGTACTGAATAATTTTACACGAGAAGCACATATCTTACACATGAAGGGTTGTTTAAAGTTAACTGTGTATTAGTTAGACACTGTGAGCCTAGTTTCTTTCAAAGATAAGAATTGTGACTGCAATGATTTATGTGGCATATTTTCTGTATTACATAAGATGTAGAATTAAAGAGAAATGCCACAGAGTTTTTGGAATGCATATTTTATTTATTGTGTATAAAACTTATGAATTGTCTCAATTCTATTAAGTCTTCTTATACATGGCACAGAGAAAAAAAATATACAGCAAACCAGTCTTTGTGTTTCCAAATTGTTTTGTGTTCAGTTGTTACATTTGCTTTATAACCAAAAATAAAACAATGGTCAGTAATTGATTTTCTTTGCTTTTTCTAGTCAGAAAAAGAGCACCTGTCAAAAGGACAACAAAAACTGCAGTTCATACACTCAATATGGACAATTCTATTATTCTATTTTTCTGATTGTCTAGGACAGAAACTGCAGCAGGTATTACCTAATGTGATATCTGATGCTTTTTGTTGCTGCAGATTGTAGAGCAGCAATGAAAACAAGAAAGGTAACCTGTGTTAGAAGTAATGACACTGTACTGGTGCCAGTGATTGTCTCACGTATGGATGCAATGTGTGTGTTTCTGTGTACTTCTACATATTTACACATACAACACAGTCGTCATAAATGTTTATCTATACACATTGCAAAGTTACTTAATTTTTGACTCGTTAAAACAAATCCAGTACACGTCATCTGTCCATCTCTTAATTATAGCTCCCCCTACTGGCTTGTTGTCAAAGAGAAACTTTAAAAAAGAAAAACTGATATATTATTAAAATATCTAATATGTTTAATCGATTTAAGCGTTGAATCAGCCAATGAAGAGTAGGGATTATTTACTAAATTAGAGTTAAGCAATTCTGAACACTTTGGCATTTATATCCTTAACCAATTTGCAGTTCACAGCCCAAGACGGACCAACTAGGAAGTTAAAGTATCGCACCTACCATACATAACAAGTACAAGTAAAAAGTAACTAATTAAACATATTTCCTAAAAGGCCACTCAAACAACTGATATAATCATCTTACTTTAATATATAAAGATAATGGCTTTAGACAGATAAAAATTTGAATTTATATACAAATTCTGGCACTTTAAAGACTAAAATGAAGACATTAATGCAAATAAATAACTAGCTTACAAAATAACAGATTCCGATAGGAGGAACCCTTAGAAACACAATAACAAATGATTAAAGTAATACTTTCAAATAATGTGTATCTTATTTGATTATTTGATACACATTATCATTACATGTGTATCAATGTAATGATACACATGCATCATTACATGTGTATCATTACATGACACATGTGTACAGTAATGATCATACAGTATCACTACTGTACCTGTACTGAAAGGTAAAGTATTTTCAGTGCAGCGCAGACTCAGCAGGAAGAAAATAGCTTTAGAATAACGTCATTACTTTATTTTGAAACAATTCACCGGAACTGCTTCTTTAACTTCAGAGTTGAACTTCCGGTAGAAGAACAGAGATAAAAGGGGCGGAGCTGAAGCAGAGAGGAAGAAAGGGACGTTAACGTGACGTCTGCGTCTCAGGTCAAGTTGTAGCATCATTGACGAAAGTGCACCGAATATTAGTTCCACTTGGGCTGGTTTTTGGTATGTTATCCTTATTTTCTTCTTCAAACCTCGCTTTTATGCTGCAGAGTTTCTCCTCAAGATGTCTTTTCTATTTATAAGGCTGAAAACGTACAAGTTTTCAGCTCTTGTCAGTGCGCGTTCATGTACAGTAGCAACTCCCGGTTGTTTTGTGCAGTATGTAACAAAGATTAATCACGACTTCTGCCTTTAGTCTTACAGTCAGGGTGGCGATTGATGTTCATATTAAAACCATTAAAATTCCGAACCACGGTACTTACAATGCTCTTGTTGCTCTTGTTGTTAAGCTTTGACATGCAAATACTGACATGGGGAAGTTTTAGCTAACATGTTCAACCGTTGAGCATCGCTTTATTCAAACGTAATTAAATAAGCTCATGAGAAGGAACACTGCATTATGTTTCATTAATGACACAACCAATTAAATATTTTAAATTGACTAGTAATAATAATACTAGTTTACTGTTGTATCTTTATACTGAAATGTGTTTATTGTTCCTGTTTAAATTCTGATCACACATAAAGTTTACATTATATCAATTGTATTATTTAACTTCACTCTTTGTTTTGAGCATGTGTATTTTTTGGCATTTTTGTTAACCACATTTTTAATTTAGCAAAATGTATGAATAAAAATAGCATAATAAACTAACTTATTATGCTATTTAATAATTGCTATATTGTCTGATTTGAAAATGATTCATCCAAATATTTGAAATTTGGCCTATTATGCTTTACTACACATGCAAAATATTTTCCCAATGATTTCCCTACTTGCATGAAGTCTTGTTTTTACTTTCCCTTGAATCTGTTTATATGCAATCTGACTGACTGTTGCGCTTTTTCCTCATGCAGTGTGTGTCATGTTATAGCACAGCTCCCAGAGACCAGCGATCGCTGACCCTACACCAGCTGTAACTGGACATCAGGAGGCATATTAGGCCCAGTCATGGCTACCACACACAAGAAACCTTGTACTGCTTCAGAAAGCTCCACTGAGTCCAAAAGGACAGACCTAAAGAGCAATGAGAAGAAGGGCTGTGAGTGGTTTGTTCTTCTGTTTTCTAAATGAGGAATACATAACTGAAATTCTTAACTCATTCCTTTTAAAATATTAAACTCTGTGTGTCCCCTAACTATTGTATTATTTAGCATGCTCTCTTAAGATTGGGTTGTAAATTTCAAAATGTTCACTTGATAAAGAGTCCCAGCTCTGTGAGCCTCGAGCAACACAAGATAATATAGTTTCAGCCAGCACACAATGTTAAATGTCAATTGTGACGCACCTTCTCTCATTACTGGTATGTGCACAGTGTGTGAGTGTGTATGTAAAGGTATGCACTGATGCATTCACTCAAAAGGTCTGTAAATATTAGAATATCCCCTGTTTATAAAAATGTTTGTCGTCAGACCTTTTGTTGTAGAACGACACTCAAACTTTTCTTTATTTTTTTTTTTAAATCAAGAATGCGGGTGAGCTCTAATCTTAAACATGAAGGTTTCCAAGCACCTGAGTTTCTGTTCTGAGAATCTTCAGTCAAGTCTGTTCTCGCCAGCTCGCTGTTTGGATAGATTTATCTTTCTCTGTGCAGTCTAGAGCAGAAAAGAAAAATAATTGTAACATTGTCCATTCCCAGTTCTAGTCTGCAAGGGTTGGAACACTGAACCAGGCGGCTGTACTCCAGAACAGAGAGAATAATTAATCATAAACTGCAACCTGAAACAGGTGGCATTATAAACATTACCCAGTTCACACATGTGCAGAGGTGACATTGGATCATTACGTAACACACCCACGTCTTGTTGCTGGTGTACTTAGTGTGTTTCCGTAGTTTATGAAATACGTCTGTTTGACCTCTAAACCTTTGAATCCTTGGCCTTGAAGGAACTCCAAGAGGCCATAAAATATTGTTCACAAATTTAAAAGCCTAAATGCTGTTTTAATGTGTCCCTGAACTGCAGCTTGGGCCTACTACATGACCAATTCTCCACTTCTGATAGTGATGATTGGGTTGCCTGCCAGGGGGAAAACGTACATTTCCAAGAAGCTGACACGCTACCTCAACTGGATCGGAGTTCCAACAAAGGGTCAGTACTCAGAAAACATGCAGGATCTTCATTCAGGGAAGAACATTTTGATCGCACTACAAGAAAAGAAGCAAATAAAATAACATGAATAAAGTTGTTGAGGTACTATTATACATTTCGTAATGTTGCAGTTCTTTTAAAAGATGTGACTCCTAAAAATATTGGGCTTCAGGCTAAGGAGTTTTAGAGAGTGGCGCCCCCTGTAGCACTGCTCTGTTTGAAGTTGTAGTTTCTGTTTTCACCTTTAAGGAATGCAGTAGAACCTGCGTGGCTCAGGCCGTTCAATGAAGGTCGCTGCCTAGGCAGCGCACAGACTTTAATCCTGATCTCTGCCTTCTGATCTCTTTTTTTTGCCGCTCTGTTTTCCTTGCAGTCTTTAATCTTGGGGCTTATAGGAGAGAAGCGGTGCAGTCGTACAAGTCCTATGACTTCTTCAGACATGACAATGAAGAGGCAATGAAAATTAGAAAGTGAGTGACAAAGATCTTCTTTACAGTGGCTTACAAGAGTATTTGCACATTTTGTAATGGTTTAACCAGAACCCCATAATGGATTTTATTATTTTTTTTTGCCTCCACAGACAGTGTGCTCTGGTTGCGCTGCAGGACGTTAAAACCTATCTGAGTGAGGAAGGAGGCCAGATTGCTGTAAGGATACTAAAACTAAACACAAAGATTTCTTTGTTTCATTCATGTATTTTTTATTTTTTTGCTTTGGAAATTAACAAGTTCAACTTAAGTTTTCTAAGATGTTTCCTGTTGTTGGTCAGGTCTTTGATGCTACCAACACTACCAGGGAGAGGAGGACACTCATCCTTAATTTTGCACAAGAAAATTCATTCAAGGTCCGAAAAACATTGCTAAATAAGAAATAAATACTTTCCAAACTCTGTCTGAAGCTTCACCCACTATTATTTATTATTTATTAATCTCACTCTTCTTATAATAGGGATTTTTATAGTGATCAATTGTGCTGTGATATTTACAATTTTTTTGGTTCTGCTTGTTTTGTGTCAGGTCTTTTTTGTGGAATCAGTATGTGATGATCCAGAAGTCATAGCTGAAAACATTATGGTAAATATTGTTTTATTTATTTGTTGTGTATTCAATTAAACACTCACTCTTTAAATGTTAAAGCCTCACTCTGAATCACCTTTTTAAATCTCTGTCCCTCAAAGGAAGTGAAAGTCTCCAGCCCAGATTACCCAGAGAGGGACAGAGAACGCGTCATGGACGATTTTCTAAAGAGAATAGAGTGTTATAAAGTCACCTATCAACCTTTAGACCCGGACGAACATGACATGTAAGGTCCCTTATTTGATATGTAGGTTTTTGTTTCTGCCACTATTGTAATTAAACTAAATCTATTTTATTTTTCTTAGAATATTTTAGAGCAGAATGTTTTAAGGTGAAAAACAGTTTCGTTTTTGCTGCCCTCGTTTAAAAAAACTTGCATCCTTCCAACTTTGTCCAGCAGGTGGAAACAGTGTCTCTTTTATGTCAGTAAATCTAAACTAAGATTCAAACTAAGATTGAAAATTTGTCAATTTCTGTACTACAGCTTACGTCCTGTGCACATGTGACAAGGTTACAGAGTTTCCAAAGACTTTTAAAGAACACAGGAAGGACAACCTTCTTTTCAACCTTGATTGTCTTCTTCTTGTCTTTGTTTCTGTAAACATTTCTGATTGACTGCTATTTTCTTTTTAACTGTGACTCACAGGAACCTGTCCTTCATTAAGGTCATTAACGTTGGCCGTCGCTTCTTGGTGAACAAGGTGCAGGATTCCATCCAAAGTAAGATAGTCTACTACCTGATGAACATCCATGTGCACTCCCACTCCATCTACCTTTGTCGGCACGGAGAGAGCATGCACAATTTGGAGGGACGCCTGGGAGGCGACTCTGGCCTATCAGAGAGAGGAAAGAAGGTGCTCAATTACTTAATGATAGATGAAATTAGAATTATTACTTCTAAAAATCTAAAATGCAAACAATACACAAGAGCTTTTTTGCTCAGATAAGTCCCACATCATAGTGTGTTCAAAGTGAACTTCAGTATTTTTAACCATAAATCTTGTTCGGTTCACTAAAATCCTACAAATAGGTTTCCTAAACAGACTGGCAAAGTCTGAAATTCCAATGATGTTTTGCAGGTCTGCAGATGTATTAAAATACAACTAGGCCTATGGAGAAATATTTATGATTACATAAATTGGATTGATGTCATAAGGCATTAGGAGGCACAGTACCTTGAAAAATATTAATATGCTAAGAAATTTCACAATTTGTCACGTTTCAGCCCTGAACTTTTTTTTTTTTTTTTTTTTTTTTTTTTAGGATGTTGATTTATCCAAAATATCATTTTGAAGTTAAAAGAAACTAGAACACAATCTCAAAAGTGTGGTGTGCATCTTCACTCTGGAGGAACAGCAGATCAAATCATCCCAATTTGACTTAACCTTAGCTGGTCTAAAGAAAACATAAATTTAAAAATAACTGGCAGAGGACCACTGATTTATGGCAGTTAATATTGCCACAAAGTATCAGGTTCCTTCTACTTCCTTCTATATTCTAGGCTATGGAGCCATATGAAATGAAAAGCACAAAGCTCCTGACAAGAGCCACAAACAGACTTTATGAGTTTCCCTGTTTTTGATATGCTTGATTGTAATCCAGCAGGATCTCCCTAACACTCAGCTATATAAAGTCTATTGTCTTAAATTTTATTGGAAGTGGTATTAAATAGGCTTTAAAAAAGTCTTATACCTTCATGTACGGACAGTGTAACATGTTTAGTTGCTAGCCTGAGTGTTCTTGTTTTCTTTCTTCCTCAGTTTGCTGTGGAGCTGAAAGCGTTTGTGAAAGAGCACAACCTGTCTGACCTGAAGGTCTGGACCAGCCAGCTGAAGCGTACCATTCAGACGGCGGAGGAGCTGGGCGTCCCCTACGAGCAGTGGAAGATACTTAATGAAATTGATGCTGTGAGTGTCCTTATGAACCAGCTGGAAGGTCAGATTCATGCAGACAGTCCTGACTACTTGCCTGACTGACTGATGCTGGTTATGTTTCAGGGAGTGTGTGAGGAAATGACCTATGAGATGATTGAGAAAAAGTACCCAGAGGAGTTTGCTATGAGAGACCAGGACAAATATCATTACCGCTACCCTGGTGGAGAGGTAACAGCCTTTTATTTCTCCCTGAAGGAGGTTTAATGGTATATTAATAGAGTTTAAAAAATATGTGCTGCTCCTAACAGTCCTACCAAGACCTGGTTCAGCGTCTGGAGCCGGTTATCATGGAGCTGGAGCGACAGGGCAATGTTCTGGTCATCTGCCATCAGGCTGTCATGCGCTGTTTGCTCGCATATTTCTTGGACAAGGGCGCAGGTTACTAGCATGCAACACTTACTCTGACTAACATTACAAATTCACACTACCTTGGGCTCACAAAGTCGTCTAATTGTGCAAATTTAAATGTTTGCACAATTAAATAAAGTTTAACAAAGTTTATTTATGTAAAAATGCAAGTATGTTGCACCTTTCAGTGTTTTGTAAAAGTATCCATACGCCTTTAAGTTATACTATCACATTCCACCCACAAACATTAATATGTTTTATTGGGATTTTATATGATACACCAACAAAAGTAGTTCATGATTCTGAGGCAGAATAAATGGACAATCAGGAATGATTTTCAGATTTTTTTTCTAGATAAATAACTGAAAAGTTTGCCATTGTTGACCCACCTTCCTCTTGCTGCTGCAGGTATTTCGGTTTATGTCTCTACCAGCTTTGCATATTTATACTAAAATGTTTCTTAGCAAAACACAATAAGTCCAACTGGTTGGACAACTTCCTTGACGTTTTGAAGTCTTGCCAGGCTCCTAATTTGATTTAGTCATGGTCTTTGATTCTGCCATTTTTACTCGTAATATGCTTTGATCTAAACTGTTTCATTATGAGTGTTGTGGTATGACGCAGTTTTAAGTCTTTTGTAGTCCCTGAATTTAGCTGAATTTAGTTGATGAAGGAAATTTGCTTCATCAACTTAGCTGAAGGAAATTTCCCTTCCAACCCACAATGATGTGTTGCTTTGTGTTGCCATCCAGCAAAATACATTGAAGTTTGTGGGTGTATTGTGGCACTAAGTAAACATTTTCCAGGTTGTATGAATAGCTTTGCAAGTGGGCTGAACAATAATGGCACATAGACATTATTACAACTTTCATAAATGTGTAGCAGTGTCCGAACTTTTTATTTGTCTGCCTTTTTCATCTGCCAGACTTAAGTGGTGTTAGAGCCGGACCTTAATGATGGGAGGTGTAGTTTCAGAAAAGTCTATAACCTTGATAAAAAACAGATACACCCACTTTTAGCACAGGAAATAAAGAGATTTAATAGAGATATTTGTATTTTTACTGAAGTCCTGCTTCACCAGATTATTGCAGAGCAATAACACTGGGGTGGTTTTTTGCCGTTTTATAGACATCAACTGACCTGTTACTGGATCATACATGTGTTCTGCAGCTTAGGAAGAAACTTTCATTACAGTTTGCAATAATACTGATATGAAACTATGGTTGAAGGCAGGAGCAATGCTTCATATTTTTTCCAAATACATCATTGTGCTTGATCAGCAGAAAGAGTCACAGATTACTCTTTTGCAATGCTTTCCCAAAAGCTTGAGTGAGCTTTGCATTCAAGCAACCAAAGTCTTGCAGGACTTGCAACAGTTAGATGAGTTCACAAACCAAAGTGTGGGTCCCATTCTGACTGGTATTTTGTCTGAATGTACTCCCACCAGTGGGCATGTGGCTCTGCCTCATAGTTGGCCAGAGCAGAGAGTAGTGCGTAGCTCATAGAGCAGAACATGGGTGTGCCTTCCTAAGGAAGAGACAAAAAACACAAACATTTATAAGACGGCAAACCAAATAAGACTGAATAAAACCACAGCCTGACCTCACCAGTCATTTTGTGCTTTTACTGGCTTTAGATGATCTACCCTACATGAAGTGTCCCCTGCACACTGTCATGAAACTCACCCCAGTGGCTTATGGTAAGTTATCATTCTGGTTATAGGAAAGTCTAACAGCATCTTTCTTTTTTTTTTCTTGTTTTGATACTTTTCTGCTCCTTCTGCCTTTGCTAGGATGTAAAGTGGAAATGTTTGATCTGAAAGTGGAAGCTGTTAACACTCACAGGGACAGACCATTGGTAAGTTAATTTTTTACAAAACAGTTCTTTAATTGTGCGTTTGAAGCACAAATAGCCCTAAATGTTATTAAAGCACATAACACTTGGTAGTAAAGAACAACTTTTTTATTTCCATTTGACATCATTGGAAAGCTTAGACAGGCTGCACAGTGGCGCAGTTGGTAGAGCTGTTGCCTTGCAGCAAGAAGGTTCTGGGTTCGATTCCCAGCCCCAGTCTTTCTGCATGGAGTTTGCATTTTCTCCCTGTGCATGCGTGGGTTCTCTCCAGGTACTCCGGCTTCCTCTCACAGTCCAAAAACATGACTGTCAGGTTAATTGGCTTCTCCAAATTCTCCCTAGGTCTGAGTGTGTGCATGGTTGTTTGTCCTGTATGTCTCTGTGCTGCCCTGCGACAGACTGGCGACCTGTCCAGGGCGTACCCTGCCTCTCGCCCGGAACGTTGGCTGGGGATAGACACCAGCACCTCCCGACTCACTAAGGGACAAGGGTGTTAGAAAATGGCTGGATGGATGGATGGAAAGCTTCGACTCCACACTTTCAGAATAATAACTCAAAATACCCAAGTAGATCTGTTCATGGCTTTGTCGTGGTCAGTCACATTTACCAAACAGCACCACTCTTCTCATTAGGAAGAACAAAGAAAACAACAATATGTGATTTAAGAGACTAATATTTTGATTTCAGGTCGAGGGGGTGATTTCAGATTATGTGCTCTGTGACTGTTTGCTAAATGTGTTAAGTGGTCCCCAGTCTGAAAAAGTTTGAGAAACACTGCTTTAAACAGATGACATTGTCCATTGACACAGAACCTCAGCTTTTCCAAAGTGATTGTTTTCCACAGTGGAAGTGGTATTTATTCTGACTTTGTTTAATGAATTTGTTTTGCAGAAATCTGTTTATGAAGAAAACTGATTGTTTATGCATCGGCATGAGAAATGTTGATGAGCAGTGTTCTTCTGATCAAACATCATCCCTGAATCAGTCAGTTAGGCTTAATAGAGAAATAGATGGAATTAGGCAATCCCATGCAATAATTCCTCTGACACACTCATCCATTTGCTCTAATAAGTGACACGCAAACGTTGTTTCTACTTCTGGAGTTTGTTCTAAATAGTTGCAAATTATCAGCCGTTCAGACAGTGGGTGTTGATGCGGCAAAACGTTTCTTGAGAAACATCCTGCTATTGTAGTGAGGAATATGCTGCCTATAGAAACCAACATGGCAATGACTTTTGTGTTTGTGTCTGTTTTGGTAACGGATTACTCACTGGTGCTGATTTGTGGCAGAGTACAAGTATTTTCAGACCTACAATGTTACTGAAACAAATGTCTAATTTACCCAAACATGTCTTTGTGCTCCTCTTTGAACAGATCAGAGTGAAAACGCCGCCACCTTTATTCCGCAGGAACAGCTTCGATCCGCTGTCCACCAAAGACCAGATTAAACGGCCCCGTATGTACAGCATGGGCAACTTTTCATCTCCACCCGCGCTCCCTCCTTCAGCTTTTGCCAGTACACGGATATCCGAGGGCATTGAATCGCTGCAAAAAGAGGTCAGTGCCCAATACAAATGTAACTGCTTTTAGTCAGTGTGCAAAAATATTCTATAATTTATAATACCAGTTAATGGTTCAAAAGCACTCAACCCTTTGGATGTTTTACCCTGTTTTGACCAAGAAAAACTTTTATTAACCCGTTTGATCCCAAATTTTTTCCTGCAAAATAAGTGCATGCATTTCATTCCTTGGACCTCCCTAACACATGATATTTATGAATTATTACTTAAGTATGTAATAATTCATAACAGGCAGGGAGTAATCCCTAACATGTTGGTTATGTTAGTGAAAATGTAGGTTTTATACTTGGCAACAATTGTTGCAGGTGAGAAGCTGCATAGTCTAAATTACATAAATCTGGCCTATTTACATATAGAAAAAAATATGCATAATCTATTATAACAAAGAATGGTTACAAGAGTGTTCAGAAATATTTTAGATACATATGGATTCAATGCCACATCCTGCAGATGTTATTGCCTCAATGTGCCTAGTGGCCTTTAGCCTCATTTAGTCATTTCATCAAAGAGGCAAAGTCGGGTAAAAACGTTAATATGAATAAATCTGCATCTGAGAGGAAATACTCCCTTTTCCACCAGACCAAGCACTGCACTTTGGCCCAGTTCGACTCGTAAACTAGTTTCAGGCGTGGCGTCGTCTTGTAGTAGTCATTCGAGCTTAGGCCACATATTGTGGAAACGGTCGCCTTTCGGGTTTCAACTGTGGGAATGACAGTGATGTAGAAGACATCATTTCTTCAGGTCTAGAAGATCTAAAATATCTGATAGCTTTAAGCTGTGTGGAAACAGCAAGGCATATAGAATAAACAGCCAAACCATTGACACATGGCATAGTGTTGTGTATTATGCTAGTAGCAACAATTGTTGGTATGATTACATTTACTCTTCTTATGATTAAACGATGAATGAAGGGGCACCATTTTCTTTATATATCAGAAGAAGACCCTTTGAAACATATGTACAAAATAGTTTAATTATATTTGTTTATTAAAGTATTTTACTGACTTCCTCTTGTACAAGTTTGAGACAGACATTTACCTCCAGCGTTACAGTCAGAGAGTAAAGAGGTCTGGTCATGTGACCTTTCACACTAGATACATGAAATTGATATTGCTTAGAGTAGACAGAGTATTATTTTATTTTAAAACTTCAATTAGCAGCCAAAGGTAAAAACAATTCTTTCAGATCTTTCAGAAGTTAGAAACAATGTCTGGCAATTGTTGCCAATGTGGGTTAAGTAAAAATATATCACACAAAATAATTGATTTTCCTAAATATTTATCTCCTGACCTAATTCAACAGAGATCCAGCCAATTGGTGCCGTAGTCTCACAACGAGTAAAACAGAGGTCACCTGAGTGGAGTGACTTTGTTTCAAGTGATTGTAGTATAAAGACCTAATTTTATGCAGTCACTGATTGCATAAAATCAGTGTCAACCTTTACATTAAATTGAAATGAAATAATTTAAGAGTTGCTCAAAACTACAACTAATAAACTAAATTAGCTACTGTTTAAATGTTAAGCCAATCATGCTTACATTGTTGCTGCAAACAGATGCTTGGCCACGGGAGTTAGCCCAAACAGTCTTTAAAATGTTTTAACTTTGAGCAGGCCTTGTGGTTTCCTGTGGGTGTTACTTTAGGAGTCAACTGCAGCCCATTCAGTTCCTGTGAATCGAACTGAGAACATAATTCGCCAGTGGGAGGAGAATTTCATGCAGGGATTTTATTTCGTTGCTGATTTTGTTCTTAACATTTGTGGACAGTTTCCCGGAGCATCAAACTGTTTATGCAGTTTGAGACTTTAAATTAGCTTTTCGCAAATGATGGAGCATCATGCAGAAACCTCCTGCAACCACTGAAGTCTTGTAAAGCCAACTATGAGATGTAATAAAAAATTAGCCTTCAGTACTGTTAGTAACACAGAGCAGAAGGTCACATTGGATTGGAGTAGCACTGAAAAGTTTTGTGTGAAAGATAAATGAGACCCTGAACTAATTGGGTTGTTAATAAAAGCATTTAATTATCTACAAGCTGGAGTTGGGGATAAGTAAAGGAGATCAGCTCAGTGGGAGAAGCTTGGGGTAACTACTGGTCCATCCTCCATGTAAAAAAATGGGACATCTGGGATAAATTTAGGACCTCTTCAGTTTGAGGTGTTGAAAACAAGTCTCACTGGGTGGTTAATAGGCATCAGGAAAGATTTAATCAAAAGACCAATAATGGGACCTTTAAAAGGTCTACTTAAAGGGCCCAGAATCCCAAACAGCCCTTTACGTTTACAGTTGTTTTGTAAAAAAAATAAAATAAATATTGCCATTTTGTCATGTTAACAGCAAACATTTGGAACATTGATGAGACCAAAACTGAAATAGCTGACCTGAATACAAAGTGTTGCACATGGCCAAAAACAGCACAAATCACATTGAGCAAACCGTCCATAGAATAACAGTGGAAGTGCCAGCTTTATGCTATCAGGACACTTTTGCTCAGGGAATCTGGTCAGATGGGTGGAGCTTAATACGATACGAAGCCAGAGCAGTAGTGGTTTAGATCAAATAATATTTCTGTGGTAGAATGGTCCAGAATTAAATCCAATCTAGAATCTGTTATAATTATTGAAAATGTTCAAATCTCTTTTAAAGTCCTTTAAAAGAGACTTTAATAAAATGCTAATAGGGAAAATATTTGGTGTGACACAGGGTGGTTACTTGGTGCGGGGGTGAGAGCACATGGAGACCACACCTTTCATGTTTTTACTGTATTTGGCTTTCTCTTTAAATTTGTGCACGGCTTTCTTTTTTTTTTTTCTTTTTCTTTGGCCTGCCTCATAAAATTGTCACTAAAGTTTGTTGTTGCAACATGACAAAAAGGGATAACATTTAATAGCCAGGCACAGTCTGTTGCTTAAAGTGTCTGAAAACAGTTTCTGAAGTGAAAAATGTAATATTATGCAGGCTATTTTAGGATGAATGTGACGAGTGTTTCCAATGTTGCTTGCGCTGTTGCCCACAAAGTGACCTTTGTTAGCATAGCTTCCCTTCTAAAGCCCAGAAAGCTGCAACCAACCCGCCTTCCTCTGGCTCGAAACCTCAGAGTTCAATTTTAACTCATGTTCAGCGCCAGTCAAAACAAATACCTCATTTCTGTTTGGCTATACTGTTTCTCTTAATGCACTCCACTCTTTCTTTTCCAGAACTCTGTGGATTGTTTCAGCACTCCAAACACAGGAGAAAAAAGCACATAGAGGTATTTTCCTCTAATCGAGCACAAGCAACTTCAGTCGCCTTCGCCTCGGTGTTTTCACTCCTTCCTTTAACCGTCCGAGGCTGACTCCTCTATGGGAATGTTTTCCCAGCTCTGCCCATCATCAGTGAAATTCCAGCTGTCATATTAAGAAGATGCATCTGTTCTGTGTAACATTATGTGTTATTTTGAGTTTGTCCATTTTAGCATGGTTTTGCACATACATGTATGAACTCACTGCTTCTGAATAATAGCATTAGAAAGTTTTGTATTAAAAAGAGCTAAACTTGCGACGTAGGTAGTCAGTATAAAAGGGAAGAGGGCCTCTCTTCAAGACAGCCTTGATTTGTCCTCTGATAATTTTTCTATTTCCTTTGTAAACATTCCAATGCAATGTGTATCCTTCCTTGTTGTAATCTGTCAGTGAAGTAACTACCCTGTTTGAAACTGTGACTAAAGCTCGTGGAATTGCTTTATGGCTTCAGCTCACAGACAAATGCTGTAAAAAAATAATGAAATGTTCTGTCTAGCTCTTTAAAAGTGCAGGAGGTACTGTGATTTCTCTTTGGTCTGTGAAAATAATTCAGCTTTTTCTTTTTTCTTGTTGTGTCTGAATGTATCCCTCATTTCTACTGTTATGCTAGAGGTATAAATAACAATGCCAAATTCAGCCAAAGAAGTTTTAAACTGCTTAGTAATGTTGGAGTTTTATTCATGTTGCTGACTTTATTTTGGAATGAATCAATAAATTGAGCAAGTGCCTTTATTTATTTCAGTGAAAGCCTGTTAAGATCTGCACTTAACAGTATTCATAATATGATGTGCAAAGTAATATTTACATTGAATGAAAACAATAATGATATATTTGTATGTCTTAAAGAGAGCTTCAAAGTCTGTACATGTCTATTAAACAAAGGGAATTGTACTGTAATTGCACTGTTTTAATAAAAACGACATGTTCCTGCCCCTGTTCTGCGTGAGCTCATTGGGTGTAGCCTGAACTCCAGAAGCAGACATGCATCACCAGGCTCAAACCACTGGAGGACCTTTTTATGTTTTTATGGCCTCTGAGGACAAATCTCACCTCCTTCAGCAAGAAAACACATCAAACGCTGTGATGACGTCAGAAGAGCCACTTTCAGTTTTTTGTTTAAAAGTGAACAAGTGATGCAACATTTATGCAACTGTAAACACTGTAATTTGTAACCATCACCAACCCAATCTCTTCAGACTTCAAATTTTTTAAGTAAAACTGCCTCATTTTTTTATATAATCTGCTTTACATGAAACCACTCATCAGAGAGTTATTGAGTCACAAGGGAAATGTGGAAGGAAACAGACAAATAATCAGTCCTTCGGAGACTAATTTAAAATATTTTGACGCCTGTGATTGTCCTTGAATAATTGCACTTTGATAAAGAGTTGCAGATTATTCCCTCTCTGACATCACATATTTTGAAAAGGGACTACAGTCATGTAAATGCCCGAACCAGGGTATTGTCTAACTACTTCTCTATTTTTCAAAAATTTAATTATATAAATCAGTTTCTCCGGTTTTCATTCCATGTTCACAGAAAGTCACACAAAATCAACATATTCACGCAATATCAACATATGTTTTTACTCAGTACTGTTTTACTGTGCATTTTAGTTAATTTTTTTGTGTTATGCTTCTTCTGTTGCTGCTGCTTCTTTGTGTTTAATTAAGCTCTTTCTGTGTTTTCTGTGTTATTTAGTCTCCTACCTTCAGTTTCCCTGCTCAGCACTTTTTTTCACAGCTGCTACACGTTCCTCTGTTTAAGCTCGCCTGGATCCAATGACGTTCTCTGGCCTTGACTCCGTTTTTAAGCTGGTTTAAATGTTCTTTCCTGGTTCATCTCGTTACTCTGCTTCTGCTACAAGTTCTGCTTGTATTAACTTACAAGGTTCTTATTAACAATGAATCATGACAGCTACTCACCACTAGGTCTTAATTTATAAGTAGGATTGCACATATTAATAGGGCAACATTTCTCAATACTGGTACATGTAACCTCCATGTTCCACTTTTTATGAGTTTCAGTGTTAATTAAAGATTAGATGTTGTGAACAAACAAAAAGACAAGGCTACAAATTGTCTTTCAAAAGATGCTCAAACTGGAAATAAATCTTCACATACTCTAGATTAGGAACCAAAGTGATACTTAGTATTTTTAATATGAGAACATTAATCAGTTGCAAATGTATTAAACTTTGTAATGAAATTGTATAGAATAAGCAAATAGGACTAGGTGTCTAATTGGAGGATTTGCAGTATATATCAAAACCTTAAACAACAGATATCTAACAGTGGGCTGCAACATTAAATGATAATATGCTGCTAATTTTCTTTATGCCAAGCTAAGCATGTAAGAAGGCGAAATGTTGGTTTTTATTGGGTAATTCATATCTTTAAAATAATTAAACAGAGAGCCACCTTAGCTGCAAGAATTCAATAAGTATCTTTGACTTGTTCGTTTCAAACCATTTTTCTCAATATTGATTTTTCAAAGGGTTTTAACAACATTTTGACACTATTTACTGATATCAAAAAAAAGTTATTAATATGCATCGTTTTTGATTTCAAACATCTCAAAAATACTTCATTATAGGGAATTGAACAAATAATTACATGTTTCTCCAACAATAGAAATAAATACTTTTGTTAAAAATACTTTTGAAATGTTGCTGAAAATATCCCAACTGTTGACGTTTTGTCCTTGCCTTGTCTCCTTGTATCTGATCTTTTTTTCTCTCTCTGAAAACTTTGCCCTCAGCAGGGTTGTGCCAGCCTTCTTCTATAAATCACTCTATCTGACTCTCCCCTTGGTATTGGTTTCATTGAACCTCTTCTCGCACAGGAGAGCAACCATGAGGACCGCCGCTGGAACCCTTGTGATTTTATCCTTTGCATTTTTAGCAACAGGTAAAAAAATAATTTTTTTTTACTCATTAACGTGCGTGTCTGTCTGTTAGTGTTTTCACATTAAATATCTTTATTTTTTTTTATGTACTAAATCAACAGCTCAGGTGGCACAGAAGTGTTCCGCTCCGCTGGAGTTCCCACACACCCGGCTGGATAAGAAATTCACATCCAGACAGAAGTTCAGCAGCGGGGAGAAGGTTTACTACGGCTGCGCCGAGGACTTCACTCCATCCAAGGGCAGCAGGTCTGTGGAGTGTCAGAATGGAAAGTGGAGCCGACTGACTCTAAAATGCGAAAGTAAGAGTGACAAATAACCGGGCTTTGCTTTTTTAATGAATTAACAGGATTAAATGGCTATTAAAAGAATTAAAATGCGATTTTGGACCAATTTTATAAGCGCTTTTACGCCCTCTGCTGAGCATAGGGGGAAATGTTCTTTTTTGTTTTGTCTTTTATCAGCCAATTAAAATGTTCAGTGGATTAGAATATTATAGAGGAGTTAATTCATGTCAGTAACTTAATTCACGAAGTGAAATAAACTATGTGCAGTAATTACACACAGGCTGATGTTTTGAAGTATTTATTTCCATTAATTAGAATGATTCTCTGCTTACATCCAATGAAAGCACATTTAATGCTAAAATATTACATTAATAAAAAAATATTTTTTAGTATATAAATATGGGCTGATTGAAAAGTGTAATACTTTATTCAACATTATGTTTAAAAGGTAACCTTAATCTGAATATTTAGCCTAATCAGAACCCATATGTCTGTATGACCGTAAGAATCAACTTCCATATTACATTTAGACGATTGAAAAAAAAAAAATTACTAAAATTGGAAGTGTGGCTTGTGTTGTATTTAGTCTTCTTTTCTCTGATACTCATAAAAAATTGTTTTACTTTCAACAAGTGAGGCTGGGTTATAAAATCCCAATAAAATAGATTAAAGTTTGTCATTGTAACATTGAACAAAACTTCCAAGGATTATAAATACTTTAGCACAGTATGGCATTGTCATTTTCAAATATTTCGCTGTAGACCAAATGGGAAACTTCAACATTATAAAAACAAATATCTGTGGAAGACAACATGATATACAGCAATGCTCATTGAGATATAACCACTTACGTTTTGCTAAGTTCATTGGTGGTGTTGGAGCTATTTATTCTTTTTTTTTTCCATTTGAATTTTTTTAAGTCTATTCTTAAATTGATATTTTTTGTATTATTTACAGAGTTTATTTGTAGGTTAATAATTGTTCATTTTTATTTATTTTTTGTTGTATTATTTTTCTTATTTATTTTCTAAGTAAGACAGGAAGAAAGGTGGGTTGGTCCACTTTCTATAAGTGTAGGGGCCTGGTGAAGGACCAGCAGGCATTTGGGTTTGGGGCCTATGGTTTTTACCAGAGCAAGAGAGGTAGCAGAAAGAACAAAGGAAAGTTTGAACTCTGAAATTGCTTGCTGAAATGGGAAAAGTAACCAGCCAGAACAATCTACAAGTTTGGACAATGAACCTTCTTTTGCCTGCGTAGAGAAACTTGATCCCAGTGCCTTAGCAGTGGCTTGAAGGAACTTTTATTGGATGTTTGGTGTGGCAAACAATCACCACTACAGGTGTTATGAATTAGATTTATTTTTTGTCTCCAAATCAATCTAGGGATTTCCATCCTCACCTTTTCATTGTTCCTCATATCAACCTCTGACAGAGATATCATGTGGCAACGCCGGAGATCTCCCCAATGGACACTTCCGCTATGAAGGTCAAACGTATGTTGGGGAGAAAGTTCATGCCGAATGCAACGAGGGGTGAGCTTTGCCTGAAGCAACTTTTGTAAGCCATGTAAACATTATGTTGGATATTAAACTGTATCTCCATGCTTACAGATACATGCTGAAAGGAATGAGCTACATGATATGCAAGAGGTCTGGATGGACTGGTGAATTCCCATCATGTGAAGGTAGGCGACTTTGCGTTTAAACTGCAAGATTATAAAGTGACGCTTCGCAATTGCAACAGGATGAAAAGCAACTCTGTATGGGTGGGAATTGTGAAACTGATCAACTGAAGCTTTAATATGATGAGAAGTGACATCAGCTTATCTAATCCCCTAATTGTTTTGTGCATATTTTCCATCTTTGTAAGAGCTCATTAGTCATGAGATCATTTTTGATTTAACCATAGTCTTGTGCTGAATAAGGCGTGTTACTGAAGAGATCATAATACCAATACTTTCACCACATTCATTTCCCATCTAAAGTCACCAGTTATCATTAAAAACTAAAAACACAAACCTATAAAACAAAATGCCTTAAAAAGTATTCACACTAATCCATTTTGCCATGTTGCAACCACTCACTTCAGTATATTTTAGTAAGATCGTATGTGACATACCAGCACAATGTGATATATAATTGTGAAATTGAAGAAAATGGATGTATGGTTTATTTTATTTATTTTTTTATAAAAATCTGAAAAGTATGAAGTGCATTTAGATTTACCACCACTTATTCTGATAAATAAAATCCAGTGGCACCAATTGCTTGATTGCAGCTGCACATTAACCCAAAAACACCACTGCCATGGTGACGCATGCTGGTGGCATTATCAACCTTTTTTTTTTTTTTTTGCAGGGATAGGGAATTGACTCAGAGTTGATTTGGAGCTAAATAAAAGGACATCTTGGAAGAAAACCTTTTAAAAACTGAGGCTCTTGTTGACTATCACAAATGTCGAGTTATGTTACAAAGATAAATGAACAAGAATATCAACTTTCCATGGCTGGAAGAGGCATACCTGTTGTTGAACTTCTTGGATACACCCTACACTTTAAATGAAAAGTGTAGGGTGTATCCAAGAAGTTCAAGAAGAAGCTCACTGTCCTGTCATAGGACATGTCTTGTTACGTAATATATATTTAACATGTTAAAAACACGTTTTGCTTTAATGTTTACTTAATAAGAACTTCCATGCTTCCTTCTTTGCTGAAATTAATTACCAGTTCAATTATTTCACCAGAGAAAGAAATCACATGCTCCAGTCCAGTGGTGAACGGCTCAGTGAAGAGCGGCAGAGAAGTTTCAGTTCACCATGTTGGAGACACCATGAACATCACCTGTAGCTCTGGTTTCCAGTTGGATGGAGCACAGCAGATCACCTGCGGATCCGATGGCCAGTGGCAGCCGAAACTCCCTCAGTGTTTACTGTCCCCTGATGCAAGGCCTGGTAAGCACATGTGATATTTCTCAGCCAGTCGTATCTTTTATTTTATTTTCATAATTGGCCATCATCCATTCCTTTTTATCTGAAAGATCTTCTTCTGCAGTTTATCTTAGGGAAAAAGAAAGTAAATATTTAAATTCTTGTGTTTTCATAGGGACATGATATCAATGAAATGGTTTTACCAGGATCCAAAATCTATTCTCAGCTGTACAAAAACATTATTTCCCACTGTCATTATTTCTTTTATTATACGCTGCACAGTGTATCAAATTGAATTTCATTGTAAGATCAATGTGTCAGCCGACCCTTTACATCTAATATTAGCTTCAATTCTTCTGGGAAGTCTTTCCATAAGGTTTAGGAATGTGTTTATGGGAACCTTTGACAATTTTTGTTGAAGTGTGTTAGAACAATAAGGCTTTATTCCCAGTTTCAATTTAATTCATCTTTGTTGACTTTGTGCTGGCAAGTCGAGCCCTTCCACACCAAACTTTCCTGTCTATGTCTTTAAAGAATTATCCATCCTCTGACTGTTCCCACAAAGTTCAGCGATGATATTGTCCAAAATGCCTTGGAATGCTGAAGTTTTAGGTGTTCCTTTTCCTGGTACTGAGGTGCCAAACCCAACTCCTGATAGCCATAATCTCTTCTGTCCCAACCTTACTGTTGACACAGAGCAGTCAGGAAAGTCCTGTTCTGGCAAGTGATGAATCCATACGTATCTGGTGGATTGTCAGAGAAGCATGATTTGTCGCTCTTAGACCATGTCTGCTGCTATAGAGACCAGTAGTGACATATTTTACACTATTATGTAAGACTGTTACAGAATAAGTTAATAAACACAAAGAAATAAAAAAAAAAACATTTTATTTTGAGAAGCCTTCCAAAGAAGTCCTTCTTGTTCTTTCTAAAAGCTGCTGTCCCTTGTAATTTAATATTCTTTATGAGGTCTTCCAAAACATCTGCTCACTGATGATCCAACCACTGTATTTTCATACACTTGATTTTTAAACGGTGACACTGGAAAAGATTAGATCAGATTTTGGTTTGTGCTGATATGCAATAGGTTAGATGATTTGTTTCCCCCATGACATGAACTTTTCACCTCTTTTTGAAATGCACAGCAGGTGGATGTGATGCACCACTCACTGTCAGCAGCTCCAATGCCAACCTTGCTGACAAATACATCACTATGACCTCATTTTCTTCTGGCGACAAAGTCTACTACAGCTGTGATGTGGGATATACTCCAATGGGTGGCAGCAGGTTTCGCACATGTGACAATGGAAAATGGACGCCTCTGAAGCTAAAATGTGAACGTAGGAAAGTTTATATTTAACATCCAACCCATTTTTCCCAAGTCTCTTATGTATACTTCAAGGATACTTAAAGTACTAAATAATCTGGTAAAGAAAAAAGAGTGACACCTCATGAAAACTTTTGAAATGTTCCTAAAGACTTGAACAGTTCTGGTTTTTGAAATTCATGAAAGTATTTAAAACTGTTTGGAAGAAAAAAGTAACTGAATATTTATAAAGTATTTCAAATTGAGCAAATTTGTGCTTATGATTCATAAATCTGACACTTCCTCAGTTGAAAACATTTTTTAGAGTCATTATGTTACTGGTTTACTACTTGATTGACAGACACATTGCTATTTGTTGCATTGAGGTTAAATGTGAAAAGGTTAGTTGAGGCATTCTTCATAACATTACTATGCCATTTTGTGTAAAAAGGAAAACTGTGTGGCTACGCTGGAGACATTTCAAATGGACAGTTTGTCTACACTGGTGTAGAGTTTGGAGACACAGCCACAGCTGTGTGTGATGAGGGGTGAGACAAACAGTCCCTGCAACTTGATGTTTCCTTATCTCCCATTGTTCTTTACTCAGTAGGAATTGACTTTCTGATTGATCTCTCACCAGGTTTATACTCGTAGGTCGGGCCACCAGGCGCTGCACGAGCAACGGCTGGGACGGCCGTCCTGCTGTCTGTCAAGGTGAGGTCTGCTAACTCACCTGTCCATTTGGTACCTCTGTATTTGCTAATAGTTGGAGTCATCTCAGAACTCTTGCACACCCTGCAGCTGTTGAGTGTCAAGAGCCAACAGAGACGAACGCTCAGAGGATAAATTTCCAGGAGCCGCCATACACATACAGGAAGGTGATTCGCTATGAGTGCCGAGTGGGGAGCCTGGTGGGATCCAGGGACATATGGTGCACTGACAATGGGAAATGGAGCTCACCTCCTCCAAAATGCAAAGGTCTTTAATCATGATCTGTCACAGAGTTTTAGGCAACTTTATGCCCCATTACTTATTGCTAAAATCACAAAATATCTTTTGTTTTCACAGTTATAAGATGTAGGTCACCAAATATTCCCAACGCCTTCTGGATTAACTCTCACAAGAAAACATATCACCCTCTGGAGACCATCAGTTCATTTAAATGCAAGTCTGGCTATACGTTTACTGGACCAGCACACATCACCTGCGGCAGTGAGGGCGAGTGGTTGCAGAGGCTTCCAAAATGTCTTCCCAGTAAGTACTCTCTATGGTATGAAAAACTAATTTGCATAAAATAAAGTACAGCATATCTAAAATAAATATTTTGTTAATACAATCTGAAAAAGTGAAACAGATAATGATTCATTACACACAAACTAATATATTTCAAGCATTTATTTATGTAAAGTTTGAATTATGGCCTCTAGCTAATAAACCAAATTTTTAGACCAAGATTACCATTATAAAGATAACTTTTAAGTCCCATTGAATGAATTACTGCATCAACAGAGAAGCATGAATGTGGTCAATATGTTTTTTCTGCTGAGGTTTTAAGGAAGTCCACGTGGCTTAAATAAGGGCCTTCCATCCGTTGGCATCATTGGCGTCTCATCTTCCTCTTAACATTCATATAAAAGAAAATCTGACAATCTACATCCATCTTCTAACACCCTTGTCCCTTAGTGGGGTCGGGAGGGTTGCTGGTGTCCATCTCCAGCTAATGCTCCGGGTGAGGGGCGGGTCACCCTGGACAGGTCACCAGTCTGTAGCAGGGCAACACAGAGACAGACAAGACAAACAACCATGCACACACACACTCACACCTAGGGAGAATTTAGAGAGGCCAATTAACCTGACAGTCATGTTTTTGGACTGTGGGAGGAAGCCAGAGTACCTGGAGAGAACCCACGCATGCACAGGGAGAACATGCAAACTCCGTGCAGAAAGACCCCAGGCTGGGAATCGAACCCAGAACCTTCTTGCTGCAAAGCAACAGCTCTACCAATTGCACCACTGTGCAGCCCTGACAAGCTACATATTGGATGTTAATTAGAAGTACACTGCATGCAACAAAACAAAGACGTTATGTTGGGATATCACTCTGTGTATTGAATCTATCTGTTTGACTTTACAAATACAGTATTTTTTTCAGATATTCTAGCTTATTGAGATGCAATGTTACTACAACAGGTGTTGGAACATTTTTCAGTAATGCCTTCAATCTGTTTCATATTCCAGGACCGAGGAGGGGCTAATCTTTGGTGCTGCCAAAAGTTTGTTCTTATAATATTTAATCCAGTTTTCACACACTCATTTATCAATACCTTTAACATAAATCAAATCAACCTTTAATAATGCACTGTTTAATATTTTTGCTCCTGTGTACAATCATTACAAAGACATTAAATACTTTGAAAAGGAAGCTGAAGTACAGTATGTTTATTTTTAATAAGTGTCTTGGCCAGTAACAAGTGTAAACCTGTTTGATTCCCCTCTGTACAAAGTTGTTTTTTTCCATCTTTTTTCTCCAAACTGCTGATAATGTCTATAGACGGAAATGGTGAATGAGCATCTTATGAACAAACAAGCTACAAGAAAAAAAAGGAACACAAATTGCATTCATTTAAAAAGACAACACAAAACCAGACATTTCTTTACATGAGCAATAACATTTCAAGTGCAAATATCATTATCAAACTCCAATACATCATAGCAAACTATTGCTTTAAAGGCAACACCTCAATAAAAACCAACAACAACAATAACAAGATGCAGGAAAGAAGCTCTTTCTGGTAGGAAGAGAGGGTACATGTGGGTCACATGAGCGCACCAAAATAAGGAAATATTCTGTCTGATGTATAAGTGAAATGTGTATAGAAAGAATTATAAACTGATATAAGAGGTCTGACCCAACAATACCCTCAGATTTGACAGTGAGGGGATAATCCCTTTGTTTAATCCAGTATGGTCCATGGGATATAGTGTCCTAACGAACTAGTTTTTATTTACAAAAATGGGAAAAAAATACATACATACAGGAGGGCAAGTTTTCTTTCTCTTTATGAACGTCCAGGTCAGTGGATTTTTAGGGTCACGTGTTGACTAACCATTCATTCATTATTCCTAGGTTGTTTAAAGTGATGCTGGCTGAGGGGCGTCGCCTCCTAAATCTTGGGCTAAAGTTTTCCCACTGGGAGGAGCTCAGGAAGTGCCTGGTCATAAAAAAGTGACATTTACCCCAAACTCAGCACAACAATTTATCTGTCAAAACATGATTTTTTTATTTTTTAGAGGTGACAATGATGTTTTTGTACACAGGGTTCCCACACAATGTGGACAAACATCTGGAATTAAACGAAAATATTTGTGTATTTTCAGACTTTATCCCCCATCAATTTGACCGTGGCATTCAATTCAGTCTGTTTATTCAGCCATGCATTTTCTTTCAGGCACTGTGAGTTTCTGTCACAAACTTACAGTAATTCTGGCAAAGGCTTATACAAGCCAGAAGTGTTAGATTTTCTCTACACTTACATTATTTTACCCTGTTTAGTCTTGTAAAGTGATTTACTGTACATACCAAATTCTTACTTTTTTCACTTTTAGCTATTTTTACTTTTTATTTTCATTTACGCCTAAATAGTTCCTGCATATGATGGATTAATGATAATAATATTAATAGTCTCAACAAGACCACAGCCCAAATCACATTTTGCAAATTTCCATGTGGGTCACAACTGAGCGGAACCATTTTTTTTCCTTTTTTTCATTGCACTTTAATAAAAAAACAGAAGGGACGGTCGGTTCCAAATCTAGTGCAGGAAACTACGCAAGCAGCCCGATCTGAACGGTCTTTGGAAGAGCTGTCTTCATTGGGACAGGACACAGAGTGAGTTGAGGCTGTCGGGTGTCTTTGGATTTGAGACTAGTGGGACCTCAGGGACGGAGAAGCAACTGGATCTGGGAAGAAGAGGACTGGACCTAAAAATCAGGATTAAAGATTTCAACCCTCGTCTAGTTTAATCTCACTATTTACAAGACCAAAAACAAAAATATCAGTAAATCCACAGTTGAGTAATGAGAGATTATTAACTTAATGCTTGTAAAAAAACAAAAAACGAAATAGAACTATTACGGATTCTGAGCTTCCCTTTTTTAAACCCTACAGAATATTAGTATGAAGAGTACATGAGAAAGACAATGAGACTGAAGAATTAAAGTGACCTTTTTAAAAAGAAGCAGCAAACATAATGTCCCACAGAGACATTACTCTCACTCTCTGAAACATGTTTCCACCAGACATCACATCATCCCATCTCTCACGATCATTTATCTCCCGAATGTCCGCTGGGTTCCATGGAATGACAAACCACACTTTCGTGTTTGCTTTCTAGTTGGTTTGGGACAAAAAAACCACAAAAAAAATGACCAGAAGGAATACCCGGAGGTTGGGATAGTCTAAACAGACGGAGCAAAACACGGTTGAACTGTTTTAACAGTTGGAAAAGGCTCTAAGAGCTCAAAAATACAGCCAGGCTTCAAAGGAGCTGGAAAACTCAGGATTCAAGCGGCCGCTCCTCCTGGAGGACAGCGCTCAGACACCAACGATGGCACCAGAGTTACACAACACGTTTACACAACACAAACAGTCACGCTTAATGGTAGGAACTGGAGCAAACACAATAACAAGCTCTATCAGGCTCAAACCGCACACACAAAACAACACTCCTACTGTCTGAAATAAGCTTCTTTTTCCCCCCCTCCCCCTTATGTGTGGCTCCATTGCACAACACAACAGAAGCCACTCACATACTCAACATTCCCACTAAATGCTAGAGCGCAGGAATACAGACCTGGAGACGGACCGAATAAACCTAAAGAGCAAATGGGGTTACAACGTGTCGGGCATTTCTCAGGTCTGCTGAGTGAAGTGTCTCATAGGATTTGTGTTAAGAAGTCCTGGAAGAGTTGTGGCCTAAAAGGTGGCAGGGAATGTTGGGAGAGGAGCAGGGAGAAGGCGTGGGCCGGTGGGGTGGGTGTTGCAATCCGGTACCTCTGCAGCTGCAGGCTTTTACTTGTATGGCCGCAGGAACGCTGACACTTTGCTGCTTATGAGACGTATGAAGGAGCGTGGCAGCATCTCGTTGGACTCCCGAGTGGTGTACTTAAAGTAGTGGTTTGGGTTGGCCAGCACATCAAAAAGAGTCTTAATCAGTTTTTTATCCTGCAGAAAAAAACCCAATCAGGTGTCAAACACAATTTCTGCATTAATCAATTAAAATTGACCGGTTTTTTAGAAAAATGTTGATACTCTGAGTATTTTTCAAATTTTTCACAATAAAAGCACAGAACTTTGTTTTGTGAAGAGGCAGGAACATGAAAATCCTTTTTACAAAAACACAGCTGAAAAGTGTAGAATGTGTATACTTCCAACCCCCTTTACTCCAAAGACAGCTCACAGACAGCAGTTTAGTTTGGGATTAAAACCCTGCTAATAAAAACTCACAGCTCAACTGAATCATCCTAAGTCTGACTGCATCATGTAGAAAACAAATGACTAACACCTAAAAAAATGCCACAGACCTTCAGGATTTCTTGGTGGTTTTCCGAGGCGTAGAGTCTTCCATCTCGCACAATATCTTCTACAAGCTGCTCATAATCCTCTGAAATAAAAAAGTGACACAAAAGATAAACAATGCAACCCATAATGCATTTAGCTGTTTAATATAATCCATAAGAGTTCCCCTCAAGGCAGGCTCTCCTTTTAACTCATGTTACCATTGTCTGCTGGAATGTTACACTGAATAATAAAAATGATGTCAGGACCATAAATGGATTAATGCTTTAATCGGTTTCACTGCTGTACATTTCCACAGGTTAGCATCTCCATTTAAGGATGTTAACCAATCATAACACTGCGAATATGAAAAATGTATTTGTGCCACTTTGGAATTAACCAAAGGATTTTTGGATTTGTCTTCCTTTGGATCCTGTGAGCTGCAGCAGTGGGACTGATCATCTGCAGAAGCCGATGCTGGAATCTGAATCTCTTTCAGTCGAGATGCCAGAGTTAAAGTAATTTAAAAGATTTAATAAGTAAAGTAGCTGAGTTGATGCTATTTTAATACCTCACTGCCCATAAAAGCCAGACAATAACTCAAAAGCTTGAGAACATTGTAAAAAAAAAAAAAGTTAATTATTCTGTGCAAACTTATAAATTGTATTTTTCCAGTTTCTAACAAGCTCTGGTTGAGATTAAGGAGGACTGAGTTAATTAAGTTTAAATTATTCATAAACCTGAGAGATTAGATTTAAAATCACTAAAACTCAACTGAGAAGTTTGTTTCTGACAGGAAATGAGGCTCAAAAATAATAAAATGTAAAATATGTTTTTATAGATTTTTTTAAAAAGAAGTTGGAAATATCTATCTAAATCCTTCTCAATCAGTAGAAAAATCTTTATTGGCATTACTGCAATGAAGCCGTTAAGCTTTAGCTGACTGCGCATATTTCCGCTGGTAGGTTGACAGTTTATCTTTGGCGATGAGATCATAATCTTTGAAGTTGGAAGGCCTCCTTGCCTTCACCCTAGTCTTTAACTCGCTGCACAGATTCACTATCAGATTCAATCTGGACTCTCACTGTGCTGCTCTAAAATGTTAATGTTACTTCTAGTCAGACAAAAGACATGTTAACCAAATAAAAGTTTACTTTAAGCCCTAATTTTCCAAGGGATAATTTTGGGTTTAATTTTCAGAAGTAACTGTCTGCTAAGGTGAATTAAGATGCTACATACCATCATAGGTTACATAAGGAATCTGGAAACCTCTGGCGCTGTTGGCCTCGTTAGACTTGAAGTTTATCCAGAGACGTCTGGAGCGAGCTGTGAAGGCGATGGGCCGCTCGTATGTCTGACAGGTCTCGTAGGTGGTGATGGACGTCGCTGACCCTTGCACAAGCACAGATAATCCTTCCTCATATTATTTATGACCTCTATGAACTCCAATGAACCCACAGAAAGTGAAAACTCACAGTTCTTCCTCATGACCAGAACATCGCCGCACTCATCCTCTGAGGGCAGGAAGATCTCCGGCACCACGATCAGGATCTTGCGCTTGCTTGGTGGGTTGATATTCCAAATACACTCCACATTAGCAGGGTAGTTACCAGGATAGTTAGGTGACTCAATATAACCCATTAGCTCCCCCATCTCACCACCACATTGCCTGTCTAGACAGACAAAAGCAGGCCAGGTTAGACTGTAGCTCTGGGAAATAAAAAAAAAACATATGAAGATTTTAAGTCTTAATGTTCCAACTCACTTTTGCACTGTGAGACGCTTGTGGCCCCATCAAAGTCAGTGGTGGTGTTTCCTGGACAGGTGATGCAGTAATTCTGCCTGAACTCTGTCTGATAGGTCCCCACTGGGCAGCGGATGCAGCGGTGGACGGTGGTGTTGTAGTAATGACCTGGAGAACACTGGACTGCAGGGTGGAGTCGAAAAAAAACATTAATTCTGATCAAATTAGTTTAATTAATTTATCCACAGAAATTAGTTGCATTGCAATTTCAAAATTGAGCTGCAATGTAAGTAATGTAAATATTAGTGCTGATAATCGAATAAAAAATTTAACAGATTAATCATCATCACTGTGATTAATCACGATTAATTACCATGTGCAACTTTCTAAGCTTGAAGTGTAAATATGGAAGTTGTTTAAGAAAATGTTATATTGTCTCAAACAAAACATTGCCCAGGTTTTCCGTCTTTCAAATCCTTGTTTTGTTTAGAAATGCTAACTATAGACTGGCTTTGCTTTGGTAGGAGAATAATTCAGCATTTTGATATATACATGCCACCTTGATTTTATCCAACCTTCAATGACTGAGTTGTTTTTTAAAGTGAAATTTTCCGCTGAGCACATCCAGTCTCACTCTCCTCACTCATCTTTTTTCTAGTGTTTGTGATTATGCATTGTTGATTGCAGTCTAAGACTGTTTCACGTACAGCTGTGACAGTCTGTGGGAGATCAAAATAAGTAATGCAATTGATCTGCATTTTGTAATAGTGAGGCATTAAGCTTTTTACATTAATCACATGTATTCATTTGTTAATGTCAACAGTCCTAGTAATTATTAAACATTTTCTAAGTTGTTTTACACATAAAAATGTTAAATTGTGCCATTAATTTGTATTTAGCCCTCTTAATCTTTTACATTTTTTTTGTTTGAAATGATACCTGCAAGTCTTTTGGGGTCTGTCAATACCAGCTTTGAAACATAAAGGTTGCTCCAGTCTTTAATGGCTCAAGCTCAGTCTGATTGTCTGTGAATATGAACTTTTAGGTTTGTGACAGATTCTATGTTTGATTTAATTTTGACAATTTTAACACATAAAAATTATTTAAACCATTCCATTGTAGGCTGTAGAAAAGCATATGATCCTCACAGCATTATGCTGCCAACACCATGTTTTATTATAGGGAGGATGCATCTGTAGTGATCTCATCCACACATCACCTTTCAGATTTAGGCCATAAATCTTACACTTAAAAAGATTACAGCATCTTCTCCAACATTTGTTTTAAGTACAGACATCTACATGAATGCATGCCATATTTTTTAACAATTTCAACTGTTGAAATTGTGTGTATTTTTCTACTTTTGCTTCACCATTATGAACTACTTTGTTTCATGAAATCTCGAGAAAAAGTATTTCTTTCAGCATACTTCTGCAAACTATTGTTTGCAAAGCTCATCTCAGTAAAATGGATCAAACTAGTGATTCAGTAAAATCAAATATTTGAAATATTTCTCACAACAAATCTGACCTTTGACTTCACAGTCATGAAAGGAGCTGGCACCTTCCCGCTTCGTGCTCAGGCCTCCACCACAGGGGAAACAAAGTGTCCTTCCCAGGTCTGGCTGGTAGGAGCCCTGAGGACACGGCTGGCAGGGTTTGAAGCCATCGCTGGAGAAGTAACCAGTCGGGCACTGGCCTGAAATTTGATTTAAGGATCACAGAACATGGTTGTTAGGACATTTGATGAGCTGCATGAGATGAGATGGATGCTCAGTTTAATTCACCTGCACAAGAGGAGATGTTTCGTGCTCCAACAGCCCCATGTCCATCGCTGCCAGGGCAGAGGTCACAGGCCAGCTGGCCCTCTTTCTCCTGGAACGTCCCGGGTGGACACTGGACGCAGCGCTCCTGTCCCCCGTGGTAGTAGGACCCTGGGAGGCACATAACTGGGAAAGAAACGCCAAAAAGTAGCACAGGTGAGAGATGAGTCAGCATTAAAGAGAATTAACTGAGCTTACTAGTCCAGTCTTACCACATCTGCCATTGACCCGCTCCCAGCCTGGGGCACAGTGGTCCTGAATGGGTGCAGCCTGAGGAAGCTTTTGGGCCACTTCATACTCCAAACCAGCGACCCGGATCAGAAAGCGCTCTTGGTTGATGGACTTCTTCAGAGCCTTGATGTATATTTTCACCTGCTTCTCCATGCGCTGCCGCAAACAGCTGAGGTTGCAGCTTCCTGGTCAGTAAAAAAACATTAATTTAAAAATAGTTTTATGACTCAGAGTAATCATGAAACTTGTTGTCTGGACAACAGGATCAACATAGAGCAGTAGTGAGATGACTTACCTGTTGTGTCTCCAGGTTTTACTTCAGCTTCTAGCTCCAAAGTGATGCGTGTTACTCCTTTGTTAGAGGGATTGCGAGCATGTCGCCCTTTAGCTTTCTTGGAGGAGTCACATGTAAGGTTAACAAATGTTACCTGGCAGTTGCTGCAAGGCTGCCCCCCTCCTGCAGAGACAATGTTATTGAAAACCACGAAGAAGCACTGCACACCATTTAGGTTTAAGTTCAATCAGACAATTCTGACACTTTTTACAGTATCACAAAAGGACCAGAGGCAGTGCATCTTCCATCTGGAATCTAATACATTTCATTTTTAAACGGAGACTGACCTGGTCCCAGTGTCCGTCCCCTGTCCTCGGTCCTGCCCGTCAGTTTTGGATGCAGGTGACATTTGGCATTTTTAATCTTGAAAGAAGCCTTCTGTTTCACTGGAGGCGCCAAAGTCTCTACAGACAAACACAGCCTGGTGGGTGGGAGGACACTGAGGCATCATGCTGCTACCAGCAATCAGACGGAAACCAGTGCTCATGATCTGGGTTTGATTTTAAATAAAAACCAGCCGATAACAAACCTACGCAGCCTTGAATGATGCTGGAATTGATCCTTGCAGGGGGCTTGCCCGTGAGAATTGGGATGCCGCAGCTGACTGAGTAGCTGTTATTTGTCCCTGAAAGAAAGAGTGCCAGAGCAAGAACTGTTGATCAAATGTCTCCAGTTTGCCGTTTTGTGTTTGTGCCCTGACTTGGTGTGATATATACCTGCCAGATAGTAGGCTTTGGAAGCACAGGTAAGAGAACAGCTCTCCTTTTTGCCCGTCTTGCTGCAGGTCAGGGTGGCCTTCGGTGCCACAAGTCCAGGAGGACATTTCACCAGCTCTACAAGAGAGAAAGCTAACAGGTAAATGTCCAAAACTGCACAACAGCTGCTGCAGTTGCAGCTGCAATTATTCGACACCCACAACATATCAGCAAAATGCAAAATTCTTGGGGCTTTTGCAATAAACAAATTACACAAAAATCATTTAATTAGTCAAAATAACTCATAATACAAGGATTGCATTCAAATTGAACGCTAGATCATACATTTAGTGAATATTTGCAATTTCAGAGTTATTCAGTGGTCAGAAGTGAATACTTCACAAGAACAGGCACTTGTATATCACTCAACACTCAGAGATGGAGATAGAGCAAATCAGAGGCTTCATTAGTTACATCAGACGTCCTTGAGATAAAACACTTCAAACACCTGAACTGCTGAAGGCAACATTTCATTGGATGTTAGAAAGATGCAAAGTCAAGAGAATTGTGCAAAAAAAAAAATAATAATAATAATCCAGATAAGAGATTATTGTCTTTCACAAACACAAACAATGAACAGACACAAAAAAAAATGGCAAATGCCCTGGATTTTTCTTTAGATGCAGCTGGAAGCATAGTTCACGAGTTTCACTGTCATATGAGCAGTGTGTGCGCCACCTGGTGGCAGGAAGAGGAAGCCATTAGTAGCGCCAGATTCCTGAAGAAGCAGGCGGTCAAAAACCTTTCAATGACCTGAAAGGTTTTTGACCGCCTTGGCAGTAGCATTCACTGAAGTTTCAGTTTGCATTAGCCAAAATGCTGCTGTTATGTGCAGCAATAAGTCAAAACTGATTGAAAATGAATGCTGAAAACAACACCCTGCCTACAGTGAAGCATGGTGGTGGCTCAGTGATGCTCTGAAGCTGCTTCATCTGAGTGGCCATCATAACTTCTTGACTTAAACTCTTTCAAAAATGTAAGATGTAGATGGTATTTGAAAAAAGCTGGTAAACTAAGGAATATAATTCAGTTTCAGATATTAAATCCTGAGTTGTGGAACAATATATTTTAGGAACACTGCCAGAAGGTCATATCCACCGATGAATCACTCTAAAGCAGGTGTCAACAGCAAAAGATCCTAAAAATGCTTCGGATGATGGGGCTCAGCAACTTAGAAATAACAGTAGACATTAAAAGTGTCTCTCTGCATTCAATTTGGAGAAACCACTCCAGTTGTGTCAAGCTTTTTAAACTAGTTGTTTGGGCATTTTGTTGGGGTTCAACAATTTTAGGTAAAACAGTAGGCACACACGTGTTCCTAAAGAAGCCACTAGGGGGCACTGTTGTCACATACCAATGCAATCCTTCTTGTTCCAGTGAAGCTTGTATCCAGACGGACAGGTACACTCATAGCTCCCCAGAGTGTTGATGCAGCCGTATTTACAGCCTCCACGACTGATACTGCACTCATCAATATCTGTGAAAAGATCAGTGAAAGAGACGTTTTATGAACAAGCATGACAGATTTGGCCTAATAGGCACGACTGATTTTTAAAAGAGCAGAGTTAAAGAAAGAAAAAATAACGATAAGGGAAGTATTAGGAAATAATATCACCAGAGCAGTAGATCTTGTAGAAAGTAAGGCTTCAGTTCTCCTTGTTGGTTTTGGATGCATGGCAGATTAATGTGTTTGCGTGTAAACAGAAGTGAATTCTTGTTTTGATGTCACCCACATTCAATTTCATGGTCAGAAGTTTTCGGGCTCTTTGGGGAGGAAGACGTGTGGTAAGCAGTAAATTATAATCACCTTTTCAAACACATGCTGAGCTAAAACCACAAAAAGCACCCGGGATCCAGATGGAGTCTGGCTGCATTCGGGGCCAGACAGAGAATCAGCTCGCAGAGCTAAGCCGAGCTCTTTAAGCAGGCCATGGACAAGAGGCGCACACATAAGGCAACAGACGTAGATAATAGCCGTGAATGATGATCTGGCTTGCTGATATGAAAAGCTCTTCCTTGTCTCATTTAATTATTTACTGTGAAAAGATAAAAACAGCCTGCGTTGCTGCTTCACTTTCTGAAGGAGATGATGACTTCATCAACAGGCAGAGCAGCTTGAAAACATTGTGAGGGATGTGCTGTTCATCCTTCGCATCAAAGCACTCAATTTAAAGGACAAAGACCTTTAATGGATATCTGATGGAACAGGAGCTCATCCGCCAGACTTCTTTTATCCTCAAATGCTGCGATCTAACATTTCTCCAGATCTCTGTGCATGTTCATCAGTGCTGAGACAAGCCAAGGGAGGAAAAATCCCCGAATTAAAGGGAAAGATAAAATGACATTCAGACACCAAAGCATAAGGCATAGGAGTTTCTGGATGAGTTCACCACAATTTACATTTCAATAGGTTTTCCTGTGTGTTTTCATTCAAAAGCTCAAGAACTTAGAAAGTGTTTTTTTAAAAACCAAACATCCTAATAAAAACCTAAGCAATTTTCTTATTAACAGTGCTTTGCAAATCACAAACAGTTAATGTTACAACCACATACTGCAATGTATCTTATTGGGATTTTATGCTTCAAAGTGTTGTATTATTAAATAAAATGTAAACCGAGGCTACCTGTGTGTGATTTTATCTCAGTATAAATATTGTTGTCCTGTAAAAGTTTGTTTGGGAAAAACGTTAATGAACAATTACCATAATAAAAACCAAGGAACACACTCGACAGGTCAGGGATAACAACATGGAGAGGTTTTAAGCAGGATTACCAGTACTCGAATCTTTTCTTGGTCTCACCAAGCACTGTTTAATCCGTCATTTAAAAACCGGTAAGCGTACAGAAAAACCGCAAACAAAACAAGTGATGGTTATCCACCTAAGCTGACAGGCAGGGGCAAAGAGAGCATTAATCAGAGAAGAAGCCATGAGGTTAATCTGAAAGGAGTTGGAGATATCAGGTGGGAATCTTTCCACAGGACAGCTATTAGTTGTGCTCTTGGTAAGTCCCTTACAAAGGACTGGGGAGCAGAAAGCCTCCATAAGAATCCCCATTAGAAGTTTGCCACAGGCCTTATAGGAGACACAGCAAACATGTGCAAGAAGCTGTTCCAATCAGATAAGAGCTAAACTGAGCAGTTTGGACAACATTCAAAGCTGAACGTGTGGCAGGAAACCAACTCTGCACATCGACTTTAACACACTATCCACTGGAAGCTGCTGCTGGCAGCGTCATGCTGTGGGGATGTTTTTCTTCAGAAAGTAATGATTGAACAGGGCAATACTGGCAGAAAATCTACTGGATTACAGATCAGATAGAGCAACGGGAGGATTTAGATCAAAGGATAGTCATATTTTAAAAAATGAAAGTCAAAATTTAGACTTAAATTCAGTTAAGAATGTAAGGAAAAGCTTAAAAATGTGTTCATCCAGTCTGTCTGAGCTTGAACTATTGTGCAAAGGGAAACTTGCTGACAGAAGGCCACTGACCTAATTGGCTTCGTTAAAGGATACTATTGTTAAACACAGATCGCCACTCTCCTGCACTGCCATATCCCAGCTCGTAAATTACAAAGGAAATAACATACATAACCTTAGTTGTGTGGAGGAATGAGAAAGGTGCAACTGGGAGCACCATAAATCTCCAGGGTTATCTAACAGTTGTGACAGCTGTGCTGAAAAGCGAGACGAAATCATTCATCAGCTGCTCGCTCAACAATAGTAAGGAGAGCCATTTACTTGAGACCATCTTTACTCCTCTCAGCAGCTCGGCGGGCCCTGATCGCCGTCCATCAGGTGAGAAAAAGCCTCGCAAATCCAATTCAGGGGCATTTATTCCCGGAGCTGGCAGCTAATACAGTTTCCCGTCCCTGGAACTGATCTCTTGAACCTAATAAACCTGAAAACCTGCATACAGCATTGTGTGTGAATGCAGAGAAAACTTTTTCTCATCGCAAGGCAAACTCTTGAAAAACTAAACTTTAAACAACATGGCCTTCATGTTTTTGACGTATTTGTGTCTTTTTTTTTAACCTGAATCCACATTTTTTCTGTGATTTAAATGAATTTAATAAATACAACAATAGATAAGTAGAACTGTTCAGTGAAATAAAATAAGTGGAAGAAATCAGTGAAAAAGAATGTATATTTAACATACTTGGTGAATACATATGCCTCTCTCTGAGTTGTAGAGGACATCAGTGGAGCTAAAGTTTTAACAATGTGATGTATTAGTGATGTCCGATTTCAATGTCAGCTTTCTAAGACAGTAAATTGTCCTTTGAAGGCTAGTAGCCATGTCAGATAAAAGTATCATTTGATTTCAATTTGTAGTTCCCTGGCATGCGGTTTTCAACTCACAGATGTAGAGATAGATGCCATTTACTTTATGGATTTTCTGTCATCCTGGTTGCCTGTCAAGACTTTGGAAGTTAAGTCATCAGACTCTGTATTGTGTGACAAGTTCTGCAAAATGCAAAAGGTTGCAAGGGATAAAACGTGTCAAAGTGTGTGAATGAGTTTTGTGTTTTTGTCTTTAAATGTACCATAGCCTGGAAGGCAGATTGTATTTCAGATGAAGTGGTGAGATCTTTACATCAAATTGCTTGAAGTGTTGCCAACCCTTTGTAAGGATGTAACTCGGACATGAGGGTGGCATGACCAGTTCTGCTTCAGAGTATCTGATAACCATGAGCTGCATGTCATGACTAAACTGTCACTGCTGTAAAAAAGGTCCTTCTAAGAACCCTTAACTTCCCAGATTTCTGACACCATAACAAAAAGAATCCAAACAATCACTACAAAGTTTCTGCACAAGCAGAACAGTTAGGAAACAATCAGATCAGGATGGTGGGCATCAGGATGCATTATTAGTGGACCCCAGATGATCTCTGCTAACTCTCCGAAGGATCATCTATTCTCTTAACTGAATGTTAATTTCACACTGCAGTGTTACTCTGGTATAAAGAAGGTTTGCCTATTTGGCATGGGATGGCAGCTTCAGGACTGAAGATAGGTTTGAAGACTTTCATTAAAAAGTATTAGGAAGAAAAGTTAAGAAAAATGGCTTACAAAAATGTATTGATGGCAAGTGTTTGCCATCAATACATATATCATATGTATTGTCTGTCATATTATCTGTCATATGAGTGTTTTTTCCAAAAATGTGGGTAAAATTTTTTCAGTTTGATTTTCCATCTCGGTCAGTGGAGTGCAGTTATGTATATAAAGCTTAGAAGAATACTTAATACCTTTCTTTTCTCTGTTTACATGAAAGGACTAGAAAAAGGTTGTTTGGGATGAAGTCAAAGGATGACAGACAGGGGATTTGCCCCTCCAGACAGACAGACATGTTGGCTCACCTCCGCAGTGGGCCAGGCCATACAGGACGTAGCCTTTATTACAGAGACACTGGAAGCTGCCAGCAGAGTTGACACAGAAGTGGTCGCAGGCACGGTCGAAAGAGCATTCATCAATATCTGCAAAGACAAAAACACAAAGCAATAAAAAAATCATTTAAAGTAGGTGATTCTGGATCTTCTGCCATCCCACCTTCATATCATATCTTCTGTTCATGAAGCTGAACCTGACAAACTTCTCCCCTTTCTACACTTTAGGCATGCTGTTGACAAATCAGTGTGTCAATCCAGCATCAAATTAAAATGAAAAGTGCTTTAATGTCGTATCATTTTTACCATTGTAGACAACAATGCAGCTTTCAGTGGTTTCTGTTTTTCTGATTTCCCCTTTCCACAGCCAGAAATGCATCTTCCTGTCTGTCAGTAGGCTCTCATAAGCCTGCATGCCATTAGGACCTCTGATGAAGTTCTTCTTTAATGTCAGTGTCAGTCTTTGCCAAGCTCAGGCAGCACATGCTGGGAGAAAATAGGGGTTTGCAACAACTTTCCGTGATGTCTAATTGGCTTGTATATTAAAGTTTCCCTGGATTTTCCCAGGATTGTCATGCTTTCATCTGCTACAAAGTGAACCTCCTCTAGGTTTTTAAATAGCCCCAGGTGTCATCAACAAGATGACAAAGGTATTACCCTGCAACTGCAGAAGTATTCATACCTGCTGAACTTTTCCACATTTTGCCAGGTTACGACCACAAACTACAGTGCATCTAACAAGCAGTTTATACAACAAATCAACACCAACTCATAAATATGGGGTAATCACTAGAAGGTTTTTAAAAAAACTCTAAACAGTAAGATATTAGACAGTTGTTATCTAATTTAATGGGTTAACAAGAAGTTTATGTAAAAAACATATATAAAATTGAAATGATTTTAATGGACTTGTTGAACTCCAACACCACAGAGAGCCCTTACTGATTACTGATGCCGTCTGGAGTCCTGATGGCTCTTCTTGTTGGCACACACTGTGTGCAGCGCTGCAAAAAAGTGTTTGTTTTCAGCAAATTAAGGATAAACTTTACTCTAAATCCCAATGGAAAATAATCATCGTGACTGAGTTTATCCTTAAAAGGTTTCTTATTGCAACATTGACGCCACAAGTGAATCTGTAACTTATTATTACATAGTTTAGCATTAACCCAAAGTACAGAGCGTTGACGATTGCTACAACTCTTATTTACAAGGCTGCAAAAAACAAGTTTCCATTCATTCCTGCATCCTGCCAGGTCTCATTGTTTTTTAAATGGGGTTGATTAAAATAAATAAATACATTTTGCCTGAATTCCAAAGACATTTTCTTTGTCCAGACAACATGAGTTCTGACGACCTTCTTAAATCCCATCATGTGTGGACCAGGACTTTAAAGAGATGCTGATGGGAGCTTCACATGAATCCTGACTTACAAACTGGAAAACACTCACCCAGAGGTCACTGTTTTTACGCTACACTCCAGGTTCAGTGTAAAAACTAAACACTAGGTTTAAGTTTCGCACCTCAGCACTTCAAATGACAGTAAATGTCTGCTTCAGTGCTACAGAACCCATCCAAATTTCAGCAAAATCACTGCATTCAGGATTAACATGTTAAACATATGGCAGAATATTACACAGAATGTAAGTGTATAGCTTGATCTTGCACTCAATATTTGTATCTTTTTAGCTTGGATAACCAACAATGGCTTTTGTTAATGATAATGGATGGGGAAACGGTACTAGAACCACAATTGTCTTTACTGGTACAAAGACAACTATGTACCATACAGAGGAAAAACAGTAATGTAAAGTTAATAAACACCAACAAGCAAATAATTTCTCAAACATGTTCATTGTTGCCTCATTAGAGAACATTTACCTTTCTTCTTTGAAACAAAAACGATTATATAATCAGAAAGTCTTTTGAATGCCTTCTTTGGAGGTTTTCCAGGGAAACCCTGAGGCAGACTGAAAACTGTGGATGAACTATATTTCCCATCAAGCCTAGGAACGACGAGGGATTCCTCAGAACAACTGTAGAGTGTCTCTAGGGAGGATGATGTGAGGATGTCCTTGACCTGATTGTGAGATAAGCCGATGATGGATAGATGGACGAATCTCAGGCCTGATGCAAGATTGGTCTCAGATTTTTTGCTATATTCAAACAAAGGCAAAAGCCAAAGGGTTGACCTTTAACATGTTTTTTTTATTTCTTTGTTTCTTCAAAGGCTAAGATAAAAGGTTTCAGTGGACAGTTTTCAATTTTCCAGAAAACCCCCAGGTTTTAGACTGTTTTTGAAAGAAAAAAAAAGCCTGAAGTCTGAATGCGTTAATGGGCCTTACAGAACACGACAAGCGCTCCACTGCTCTCTGAAAACCACCGTTTCAAATGGCTTACAACATGTGGTGATGGTTTGTGACTGCACAGAGCATGCTCAGCCGTGCTGCTGAACTGCACGCTGTGACAAATGCTCCAGCCGCCAACAGAAATGAGACAAGCAGCCAAGCAAGAAGGGTAAAATGAAGGACAAGCTAAATGTCTGAATTCCCTGAAATATATGAAAAGTTGCTAAGTCTTTAGAGACCACAGGAGGAAATAGGTATAGTGTAATTGGTTTGTCAGATTTGATTTAGATGCAGCTATGCTGATTGGGTAAGATGCAATGTGTGTAGTCGATTTGTCCCGAACACTACATCTGAAGGCTTTTAGAGTCAGGTTTTACTTTGTTCTTCATAACAAACATTACTTTTCTGTCCTTTTTTGCAATGGGAGAAGAGCTTGGAGGACAGTAGTTCCATGCTTTCTCAATTATTCACCTGCCCTAGTCTTCCATCCATACATCCATTCTTCATCCTTTATCTAATCTGATGATTTCTGATGATGAAGACATATGACTTGTGGCAGACAATTACCTCTGCAGATTACAAAGTTCAAGTTTAACTTAGTCTGATTTTCTCCAAATTGTGCCATCTGTATAAATTAAACATAAAACATACATTTTAATTGTGAAATTAAAAGAAATTTCACAATTTAACACATTGAAATTGGGGCTCTGTCTCTTTAAGTTTCTGTTCTTTCAGCACGTCATCACATCATCATTCCTCTGTTATGTGGCTACAAATGTTTGCTGAAGAACTGGACTGAGAAATAATTCATATAATGAGATGCGTAGTTCCACCGGGTGTTTACTAATTGCTGCTAGCTAGTCTGAAGGAGCTGAGTGGATGAGTCATGGGGAAGGGGTGAACTGCAATGCAAAAGCTCGATTTGGAAACTGCTGCTCAGAAGAGGAGCTGGGCGTGGAAGGTGGAGCTTCGTCCCTTCAAGCGTTTTATAAACCCAAATGGTTGCCACGGGAGATTCATAGATTTCTCCAACATGCATTAATGAAAGCAACACTCCAGGTGTGTTTTTAATGAGAAAATAACATTAAACCTGAAGTAAAGCTTAAAAAAGTAGATTTTACATATCACATGGTGACAGATGACTCAAGAATGTAATGAAACTAAGCCTAACTTACAGAACTTTGTGTAGATGCAATGCTTTCCAAACTCACCCCACACGGAGAAACCACTGTTTACATTCTAATGAGCCTGTTTAATTAATATGCCAGTTATTTAGTCATAAATGCAGAATATCCTGACACCACGGATTCCTGTGGTAGCTGCATTAATCAGGGCAGAACCAATACGAACAAAATGTAATCTTTACCGGGAAAGACTGCACCCCTTTTTCTTTCCATCAATCCAAGAAGAGAGAAAACATGATTGGAATGAGAAAAGAGGTTAAGAGGCTGACAGGTGACTCAGCACTGTGGAGGGTGTGTGTGAAGCTGGCAGCACCTCACTCAACACAAGGTGAGCTTTATCACAACCCCTGTCTCCAGACAAAACACACAGGACCAAACAAGGACAACAGTGTTCCAACACTGACCCTGTGCACCCAAACAGCGCACCGCCGACTCCTTTATGGCACCGTGCCACTAAAAACAAGCTGTGATTTACATTCCTACCCAAAAAGGGCCACATTTTCTCACTTATCTGTGTTATTGTGGCTAAATAAACTTTACATTGCTTGGCACCAAATAATGACAGAAAGGCATTTGCCCCGAATGTGAGTTTCTTTTTTTTTTGTTTGTTTTGTTTTTTTTTCTGACCACATGAGATGTTAAACTAGTGTATAGAGAGTGGTGTGATTAAGAGCACCAGCTGTAAACCCACTGCCTGACACTGATGCAAACCAGGCTGAGTATTGATTGACCACATCAATGAGGAGGATAGGGAAAAAAAGCCATCCGTTTTTCCACATGGAGAGAAGTTGAGATCTGCCCCACGTTTCAAGTCGGCCTGTTTCCTTTCAACCCCAAGTTGTCTAGTAACTGAATCCATCCAAGACTTAGTGGAGCTTTTCGAACTGGAGCCAAGCCATAGAAAGCCTTTATTTTTCCTCCCGCTAGACGACCAGTTTTCTGCTGAGCAACGACTCCAATCAAAAGTAAAAAAAAAGTCACTTTGGTATCTCTGCAGGCAAAAAAAAATATGCTAAAACTCATTTTGTAGCATCCAGAGAGAAGCTGCCTTCGATTTTTATTGTTTCCAGTAAAACCTTATTTTCAGGAAATAACTAGTTTATGTGAATTCCATGTACATTGATGAAATATTAACAGTTAATTAGTCTTTTTTAGGTATACTATGGAGTATACTATAATTATATCATAGAATAAATAGTCTTTTGTCCCACAGAGGCAAAATTCAGGTGTAACAGTATACTCAGGTTCACAAAAAAAGTTCTAGAAGTATTACAAAAAAAAAATATATATATATATATAGTCATACATGTTGTAAAGTCACTTTTGAGCACATTGCTTATGCAACCAAGTGACGGGCTGCACCCTGAAAGAAATGGGCTGCTTTGGAAGCACTCGTCTGCTTCCCCTTTAATCTCAAAAATACAAAAGTCAGGAAATGTCAAAATATCTACGTTATTAAATTCTAGAGAGCTACAATGTGAAAACAATTCTCTTCTTTTTCTTTCCTGAATATTACCAGTAGTTACACAGCAGCTTAAATGTAAAACCAGAAGCTGTCCATATAAACAATTTCTTCTATACCCAAAGCAATAGAGAATAGAAGAAACACTGAGACACTAGAAACTTGTTTCTTTGTTAAATAAGAAGACAAAAAATAGGTGTTATCCTCCTTATGCCATCCCTTTGTAAGAGCTTACAAAGACAACAGATCATAATTGGATGACGTCTTGAGAAAATTCCTAATTTATGGCCTTTTTACACGTAGAATTGGGTCAATTTCAAATACGTAATTAACATCTGCTTAAGGATGACTAATGAAGAGTCATTATGTCTCTGATGTGCAAATTAATAGCTGCTAATTATGTTTAATTTGTGTTCCCTAAAATAAAGTGTCCTGCGGATTTTTGTGAATCCTTTGGATTCACAAAAAATTTATAAAACAATATTCTAATCAAAAGCTTTACATGCAGTCATCAAGACATAAATGCTAAATTAATTAATTTAATGACATATGTAATGATGCAAATTTTATATAATATAAAACTTAAATGTTTAAAAAATAGTTCACAAGTTTCTTTATTTATAATGGATCTTCTCTAATCTAAATATGACAAGAAATAAAATAACGGATATTCTTTTTATGTTCTTTTCAGCTGGGAAGGGGAAGGAGAAGATAAGTTTTCATTTTTAGCATCATCGTGAAACAAAGCAAACATCCAAATCAACAAAATGCTTCAACAAAAGAAAACCAGTGGTTTTCCACAGTGAAACACATTTTGGAGTTAGAAAACGAAATGAGAAATGAAAAGAAACGCTACAAACCTTGGCATGTCCTCTCATTGGTTAGCAACTTGTAGCCTTTCTTGCAGCTGCACTCGAAGCTGCCCACAGTATTTCTGCACACGTGATCACAACCCCCATTGTTCAGACGGCACTCGTCAATGTCTGCAAATAGAAAACCCAAATGAGTAGTGGGTAATTCAAATCCCTCATCACAACTGAAAGGGTGAGATAAACCTGCAGAGGAAGCAGTAAATTAAACACTACACTATTGTTCAGTTTTAGCAGAAAGTAATCTACTTTGTTGTTTTGTTCATTAGTTGGCTGTGTTGTGTGGCTTTTAAACGGACAGCAGCTCCATGGCATTGTCAAGGGCTCGGCAGATACGGTACAACAGAGATAATGACTTGATGTGTCATCTGTTCATCCTGGCTTTTCACTGCTATCTGCTTCAGCAAATTTTAAAGAGATGAATTCTGAATCTTCGTCACAAATATCACAAATATACTCAACATCATCTGGTTAGAATAAATTCCCAAGAAGTGGCATTAATGAATCAATCTCCTGCTTGCTCCGTTCATCTCTATCCACTTTAGAAGTGCCTCGCCTTAAGCAAGAGCCTGTCTTCTTGTGCCAATGCCACCTGGGTTTGTTTTCTTCCCGTTTCCCCCTACACCGAACTAATACGAGTCATTGTGGTTTTATCAGTGTTCATCTAACCTTCTGGGAACAATCGTGTCTTTGTTTTACGAGTTTCCTTAGATTTTTCTGAAGAAAGTTTGCCGATGGCTTATTGGACATGGGATCATATTTGTAGTTAATAAGCTTGATTAAACTAAATAAGAGAACATATAATCATTTAAAAAATAAATAAAAAAATAAGAATGACCAATAGTTTGACCAGTGAAGGAATATCAGAGTAAGAGGATTCTATTTTTTTCTCCAATACAGCTCGACTCACATAAGCAAAGGTAATACAATAGTTACAATGTATATATATGTATTATACAATAGTTAATCATAAAATGGTTTATTATGTAAGCCTATTTTTTATTGGATGCTTCTGTTTAAAGAAAGTTTTAAGTTTTGAGACTTTGCAATAATTTGGTGGGGATTTTTGAAAACGATGAGTTCAGAGTCCCTGCAACCTTTTTAAACCAGAACCATCATGACAGAGCTGGACAAGAAAACCTGCGGGTCAAGTAGCTGCATTTCCCTGAACCAGATTGTGCTTCTGCACCAGAGTTCAATCGCCTTTGTCCCTCTTTCAAATGGAGGAATAATCCACATTTGCTCTGTTGTATATGTGGGTGGTGTCTCACTCCAGGACCGAACCAGGCATAGAAAAAGTCCCCGGAGGAAGCTTAGCACACTGTAGAGAAAAAACTAAACTTTTTGCGATAAAATTTAAGTTTAAATTTTGTATTAATAAAATGTTTGCTGCACACAACATGATTTTTTAAATGAACTCTCAAGAGGTTGATTGATTGAGACTTAAGTTTGACTCTGGCCACATCACAGGATGTTTGCTGGTTTTCTGCTATCGTTTAGCTTTTCTCAGCAACGCAGTCATACAGTTTGAGTTGAATATGATTGAAGATGCAGAGTACACCTAAGCTAAGCATCTGAAAGGTTATATCTGGTGAGTATGGATGCTGGTGTCTCAAAAAAAAAATCTTCTCGGTAGCTGAAAGTAATGCAAGACTGCAGTAAAATACAACCATAACTGGAAGCAGAAAACATTTTTGATGTGTATTTATTAATATAAAACTTCAGGAGGAGAGACAAGGACTATTCTCTGTGGCAACAGGACATACAGGAAATTAATTTCATGACAGCAGGACAGGTGCAGTGTGAAGGCTGCCCTGATGTGCGCTTGATGAGCGATTTACCTTTGCAGGTCTTGCGGTCTGGCTGGAGAGTGAAGCCGACAGGGCAGCTGCAGCGAACTCCTGTCACCGAGTCGTGACATGTGCTGTCGCAGCCGCCGTTGTTCACGGCACAGGTCTCTGCAAGGAACCAAGCAGGCAGATGAAAATACAAAGTAATTTGTTGTCCTGACCTACTTATTCAAACAGCATGCTTGTGCACTGGTATTACAGCGAAAATTAGGAGCCACGCTATCATCTACAGTGTTAATATTGTCAACAGGAGGGGGTGATAAGAACAGCAAACTAATTAGATGTTTTGAAGCAGAGAGAGAGAAAAGAAAAAGAAATACTTCATCTCGAATACAGCAGATGAAGCAGAGTATTAGCAAAGAAATTTGAGGACGTGTGGGGAAAAAGTAGTGACTGGGAAATGTAGTTAGCAAACACAGCTAAACAGAGGATTAAATATGTTTATTTGTATTTACACGTGTCTTTTTTTTCTGAATAAATGATAAGGATATGAGGACCAACTACTCATTGCACAATCAATTTTTACAGTGGACATAAAAGGAAAATCTACTCTGGTACAAGGCAATCAATGGCAGTAGTAAAAGCTAGAGATTAAACACTGACATAATACAGACCATGTCATTGGATTTTTGCCCTGATCATAAGTTCAGCATCCACGACCAAGCAAGAAGAAGTTTTATAGGTTACACAACATTGAACGTCATAGAGTAAGTAAACCATGCAGCCCCCGAAAAACAAGGTGATCATAAAAAGAGGTTTGCTTCTGCTTTTATTTGGAGCAGACCTCTAGTAAGCTGGAGAAATTAAGCACTCTACAAATCCTCTACAAAGCAAAAAAAGCTAGAACATATTACTCATCATTACAAGAGCACCAGATGAATCTTAGGGTTGGTTTTATTGCAGCAGACAGACGAATGCACAATTAAATCAATTAGATATTCACACCAACATGGTAAGTAGGTCTCCAGTAAGTGAGGCAGCATGATAGATTCTGATCTAGACTATTTTCCTCATAACAGAACATTACTCTGGTCTGACCTGTTTTGAATCCAATGACCGATTGCTTTTCTTCCCCAAAGGCCGCTACTACTCGTTAAATGCTTCAGCGTTCAGCCGTTTATCACTGAGACTTAGCCATTAAAAAGAGCTACTCTAGTAATAAGCTCTGTGGAAATTTTAGATAAAAAGTACTTGTGTTCCAGTGCTCCTGTCTTTTTTGTTTGTCTTATTCTTCAGCTGTTCACAGCCGACTTCTACTGACATTGGCCTGGTTCTGACGGAAGTGTTAAGAAACGCTATTTTCTTTTCTCTGCCACCATGTGTTAGGGATTGCTGCAAAGTCAATGACTTGCTGCTCTCAACTAACCTTACTTTTTGCCAATTAGCAATGCATAGCCAAATGTATTAGAATTCATTGCATTGTAATTAAAAACAAATTGGACTGCAGATAACTAGATCCAGAATCCGATTATATAATCGGATTGTATTAGAATGTAACTGAATTATTTGTGTTTGACAATTTGAAGATATTTTGGACTTGACACAAACTATTTCTGATTCTTTCAAAATGTAATACTCTGATTCTCTCTTTTGTCATTACAAATAGTGTAAAAACTATATCAAACATGATAAAATGCTTACATTCATTAACGTCGAGACTTTTTATATTTTAGCTTTGCTGTGATAAAGGGATGTCCACTTGGACTGTTTCTCTCTGGGTCCGTTGTTAGTGTTGTTGCCATGGCAACCTGTGTTGATGAATCTGGGAGGAGTAGCTTCTGAAGGAGCTGCTCTGTGTGGATCAGGATGGGTGTGTTTGTTTGGCTGATGAGTTCAAAAATCAACAGTTTTGCCCCGGAATGAGTTGCTCCACCCTGAAGTGATGTCTTTTTTGATAGAGGTTTTCATTTATCCGTCTGCCATTTAAACCTCGCAAGTGTTTTCATCAAGATAAGCAATCAAGACACAGATTTGCTCTGACTGGTCTTTGCAGGGGGAAGAAATCTCATGATGGCGTTTGATATCCCAGTCTTTCGACAGACTTTAGAGCACAGTGCTGCGGATTCAATAATTGCAGAGACGAGACAATAAGACAGTGTTGGGACACGCTTCCAAAATGCTCAGTCAGACAGCTGTCTCATCAAATTGTAATGATCATGTGTTAGAGTGAAGAAACGTTTCTTCTAACATTATGATTCTGTAAAGGCAGGAGACAGACAAACGGTCTGGCGTTTGTTTGTGTATTCTGGAAGCACACCAGCCACATCGGCGCATCTACAGGGCTGGGACGCGCAATTACAGTAAGAGAAGGCCGACTTTTGCAAATATTCTCCAATAAAGTGTTTGGTCTAAAGCTGATCCGCAGTAATACACAAGACGCTGCTAAGACAGTGATCATAATCTCACAGAAACCACATGATTTCTAGTTACAGTAACTCTTGACTTGCATCAGAGATGATGACAAGCGCCTTGTCATCAGTTATTTGTGACAACCGCAGGCGAAATACATAACAGGGTGAGCACACGAAATCCTCAGAAAGGCTTAAAGCAGAGTCTTGCTTGGGATAGATGGCCTCGGTGCAAAAGATGTTCTTTTCAGAAAACCCTGGAGGTTTTTTCCCCCCATAAATCAAGCCTGCAACTACAATCAGTTTAGTCAGGAAGGACTTGTAAGATGACAGTCTAATGTATTCATCCCACTTGAAGCTTTTCACATTTTGTCACATTAGTGCTACAAGACATGCACCTAATAGATGAGGATTTTACAATAGATCAACACCAGTAAATAATTTCCTATGATTGCTGATCAGTTTCTTCCACTGGTGATTTATTCAAGTCTTCCAGAATGGAAGGTCTCCTTTTCATCACCTTAATCTCCAGCTCCATCGACACATTGTCTTGCAGATTGGGGACTCCTGAAAAAAATGGGAACAGCCTGGGAATAGCATCCCAACTGTGACATTTTAAAGTTAATTAGTACGCTCTATATTGGCCTGTCTGTTGGCGTGAATGGCTTCGTCAAAACAGGTTGTAATTGTGCCTCACTTTTTTCCATTTTCAGAGGACTGAATGAACATTTCTGGGCTTAGAGGTGATCTGTCTGCTGTTTTCCTCGGCTCTCATGATGCTATTTGTTGCATAATGTTTTCTAACAAACCTCCAGGTCCTTCGGCGAACAGCTGGATTTCTACTGAGATTAAACAAGCCATAGGGGCACTCTTTTCACTAGTTAGGTGACTTGTGAAGGTTACATTAAATTTCACAGAGTAACAGAGTTTGCTTTCACGTTGTGTCTACTATGCGAGAACCACTGCATAAAATCCCAATAAAATGCATTCAGCATCCGACTTTCTGGCTGCAATGAAGAAAAATGTGAAAAAGTTAAAGCGGTATGAATACATTTTCGTATTATGTAACTACTGCCTTGATTTGAACCTTGAAAACACAGACAGACAAACCATACAAATCAAAACATGGCAGAATGGGCTACAAATAGACCTGGGGCTTTGGGTACACAGACGATCAGAAGTCGAGCCTGTTTGAGCTGCACACAAAACACGTCTCCCTATGTTTCTTGTCTGAGAAAAGGCACAGAAACTAGGACAACAAATACTGAAATAGGTCATACGGTTGTACTGTAGGATGTGTGGATGTGCGTTCATGTACATACAGTTGCAACAAATGGTACCTTAATCCCCTCTTGTACTCTCTGTTCTTCCTCTGAATGGGCTGCTCCTCTGAGAGCAAACCTACTCTCCAAGTTTCTTACATAGTATCATTAAATCGTAAATCTCTTTGATATATCAGGGTTTGATACATCTTCACAGATTTATGACTAAATGTTTCTGCTGTCTTTGCTATTTCAATGAAAACGCATCCCATCCTGAAAATTGGGTTGAACTACTCAGCTGATATAACCACGTTTCAGTTCTCTCAGTGAAGGAAATCACTTTTGGCCACATAGCGAAAGATGAAACTCCTCAAATGGATTATGTTCCGGAGTTTTGGACATGATATTACACGCGTATAAAAAAAGGAGGCTCTCTCAGTTCTCTGATTTATCTTTTGCATACAGTAAATCTAAACCATGGACACATTATTGGCTTTCTCACTGCAGCTAATAGGCCATGATGATGGAGTTTAGGAACACCATGGCGGAGTGTTTGAAATCCTGCAAGCCTAATTTCACTCACATCAGTCATATCAAAACACAAATAAAGCAGAAGTCTTTGGTCTGACTCGCAAAAACAGCACAGTTAATCTGATTGTTTTGGACTTCTGGTAATCTAATTCGCTTTATATGCTAATGCACCACAAACAGCACATCCGTTAGTGCAGTGGTGAGCTACAACTTTTGATTTAAGAAACTGAAGGTAAAAGTTCAAAGCTGCACTCTTTGTAAAAGAAAGTTTACCTTCTGTCAGAGTGACGAACTGCAGGTTCCAACATGGCTGTATTTATTAAACAAAAACCAAGTGGGAAAATCAAAAAGCTGATGAAAACACAAGTAAACTCCAAATGCCTCCAGATCATTACAGAATACTAAAAACCTTAAAATTAAAGTGTTTGTGTTTTATTAGACTGTACATTAAAGCTGAGTTCTTGCATTTCACATATGAAAGTTTTATCTAAACATGAATCTGGATCGTATTATCTAGACAAATGATTAGCAAAATAACTATAATTATAACTAGCAATGCACACTGGAACAAATTATGGTCAAACTAAAGTATTTAAAAAATACAAATTTAATCAACAGTCCAATGGTTGCAAACGGAAGGCACTGCCATTTTTATTTTCCCAAAGCATAAGCAGAAGGATGTATAATTTGTCCTGAACTTTCTTATAAATAAAAAAACATTGTTGATATCTGCTTCATGTAGTTTAGAATTTTTATTAAAATGCAAAAATAGAAGCAAAAACGATGCAAAAATGTTAAATTTGATTTTTTTGTATTAATTGGCTGTGAAAACCAAAGTCTGATAGATGCATCATCTATTTTAGCCATAAACATTGAAAACTGACCATTTTGGTACATGGTCAGTTTTGAATGTTTGTGCAAATGTGGCATATGTAGCCATGTTCCTTTTTTTTAGCAGTAAAAAATAGAAAACAATACAGAAAATAAGTAGGAACAGAAAATTAAAACGTACCAAATGAATTAAACGCCAGCTTATAATCACAGATATAAGTCCAGAAGGATTTGCGGCATTATTAAAATCCACAGTGCTGTGAAAAAGGATTTGTCCCTTAATTGCCAAACCAAAACTTTCCACTTGCTAGTGCGCTTTGAAGCATCGTCCTGTTGCACAACACAAGTTTGTTGACCTTTATGTCACAAACTGCTGCCCAGACGTTAACTTTCAGGATTTTCTGGAAGAGAGAAGTAATCACTGTTCCATCAGTTATGGAAACCATCCACACGCTGATGCAGCAAAGCAGTCCTGGACCGTCACATCATCAACACCATGTCTGTGTTTCCACCGAAATGATGAGGGCAACCTTGTCACTGTATGCAACGAGACACACTTTCTGAAACAAGTTCCACTTTTGTCTCTTCAATCCACAGAATATCTTTAAATCAAAGCGTTGGGTATGACTTTCAGAAACCTTTTAACAGACTTCATGTTTTCTGAAAGGTTAAACCTGTTAAGTGATTTTTTGATTCTACAGATGTAGCAGCAATCAGCTGTGGATGGTGAAACCGAGCTACTCTTAAGCGGATAGCTTCGCTCAAATCTGTATTAGGATTCTACACTTAGGTTATACACTTGGTTATCTTAACCAATATATTTTTATGATAAGGTGTCACCAAAAAACCCAAAAAACAGAAGAAAACTGTCAGGTAGAAATACGTATATTTAGGTAGATTTTTAGAAAGAAAAATGTAACATTAACTTGAATGTAAGAACTTTAGTCAACAAATAAATCTGACATTTGTAACTCATACTGTATTACCCCATGTTCATTTCTATGGCACAGAACAATAAAAAGACATCAGCATATATATATGCATATATACTGACATTTGCGGCTGACTGAGAAAATGTGTCGGTGTGAGAGTGACTCGGAGGCGATGTCTGTGTGCCTCCCTGTGTGCCGATATGAAATGCAGCGTATCTGAAACATCTCTGTTATATAACTTCTCCGCAGCAGGTCACAGGCTCCCTGTTTGCAGCTGTGTTTGGAAAAGGTGTGGTTTAACACAGGCAGTGGCTGTTACTGAGAGGGCATTCACAGGAGGAAAAGGAAGCTGGTGGGGGGAGCCAGAGGTCAAAGGTCAGAAGGATGATGCCCCCCCCGGCCCTCAACAACATTGTCTTGAGGGGAGGGGCTTCATCAGTGTCTGCTCAGTTAGACTGCTCTATTCCCCACACCCACAGACCCCCAGAGAGAGAGGGGAGCCAGATAAACACATATTTACCATTAGGGAACAGCTGTGGGGCTGCCTGGGACTGGACACTCCTCTCCCCTGCATGCACACACACACACACACACACACGCACATGCACACACACTTTAGTTTGGTGTGCACTTGAATGGCACAATGTAAAGGTGAGGTAACAATATATCCTCCTTGTTCTTATTGGCAGTTTTGCAGATGTAGATGTATAATATCCTCTTTTCTTAGAGATTTTGTGGCAGAATTAACAGGAATAGACTTTAAATAGGACGTCCTCTTTCAGTATCTTAAGAAACTATTCACACCCCTGACCTTTTCACAATTTGTCACATTACAGTAACAAAATTTGATATACATTTTATTTGGATTTTATGTGATCTACCAACACAACAGAGGATATAATTGTAAAGTGAAAGAATTTGGATACAGGCTGTAGTTTTCTATAGATATATTTCCAACCAGACCCACAAAGTTCAATCTATTTTGCAAAGACAAATGTGCAAAGATTTCAATCTCTACATATGTAAACACACATTTGCTGCTACATTTGTTGCTGCAAATGTAGCAGGATTCACTTTTATAAAGTATGAACCGAAAGGATAAGTGCAAATCAAGCTGTAAAGATTTTAATTTGGTACAAAATAATAATAATCAAAACCAAATGTAATCTTTCCTCCACTTCACTCATTATGCACAACTTGTGTTGGTCTCTCAAGTAGAATCCACTAAATTCTAAGTTTATGGTTACAAGACAATAAAATGTTAATCAGTTCAAGACTGTATGTGATTTCTTATTTCTGCAACAATTATGTAGCAAAATTTTATATTTTCCAACCGCAATGTAATAATCTATTTTTTATTATCTGCTGTAAATTTAGAGTCTTGCAGTCTTATTCAACTGTGTCTAATAATAATATTCCTAGTACTAAAAGCCTCTATACTTCACATCATCTACATTATCAGTTGAAGGTTGAGTCAAAATGACATTACCTCATTTAAAGTGTGAAAATGTGTTTTTCCCACATCATTTATCTGACAAATAGCTCTGACATATGTGCCAGTTCTTGTAAAGATCGATTTAGTTAAAATGAAGGAAAAAAAGAAGAAAAAAAACTTAAGTGAAATTTCTGATGGATTGCATGAATAATAATAAAAAAAATATTTCTTCTGCACCAAGTATCTTTAATGTTTGTTTTTACCAAGAGGAGATGACAGACACGACAGAATGACCTGATATTTTTTCAAGAAATTAGATTCAGCCTCTCTCTTGTCACAACTCAAGAGAAAGTAGTTATCATACACTAAATCCTGAAAACAAAGGAATAATGACAGTTTTTTTTTTTTGCTTAAACTGAAATAAAGGTGACATATCAAGGCAAAAGTGTTACCTCGCAACATGTAGTCATGCAAATAAATGTTCGACAAAAAGACATTTTTGCTGTTTGCATGTGAGAGGAGGCTTCTGCTGGTTAGTATGAGCCTTGACAGACAGATCAAGTGGTGGTTAGTGCTGCAAAAGCTGAAGCTCAAGGACAGCCAGACTCAGTTCTGCATTTTATGGTGTCTTTTAAGATCTTTTATGGTTATATCATTGAGGAATTCAGTTTGTTAGGCTGTTTTGTCAAAATACTGTTGGCCGCCTGACAGCGGCTGTGCTGTCAATAAAAGCTGCAGCAGAGACATTAGCTTTTTATGACAAATTCAATTTAAAATTACAGTGTATAAAGTTTACTGTAAATCTGATTTGTGAGGTTTTCCAAGTATCATGAACTACGTTACTTTAGAATCAACACTGACCATATGGTGCCAAAGCATTTACACCCATTTAATTTGTCACATTACAAGCAAAAGCTTTAATGTATTTCATTTGGACTTTAATTGAAACACAATAGAGCATATTTGTGCATATTGGTGAAATGGTTTTAACATCTTTTACAAATAAAATGTAAAAAATATGGCATGCAGTTGTCTCTACCAGCTTTGCACATCTAAAAACTAAAGTTTTCCGTCATTTTCTTGTGAAAATGATCTCAAGCAACATCTGATTAAGTCAGGAGTGTGTGCTAGCATCAGTTTCAGTCTGCTATAGATCCTCTATTATTTTTAGACTTTGACAGGAATGCTGCAATTGGAGGTTGCAAAAGTCTCAAGATTTTTGCAACCTCCAACAGGTTTTCTTTCTTACATTGAGCTCCTACTATTCTCCAAAAAGGTAATGCTGTGAATATGATTTAGTAGTGCTGTTTCCCAACCCTGGTCCTGCATGTTTTAGGTGTCTCCTTGCTTCATCTCAGCTGATTTCAATTGATGTCTGATTAACAGACATTTGCTGAACTGAATTATCTGAATCAGGAGTTTTAAAGAAGGAAGACATCTAAAACATGCAGGGCAGTGTGCCATGAGGACCAGGGTTGGGAAACACTCATATTTTGCTTATTGAGCAAAAAGGTAAATTCCTAATTAACTGGTGAAAGCATTTTCTTCCAATCTCTGGAAGCATGCAGCTGCCAACACCAGCTCAGACTGCAGGGATAAAGTGTTGAGGGTACTCTCCACAGATCTGGCAACCTGAACTGTGGAGCTCCTTCTTGATATGCTTCCATTTGTTTTTGTGTTGAACTGTGCACTGCAGTATGTTCAAAGCTTGGGATACTTTTTTACAACCCAATGCTGCTTTAAATTGTCCAAAGCTTTGTCCCTGACCTGTCTGCTGTGTTTGTTGGTCTCATATTTTCCAAATCACCTCTAAGTTCTTCTCAGAACAGTTTTATTTATACTGGGACTGAAATACACGCAGGTGGACTCTGGTTACTAATTAGAGGACTTCTGAAGACATTTGGTTGAACTATAATGTATATTTAGGGGCATCAAAATAAAGAGGAATTGCCACATTTTTCAAAGTTTTTTTGCAACAACTTAAAACCAGATATTTTTTCAGTTCCACTTCACATTTTCATGACATTTGTTTTGGTTTTTAGCATAAAATTAAGATAAAATACAATTTAGTAGCTATATGGCATACTGTAAGGCTACACAATATCAGGAAAACCTGCCGTTGGTGAACAATATGACTTGTAATAAATAAACAGATAATTAAATAGTTTTCAAGTCTTTCTGTACTTGAGTTTATAGCAAACATAGAATCTAGATAATTAGCATGAGTATCCCAGCTACTAGGAGAAAGAAATCCTTTTTGTCCATCTCAGCAACAATTGAAAAAGTTGTTTCTGGCTGTTTTGACATGAAACAACTTAGTTGTTATTTCTTAATGAGTCGACTACATGACCAGATGCTTACTTCATAAACATATTTATGTTGCATTAAACACTATTGACGTAGCAAGCCTGAGTTCAAGGTATTTACATAATTAGCCAACTTTTACTGCAGCAGTTCTTTGGGATATGATATTGCATACAGAGGAAGTAAATTAATGATGAATTGACATGTCATGCAGCTCCAGCAGTCTGTTGCCTAGTTTACAGATTTGATTTCAAAATTTTAAATATTCTCTTGAATTATTTATGTTTTAATGCTTTTTAAAGTATATTTAAAATGTCATTTCCACCACTGAAACCAAAATATTTCTCAGAATGCCATCACGGCATCCACAGGTGGCCCTTTTCAGGTGAATCTGATGCTGAAGTAAAGAGGGTAAAAGCAAAGGCATGCGTAGATAAGACAACATTTCCCTGCCCCAACATGCAGCATCCGAAAAACAGTTTTACGTACAGGGTGCTGCGCGACACAAGTGGGAATCCAGACCACCCACAGCAATTTGTTTATCTTATCGACGTATGCATGTAACCTGTACGTGTTTACATGCATGCATTTATGTAGGATGGGATATGTTTGTGTCCCTGTTTTTATGGTTTTCATTCATAAAATGTGTCTCTCAGGCTGTCTGTGTGTGCGTTGCGTCGTTTGCCTGACTCTTCAAATGACTGAACTCCTGCATCTGCCTGCTATTTGTGAGTGTTTATGATTTGCTGTGCTAACAACATAAATGCTACCACATGATGGCTTCTCATCTCTCATATCTGAACTTCCCTGTTGCACACCACCACAAATAAAACTTGTGAAAAATCGAACTTCAAAGAGTTCATGTTTGTGAACATTTTGTCTAAAGGACGGCAGCGTACGTGTTGCATCCTTAAATGCCTTCTAGTAAGCAGGACACCAACAGAGGCAGAATGAAATATGAGGATTCAAACTGAGCGACACATGGCGCATTATTAAAGACAAGCATGAGTAACCCTTGGTTAAGGAGAATCACCACTAAGCAAATGATTGAAAGTGTGACAGAATGCACAAAAAATCCCTTGAAAGATGGACTGATAAAAAAGCTGCAGTGTACGATCCACCAGCAAAATCGTAAGAAAGCAAAATGCCTCTGGAGATTATCTGCTGGATACACTGAATTACAAGAAAGGAAGTATTTCTGGAGTATGCTCCACAGAGACATTCATAAAGTCTTAATTTTGGCATTTCGAACGGAAATTAGATTTCATGGTTCAATATAAAGTTACCTCTTGCTTTTTGTTTTCCCCAGATGGATGACTTATTGAATTAAAGCTGGCATAAAAAACCGAAATATTATATACTCAACTATTTTGATTTCAAAATGTTTCAGTATGTTTTGCATTTAAAGTCAACTTTTTAATCCTATAAAGTTTTTCCAGTGCAGAGTTCCCTTGTTCAGACTGCACCATCATCCTTGCCGTTCACTTTTTCATCAGTGGTTTCTATGAGTGTTTGTTTTGATTGAGACTTTATTAAGTAATACAGAAAGCAAGAAATGGAGTGCCCACGCGCCAGCCGTGGCGTATGGCTCCCTCACCGCTGCAACCCCAGACTCTGTGGGGGGAAATCAGAGATTTTAACTGGCTGACTGCTTCCTAATCTGGCACAACAAACGTGCATTTGCTCTGCCTTGAGAACGACTGGCAAAGACGTATAATTTGGTTGAGGTCAACTTTGTGGTATCATCCTGGCCTACGGGGATACAGCAATAATGACAGGTTGGCTGACCAGACCTTGACATGGGTCTGGCTCTCATCAGGACTGCGGTCGTGGGAGGGATCCAGAAACACTGAGCTAATCAGGCACTACTCAAACCATGCTCTCAAACTTAACAGCCGCTGAAACCGAGCACCAATGTCACTGGGCTGTGCTGCAGACGCACCTACCAAAATCAATTCAATGCTCATCTTGATTCAAGATAGGCCTTATCAAACATGTGCAAAATCTAATTTTAAGCGTAGAGAACTGCAGACAATAACTCTGCTCATTGATTAAATACAGCGCAGTAAGAAGTTTGCATGACATTTTCACATTTTCTTGTGCTGAAAACCACAAACTTCAAGGAGTTTTAATGGGTTTTTATGTTAGACCAACGAAAAAGTGTATAATTGTGAAGTGGATGGAAAAGGACATGCTTAGATAGTTTACTTTACAAATAAAAAAAATCAGAAAATATTTGGGTGCGTTTGTTTTAAAAGCAGAATGATGTCGTCTCCATCTCTTCATTTTTTGCTCTGGAGATGCTGCTCTGGATACAGAGCAGCATCCTGATCACTGCCTCTCTTATGGCATGACATTTTAACACTTAATAGCCAGGGGTACTTTTTAGCTAAATATTCATCATTCTAATCTTCCAGGTAAGATTATACTTTTCTAATAAACCCAAGAAGATTTAGCCACCTCAAATGACATCATATTTTCCTTTCAAAGGTTTTGGGTTTGCAGCAACAAATCCTTTCATTCGGCTTGTGGAGGGACAGTGTGGTTAGCGTTCAGTTTGAACAAACCAAATAAAAATGTCAATTTTTCAACATTTTTTAAGCAAGTTGAACTTAGTCCCCCAAACTGTCCTGGAGTGAAAGAATCTGAATTTAACTGAGCTTTTATAACACATCAAAAAGCTTTATTCTTGAAGCCTCTTAACAGATTTTCTTCCTGTGTGTCCTATATGGTGATGTGCAGTTTTAATTTTCTTCCACACGTGTAGTTTTTGCATGCAGGCTAAAAAGTTGAACGTTGGTCCAATGCTTCTAAATCTTTCAAGTGTCCCTTATTTGGTTTGTGGCAAACTCCAGATGGGAGGAGCAGCTCTCTTTTGACAATAGTTGTGTTTTTGACAGACTTGTCCACTGCACTACTAAAAGTTGTCTAGTAACAGTCTTCCTGCACAGTTACCACCGGCCTGTTCTGATTATCACCCTCCTTGCTTCTAGCCTGTCATTTTGGTACCATGGCCGTGGCTTTTTAGGTTTGGAGCTGCAATGTCTTTTCTTTTTGACATAATGGGTGGATCAGGCCTAAGTGAGATGTTGAAAGCTTGAAATAATGTTTTATTGCCTAACTAATCTGCTTTAAACTTCTCCACAACTTTATTTTATTTTAAGGCAGCTGGTTAACTTTTTCTTTTTTTAATTCAGTACCATCTGAGTAAAACGGGCTGAATACAAATTTCTGATTTGTGAAATTGCTTAAAAACCTCATATTATTTTCTTTCCAACTCACAATTATGCAGGACCATATGTTGGTCTAGCACATAAAGTTCAATAAAATAAATTGACCTAATGTTTAACAGTTGAAGGTGTGTGAAGATGTTTTTGCAAGGCATTAGAGGTAAAAAAAACAAAGGTTGTACTGCTTCTTTGGTTCTGCAGTGGCACCAGATTGATTTCTACTCCATCACTGAAATATCAACAATCTTCTGCATGGTTATGCACATCCATCAAGCTCCCACTCTCCTGGATACACACTGTCTGGTTAAAAAGTGCCCTTCAGAAGGGCTCAATATGATCAGAGTAGCCAATAGATTTTCTCTCAAACTAAGTAACCTGAGGCAAACACTGAAACATGCCAGCGGAAGGTTAGATCAGGTGTGTGAGTTAATCTCAGACAGGAAGCAGTGAAGTAAGTGACCCACAGGTTCATAGAGGGTGTGTGTTTCTGACATGACTGGAAAACAGAGCGAGAAAAAGACAGCGTCCAGTAAAAAGTCGGAGGAAGAGAGGCGGAAGCAGATGCAGGAGCGAGGAGTTTACGCTGAAGGAGCACCAGAAGGAGAGAACAGTGAACGGTAGCCCTTTGACCTTGCATGTCACGGATCATTAGGAAAAGTTCAGCAATATCTCTTAAATGTAATACAGCCTGCTTCTCAGCTTGCATTTTAGCACGTAAAACCCCATTTTAAATGTTAATTAAATTTGCTCAGATCTCACTGTGCTGTAATTTCCTCATTCAACAAAAATTATTTCCTGCCATTTGTGGTTGTTTCTGGATGAGATGACTCACCTACACAAGTCTTTCCATCGCTGTGGAGGACAAACTTCATGTGGCAGGAACATTTGGGGCCATGGTCCGTCTCCTCGCAGATGTGCTGGCAGCCTCCATTGCCGTAGTTGCACGTCACTATCAAAGGAGGCAGGAGTAAACACGAGCTAATTAAAGAGGAGTGCGCACACAACTTTTGCTCGCATTTTTAACAGTCAGCGAGGAGGTGTCAGGAAGTGGAGAACGAGTAAATAACATGTAAGTCTTTCACTGGGCCATATGCTCCATCGCGTAAACACTGAACTTAGGTTGCACCCAGTCGTTCCCATGGCTTCAAAGACACATTCAGTGAGGTTTGTTTCAGGAAGTGCATTTAATCAGAAGCACTGATTGTTCCTCGACCTGCAGCTAATGCAGAGACTAAATGCATTGCTCTGTTTCAACAGAGCAATGCTAGCAAACAAGTTAGCATTTTCTTGCTATATGATCAGCTGTTCTGTAATAAACAAGATCAAATCTGTGCAGGATGTCTCATTCCTCATGCTAAATACACTACTCAGTACCTATACTTCATCCATCCAGCCAGGGTCGGGTCTCGGGATTAGCAGTTTAAGATTGCAACTTCAACTTTGGTTAAAGTGTAAAATGTCCTAAAATAAATGTATTTTTAAAGCAGTAGTATAAGTCCAGTCTAATTTGAGCACATTTAATCACTAAGGACATTTCTTACTGTACTGACATCAGTACACCCTCCTCTGCTTTTTTTTCTTCTTCTATTTTGATATCAATTTTACAGCCAGCATTAGTAAATCAAACACCTAAAACAAACTAATTACCACAACAGCTCTGCCCCACATACAAAAATACATTCCTAAGACTTAAGAACAATTTCAAAAGATACATCAGGGGATCTGCTTGGGAAAACAGATCTTTACAAGTTAGCAGTGTCAGATTATGAGGAAGAGATCAAAACAAATTGTATAGTTTTAATGCACAAATGATCTGATATTTAAAAGCATGTTGTAAAATAATGTAAATATAACCAAATGTGAGCAAAATACAAAACTACACAGGACTTCATTATTTATGATGATGCAACAAATTTGAAAGTCTGTAAAAACTTAAATATGTACAAAATTTGATTGTGACACAGAATATTTCACCACAACTGGGTGAAAGCAGGCATCCTGCTTGGCTAGTGCCTCCAAATCTCACAGTTTATGCAGACAGGATATTTGAAGCCAAAGGGAAAACATTTTATTTAATTATAGGGAATAACTACCTCTTGTTTTCACCACTCATTACAATCAATAAAAAAGTAACCTTAGTTGAGTCTCGACTGTGAGATTAGGAGGGAAATCTGACAAGCTCAGTTAATTTTTCAGCTTTTCCATTCATTAACAGCATTTCATGAATCATAACAGGAAGCGTTCGATTTTTACTGCAATTTTGCATGTTTCTGTGAAGTACATTTATGGAGCAGAGTGTATCAAGAGATTTTTCAAAGAGACCTGTGATGACAGAGTGAAAAAGAGCATGGCCGAGGCGAGGCTTCCATCTGCACTCCCATCCCGACACCTTTCGCCTTTTTCCTGAGCTGTCATTGAGAAACCATAGAATAACACTTCTCCAATCCTTATCCAAACACAGACAAATCCCCCCTACCCTATCGGGCCCTGGCCCCCAGCTCTGATAGGATGATCTCTGTTGCACAGCAACAGGAAGTGCGCGCTGTCTGTCCAAGCAGTACCCTTCGACTAACCTCCAGCACTTGCCCTGGTTGTGTAAATGATCCCTACTTATTTGAAAAACATGTTTCTTTTTTTATTTTTTACGAGCACCATTGAGAAGATTAGTCAGAGCTCGGTAATGCCACATAAATGTCAACTTCAAACTTTTTTTGGAAGACGTTTGTGTGGTGAGTGCGATTATCCATCCCCGGCCTGTTTCCAAACCACAATCACCTTCTTCCTGAGGAGCCAATAAAGCAGCCTTACTGACATTTGTGCATGTTTCCATGCAACCCCTGGGGTAAGGATGACTTACGTTTGCAGTCCTTCATGTTCCGGGTGAGCTGGAATCCAGGTCGGCACTCACAGGAGATGCCACCCTTCTGCGCTTCCCTGCAGATGTGAGCGCAGCCGTGGTTCTTGTCCATGCAGGTGGGCCCCTCCTTTGTGCCTTCTGGTTGCACTGTGATGAAAACAGCAGGACATGCAGAGAAAGTTTATCTCTCAGCTGCCATGAAGATTAGACACTGTTTTAAAAGCTACAGAGCTTTCAGTAAACCAAGAGTTTGGTTTACATTAAATATTGCAGAGATGGTAAGTGGACTACAAATGTTCAAATGCCTGTCACGCATTCTGACCCAAGGAGCCTTGTATGCCTGCTGACTGCTGGTGAATGACATGCTCAGGATCCCTTCACAAAGAGTCAGGTTCTTGTTGGAGCATGCTTACTGTTTCCAGGCTATAAAAAGGAAGGCTGCCAAGAGAAAAGGATAAAACTCCCAGCAGGAGCTGATTCCATAGAGCTGTAATTTTAATTGGAGTAATCCCCCATAAAGAAAAGAAACACGGAACACAAAAAAATAAAACTCCCCAGCAGAGGGTGAGATCAAAACTCATTCCAGTAAATTAAGGTTGTCAGTGTACACTTTCATGACTCAAAGCATGACCTACGTCTGCAAGTATTTGACTAACCTATTGCAATACAAATTTCCGAGAGGCGAATGTGAGATTATTTTATTGCAGATATAACAAGCACCTGAAGCGTTCCAAGGCCCTCATGCCGTGAATTACACAGCGCCCTGTGCAATTATTGCCACCTTTTTAAACATCTGTTTGAAATACCTAAAATAAACAGCTCCTCTGGTGACTCTGACAGCACGGTGTCACTGAAGACATGAAATCAGAGCAGATTTCCTTTCCCTCTCGTATCATCGTTCTAACTGTTCAAGATAAACATGGATGTTTGTCCAGCCTTATTTATTGCAGTTCCACTTGATGTCATTTTTTAAATTGTGCTACTGACAATAAATGTTGGTAATTTTAAGTAAGTAGCAAATTTATAAATGGCATGTTCTCTTGTTAGAGGCTCAGAGAAATGGGAAATATGTCAAACTTTGTTTGTACCGAAGGAAAATGAGATGTCATGGATTAATAATCAAAGGTTCCTATTCAGGGATTATATAAAAAAAAGTTAAGAATGTTGTCAAATGACTTTAGTTGCATATCTTTTTTTTTTTTTTCATCCATTGTTTTCATGCCAAACTCACCTGGAGTGTTTTTTTGCTGAAAAGATCAACATGACTGTTGTCTTAATATAGCAAATAGTTTCAGCTAAATTCCCAATCGTTTTTAGAAAACTCCAAAAGCCTGCCTGAAAACTTGATATTTTGTAATTGCTTTCCAGTGAAAGTCATTTTCTTTGTGCCACTTTTTTTTAATATAAAAGACAGATTTCTAGATAGCATGACTAATCATTTCCCTGCCAACAAATTCTCCCACCTGAACTGTAGATCTCTGCAACAACTCCTGGTCAGTATGGGTCCCTTTTACTGCTTCTTCGATTAATGTCTGGACGGTCAGTGCAGCTGTACAGCCATGTTTTGGCAGAGCTGCACTTATGCCATAGCTGTTGCTGAAAATCTGCTATATAAATAAGATTACCTTCATGTTCTCATGGTTTATTTGTGAGAAGCTTAAAGATCATGTTTATTTGTTTTGTTTTTATTTTTTACTTTAAACCTCTACGCAACTTCATTCCTGGTCTGTCTGTTGTGTTCGTTGAACTTTATGATGCAGCGTTTTCATGAATGCTTTCCAGAAAACCTCTTAAATCTTCTGCTTTATTTTCACTGAAATTAAATTGGACAAAAGATAAACTCTACAACTGTGATATTTGGTGCACTTGTTTTACATTTTCTCTCCCAATTATATCTTACTTTCTGCCAGTCTATCACATAAGATCCTAATAAAAATATGGAAAGGTTTGTGATTGTAAGTTAAAGCGATGTGAATAACTTTGCAAGACCCTGCATGTCTGCTTATTCTGATGGCATTGATATTAAGTTGGTTTACTTCAGGTGATGTCAACCTAATCAAGAATCCTGACCTTCTGACTAACGTGCTGTCCATCACTTTAAGTCTGTCAACAAGCAAACGAAGGTTATGCAATCCTCTCCCACTTTCCTGTCAGAGCTGTTTACATCCTTGACAAGAGGCTGGGGCCATCAGACATGAACGCCCAAATGAAAAAGGCCATGCTAAGCTGAATGTGCGTCAACATATCTGATTGTTTAAAGTGCAAGGATTTCCACAGCTTGTCACAGGGATGCCTTAAGCAAATGTGGAGTTTCCTGGTTTCTTTTCTCTGCACCCAGAGCGAAATGCATTCATCCTTTTACACCAGAGTAAATTTCCTGTTGCCATTTATGATTACCAACCAAAGTGGTTATCTGAATTCATAGCCTCATATGAATACAACACACCCACCTATCCATGACATGTGAGACTGAGGCCAAAACCTGGCTCTTCATTTCTCTGAGGACCAATTCAAGTCCAAGTGTTGACAAGATGGGGCCAGTTTCAGCTTTCATCTGCCCAAAGCTCGTCGCTCTAACAACCATCCAGGAGGGATATTACTTACTGGCAGAAAGAAGCCAGTATTTTATGAAGAAAAAGCAAAATGTTAAAACAAAACACGCAATCAGTCAATCAGACTTTCTACTAAGCAGTAATCCATGTTTCTGTTTATTACAGACCACTTCATATTCAGAAATCTGGACAGAAAACAGACCTGGAGCTGAGTAAGGCTAATTTAAATGTCATCTAAAGAGCAAATCAGAGGGGATATGGTTTTTCACAAAGCTTAACACCAAACTGATCCATCCAGTTTCGCCATTTGTGATGAACACTGAATACTGCAATGAAAGAGCATGCTAATGTGCCCATAACTTTGTCCTCCTGTCACAGCGTGTGACCTCTGAACAAAACACTTAAAGGTAATGCTGCTGCCAGAAGCCAGCACATTTCAGGTTTTATTTGTGAACTATAAGGTTTGCTAACTACCTGCAGAAGGGATAACCAGCAGACTTATCAATGCAACACAAAAAACAGTTTACTATCAACCTTTTTTAGAAGAATGCGGTCCAGAAAAATGCACTGAAACAACACCTGGCATCACGCTAGATTTTTTTAACTTTACATTAAAATGTGACACTAAGCATAACATGGGTGTTTTATCAATGTGTTTCTTGCTCTTCAAGATAGCTGTGTGCTTTTCCTAATAGTAAAAAAAAAAAAACTTCTCTCTTTAAAAGTTTAGTTTTTTAATGTGGCTGCATTTCAAATCCACAAGAAAAAGATTAGTTTCTAAATATCCATCTGATGCCATAAGCACTTTTTTAATTTGCTAAGTTTCTAGCACTTTATTTTCATACCTACAGGAATAAACCACTTAGTCCTCTGGGAGGAAACAACTAGGATAGGGTATTTTTTTAATTTTCTTGAACAGGACTCAATTTGTGTGTTTGCCATTAACTTAATGGAAGTTCAGCTTCATCAGCAGGAGTAACTGCAGGACATGACATTAAGTGAACAACACCACTAGAATCCTAAAACATTGTGCTTTTGACTTTTCGTGATGCCACGCTGACATTCATTATGCACATTTCCCAGCCCAAATATGCCCTTGAATGCCCCATGGGCAGAGAAACCGCACTTTACAACTGTGTTTATCAGCCTGGCGACATGATAATGAGATATTTTTAAAGGTGTGTTATTAAGACTGATAAGGTCTGACTAAAAGAAAAAAAAATACTTGAAACAAAAGGGATCAAGGGCAATGCTCTCAGAGGAAGAGACAAGTGAAGACTTATGACATTTCACAATAAAAACAAGATGTGACAGACGTTGATTTAGCTTGTTTCTTTACTTGATAAACAAAATGAGATCACTTTTTCAATGTCTATCTAATATATCTATCTATCTGCTTTGTGTTTGGCACACATAAAACTGTGGAAGTTGCAGATATAAAACTTTTTGCTCACATCTGTTGAGATTTTGCTTCTTATTTAACAGGTGGCACACATTTTAATCAACATTACCATCAAAATTAGCGTGACAAGCTGAGCTTTGTTGCATGACTGGGTTTTCAGCCGGAATGGTCTTGTTTTGTCAGGTAGGAATCTACTTGGCTGTGATGAATTTCTGTTTTGCCAGTAGATAACATGAAATCTGGTTTGTAGAGGTCTGCATGGCTTGCAGTTCACAGGGTGTCATCATTGATGGAAGCCCTTGACCATCCCATCGTCTGTGGATGGACATGATTGGCTGCCGTTTCGGCTCCTGGTTAATTGTGACTGTTCTAGTGTTGGTTGGGTAATTCCCTCCTTTACTCACTCAGTGTGCTACCCCCATGGGATTGTGGGCGGAGGTTATTTGGGGCGGAAATCTGCTCCCTAAATTGCAGATGTGTGGATGTGTGTGTGTGAGAGCATGTGTGCAGATCTCAGCAGTAGTTGGTGGTGGATTTCTTTCAACTTGTTGGTGGTGAGCATGCTGGGTGACTTTTTCTATTTGCTTTTAGCTAATACAACTTCTGTTCTTTTGAAAAGAAATGGAGTAAAATAACTTTTTGGTTGCTTGCAGTGTTTAAATGCCACAACTTGGTCACACTAGAAATATATTTTTATTTTAGGTTGCCAAAAATAACATTTTAAATTCATAATATAATACCCACAAGCATCCATGAACATTTCAAGTTTTCATGTGAGGCATCTGTTTTTGTTGAAGTCTTTTTAGATGGGCTTATTATTCTGAAAATAATTGAATTGATTTACAGCCAAATTCAATAAATTAGATTATTGAAAAACAACTTTAAACAAGCCTGCTTAAGGCCTGGGTTTAAAGGAACTCAATGTTTTGACTATTTTGCAGTTTTCTAGAAGTTTGTTCAAAATAAGTGGAGCATAAAAACTGAATGCTGCTTTGCCATGTTTGGTTCTGAGGATAAAGAAATTAGGACCAGAACACTTGAATGATCTTGAAGGGTTGATGTGATAAATTTTTAATCCATTTTGGTGATAAGTCCTTCAGTGAGTTATAGACAACATGATCAGCAGCATTCTGGATCAGCTTCAGCTGTCTGATGGATTTTGACATTGCTGCAGAAATCAAAGCAATTAAAGACAAACACAGAGATGAGTTTCTCAAGATCTTGTTGGGACATTACTTATTTAATCCTGGAAATGTTTGCCGGTTTTGTAACTGTCTTTATGTGGCTCTGTAAGTTCACCACAACCAGATTTTGGGCAATTACAGCTACATTCTAGCTGCAATTGAAACAATGTGCTGATTCTACATTATTCCTCTCCAGGTTTAGAAATACTAAATTCAGTTTTGTTTTTGTTCACCTGGAGAAAACCATATTACCTCCACACATTTATCTGCCCTAAGCATCTGTTCAATGGTTGGATGGGTTCAAAGTCACCTGATGACAATGTAATGTAGAGCTGTGTACCATCTGTGCAGTTATTGTACATAGCTTGCAATGACCAGGCTAGTGGGAGCATGTAGATATTAAATAGGAGGGGTCCCAGGACTGAACTTTGGGGTATCACATATGTGACTTCTGTCCAAACTGAGAAGCTTGTTCTTTAGGCAAGTTTCAAACCATTTCGGTACCAGAGAGTTCGACCCAATTCTCCAGCTGATTCAGTGTTTTGTCGTGGTCAGCCCTGAGGTCCAACAGAACCGACACTGTGGTTCTTCCACAGTCTGCATTTATGTGGATGTCATTGAACAGTTTGACAAGGGCAGTCTCAGTAGTGTGGTGAGCATAAGACTCTTTCACGAGACTGAAAGACGTCAAAGCGGTTCGTCATGGTTAAGAAATGATTTAGCTGTTGTTTAGGACGTATTTCACCAAGTGAAACACATTATATAGATTAATTAGGCACAGAATAACTATTTGAGAGCCTATATTTCTGTTAATGATGATTTTACACTCACAGCTAATGGAAACGTGACATTTAAAATGAGAACTATTCAACAGGGAACTAGAAACTGTGCAACAGAAGACAAATTAACAACAGATAAAACAGCAACTCCTTCAATCCTCCAACAAAAGAACCAAAGGAAGCATGAGTTTTTAAGACCAAAGCTGCAAGATCTCTTGAATGTGAGAACCATGCAGAAGGGAAACTGAAACAAAGGAGCTGGAGTGGTTGAAGGCATGTCAAGGGTTAGTAGTCTGCTTTTGAGAGAACGGGCCGGTGAAAGGATGGGTCGTGGTCTGAGCCGATCTGCTGTCATGCAGCTCAGAGTGGAGACGGTCCCCTCTTTGCAGAAGAACTTTAAGCCGCCACCAAGAGTTGGGTGGATACACGCTGAAAAGAAGGGGCCCAAGAATGGAGCCACCACACTATTAAAGCAGCATTCCTTCCTCTTAGATAATGGGCCCTTAAAAGTTTTAATGGGAGGATAAAAATGTTAGCGCATGCAAAAGAGAAAGGGAAAAATATCTGGACTGCTTTGAGCCGTGCCGCCAAGCAGATGGTCAGGCAGGGCAATGAGCTGGTCGAGGGATTTGCTCCTCCCCACAAAGTCAGTTCATAGAGTTGAGGAAAGTCATCTGAATGCTACTGTTTGGTTTTGGTTGTGGTTGTCCCAAACGCCTCGTTTAGACACCTCATTCTCACCCCTTTTTCCAGAAAGGATCCATTAAAAGCACCAACAACCAGAGAATGGAAAAGACAGCTGGCAACTGCACTAAACAAAACACTGTCAAAACCTTTTATTTGATTTTGTTTCCAAATAATCGATTTAAGTTCTTGCAAAATGCTCAGTAGAGTTTAGGGTTTCCACATTTTTACAAACAACACCCACCTGAGAACTTCACTTGGAGTATCTTGTGACAGACTAAAAGAAATGATGATTTTCTTGACGACCAAAACCAAGTGGAAATGTGTGGTGTGTATTTGAATTTAGCCCCAACTACTGTTACACCACCAAATAAAATATTTCAGGAATATCATCTCAGTATAAATGCAGTTTTTCTCTGAAGGCCTCACAGGTCGAGGAGAACATCGGAGAACAAACAGCAACACAAAGACAAAAGAAAACACCAGACAGGTCAGGAATAAAGTTATGAATTCTGACCCAGATTTAGGTAATCCGACAATATCCCAAGTTTCATCATCTTATGGAAAATCCCTGTAGTGACACAAAGCTTTGGTGGGAGAATCTGAGGAATCCAGACAATAATTAGTCACATACTCCTCAAAGATGCCATTTTTTAAAGAGAGCTAAAAAATTAATTCAAGTTTGCTACAAACCATGTAGATGTAGAAAACCACAACAAATCCGTTGAAGGAGGCACCAACGTCTGATGAGACCCAAACACATTTTTTGGTCTACACATTTACACATTTTTTTTTACACATAAATCTACAAATTGTTTTCCGAGGTGACTAGATCATTCTGAGCACACCACACACAGCAGGAATATCTCGTGACATTATTTTTAGAGCCATCTCAATAATCCTTAAGATTGTAGGAACAGGAAGATCGGGTTGGAAATCGGAACAATTATCTTACTGTGTGACCCAGACTTTAGTGGACACTACGGGTTGTAACATGACAACTCGTAGACAAGTTCAAAACTTAAGTAAATCTGCAAGTGAACAGTTTCCAACTAGTCTCAAGTTCTCAACATTTTACATGCACTCTTGAATTATCCAACTTCATAATACATGTATATTTAGCTCTGTTAGCTCTCACAAACATGACACATTTGGTTAAGAACTTATTAGTGTGCATGTCTTGTGTTTTACTTTGAAAACATTGTAAGGGTCTACATCTGTGCAAAAGAGCATTAACATATATGTATGAACAGCCACCCAGATGCATTTGCATAATATATGCACGTTTGAAACACAGTAAGATTCTGCCCATCTGTGTCACAGACAGCTGTGCAGCACCTGCTGTGTATGTTCCCCCTCTTGGCTTCACTCTTCCTCCCATTCTCTCAAGGTGACCTCACTGTGCAATCCCAAAGGAGCCCAGCACCTTCTCAACACAAAAGACAGGAAAACAGAGCACAAGCAGGATGCCCACCTTGTTTAACGCAGACATAAAAACTGTATGAGACTCTGGCTGGTAGTGCACAGATTGTTTCCCCCCGGAAAATATCAAAGTATTTGTTTCTCCAAAGCTCAGTGTACCACTTTGATTGAAGACATAGCAGCCAAGTATTGGTGGAAAAACCCCTCCAGCTTTCTTAAAATCAGCAAGCCCACGTAGGGCTGGCCAGCTTAGGGATGGCCTTGAAGAAAGCAATGAAAAAAGGGATGCCAGTCTCAAATGAGGTGAGGAGAATTCAGCAGCAAGGCCGCAAACATTTGCAAAAGCTCCAGCCACTGATGTATATTTGTTGAAGGATGAGGGTGAAAGTACTGGAGGCACGGGAACTGAGCAGAGGCTGGACAAAGAGGGAGGGTGAGGGCAGATTATGCTGAAAAGACATATACAGAGATAAAAGAAGAAGGAAGACAAGTCCAAAGGGGACACAAAAGCCTCACGTGTCACTTCGCTGTGTCTTCAGCTCAAAGCCTTTGCTCCACTTCCCCAGAATAGGAAAAGAGCCTGGTTATACGGTTGGGCTGCAGCGCAATGGAGCAGTGACTTCTGCACTTGTAAAAACATTTCTGTGGCCAATGCACAGACAAGCAGGCAGGAGGGCAGGCTTATTGACAACCAACAGGGGGAACATATGAGAACCCTACTGGCTCCAGCACAATGGGAAACGACAGTGCAATATATGAACAAAAAGTAAATCAAATCATCCTACAAACATTTGATTTGGCAGCCCACAGCTCAAAACATTGCATCACTGGAATAATTGAAAGCGCTCATTTATCAGCGCATTACCTCACGACATTACAACGTGAAACTGTCTACTACACGGACATTACGTTTTCAGATAAGAAAAACAGCAATAAAGCAGGGTTCTGAGATCCAGGGCGTGATTTTACGCAGGAGGAATGTTGCACCTGGAACTCTAATTTAGAGTATAAAGTGCCTAGGAGTAGTGGATTTTATCACACTTCATAGAAAACGTCTTACTTCATGAGACAACAAAGAGCCGATGTCCTCAGAAGTCAACATGCTAGTTTCATCTAAATGTCAATGAAGAGCATGTCAGCTTGCCTGCAGGAGGATTATACTGGAGATGAAATTACAAAGGTGTGTGCCTGTACAAACGATGATGTGTGTAATTATGCCCATTGTGTTGAGAGATTTGTTGCACTAAAGGGGGAAAATCCTTCTGAAAGGCTATTAAATGTGGCTACAAAAGCAGCAGAGTTTTATTTCCTGGTGTGAGGAGTGTACATAAAAGCAACACTTAAATCCACAATCGAGCGAAAAAAAAGGGGAAATGAGGCTACGTTTGGAGAAAATAATTATAGACATGTGTAGCACACTTGGTGGATAACCTATGTTAATACGCTATACAACGCCATATTTTTGCTTAAATTACATAATTTAGACTGAGGGATTTTTTTTAAACATTACTCTGTAAGATCTTAAGAGATTTTATAAAGACTCATAAGGAACAAAGATGGCCGTCTGATCATCGAAAGGAGAAATGTTTAAATTATCCTTATATGGTTGCATTTTTGGACTATTATCCTGTGAGTAGATCCAATGATGACCCATTTTTAGTTGACCTGATTCATATTAAACATCTCCTACTACAGGAAATATTTAATATAAAGCTACAGGAACTTACAAAAACATGCTTTGTCACATAATGTAATTTTAGAGCTACTGAACACATCTCAGTAGTCACAGGTTGACACCTGGGACTTGTCTGTAAGTCACAGATGTCAACGATGTCATATTTACACCAAAATATTTTTTTTAACTCTTAATTAAATACGTACCAGCAACTTGCACAAATACGTACCATAATTGCTTTTTCTGAACGGTGCCTGGATCATGGATGCTTATTAAAATAAAACAATACAAAAGCTTCGCAGCAAAAGTAATTGACCACAATCAATGACTTTCTGGGACTAAACCCACTAAAATCGTCGTCTTCAGAGTCTCTCTTTCGTTGTCGCTCTCAATGTTACTTTTGTCAGGGCAAATTTGCCTTGTCCTCTTTCATCATTCAAAACTTGGTCAAAATCCATATATTAGCCGCATTGAAGTGTTTAAAGTGTGTAGCGGTAGCAGTTTATAGTCTGGAAATTACGGTATTCGACCTTTGTTTTATGCTTAATCCACCTGGAGAGTTTGTTGCCGAAGCACTCGGCAGCTAAATTCCCCAGTAGTATTTAACAAATGGCAGACATTTATAGGCACGGTTGAGAAACAAGTTGTAGGCATGTAGTAGCGATTAAAGGTTGTTATGAAGACTTGGCAAACTCCAAATGCCACCGTTTGTTGCAGTTCTCCAACAGTGAGCTATTCAGATTATTTTAACATCCTGCCCAAAGTTTGCGATGGCAGGATAAGCTTGAGTTCCTGTCCAATCTCACTTTTATTTTATTTGAGCCATCCTTTAACAGTAGAGAAGGTTTTTGCACAATTTCTATTTTAGACCATGGCCTTCTCAGGATGTTATGAATTACCAATTAAAGGCTCCCAGATCCTCAGTTAAGCTACTTACACATAAAAAAGCCTCATTTACATTTATTGTGTTGAACTATTATGGTGGGTTTTTTCACACTGAATAAAGAGACTCAAAATAAAGATAGAATCGCATATATTTTTCAGATAATGATACTGCATTAAAAAGAGACTTTGCTTTCAGGGTTTTGCACATCTTCATTAGAGGAACCAGTACGTGTGGAAGATACTGAATGACATTCTTATTTCTGGAAACTTTAAAGACCTCAGTGCTGACCTATTAAAACTTCCTTCAGCAACAAAAGTTGAACGTAAAGCCCTGAGGCTCATGTAATCAAAATTTTCTTTTTCCCGAATTAGTTTAAACCAGCCTGATGATCACATTACAGAGTCCTCGTGGCTGCTCTGAAGCTTTGCTCCCATAGAAACCTTCCCTTTTGCCATACTGATTAGTTGTGAGAGCAAGTTTGATCCAGAGGACCAAACGTCTTTGCAAGCGATTATTTCCTTCTTCTTCTTTAAGCTGCTCTGTTTGGCAATGAAGTCTGTGCACAGATGAGGTGTCTTGTGTAACCAGTCAGTCATTTATTTAAATAATATTATGGGTGAACTAAATCTTACCTTTTTTTATTTTCAGGCAACGCTCTGCTTTATAAGTGTTAGCAGACTCTTCAAATATTCAGTTTGCACAAACCTCCAGATTGATAGTAACCCTCCCACAGGGCAAAAGCATTGGCTTTCCCATGCACTTGTTGCATCACAGACTGCAAAAACTGTTAAGTCGAATTGTATCTAGTTGAGTCATTTTAAGTGTAATAGAAACTGATGTTAATAAACGTAAAATGTTGTGCCTTACAAAAGTATTAATACCCCTTGAACCTTTTCAGGTTTTGTTGTGTTACACCAAACATCAGTGCACTTTATTATTGTTAAATTGATGAGAAATTATATATAACCCTTATAATTTCTAAATCCAAAAGAAGGATTTACATTCATATCGAACTTCCATGATTCTAAAGATTTTACTCTATCCTGCAATAAGAGTGAAGGAGCCGTGCTATCTTCCAGGATATCTGAAGAGGTGGGCGTGAAGTTGGAAAAAAGCTAAGAGAAGCGCAGCAGCACGAAAAACAGATAGGGTGCTGAGTAGTGTAACTCTCATAATGTTCAGTAAGATGTTAAATCCAGACAGGAGTAAGTGTGAAAGTGATTCTTAATTGCAACACTGGAGAAAGCAATGCAAGTGCTGCCTGCGGCTGCATCGATGTTATGTACGGGTTGCTAGAGCTGGCATTAATGTGTGACCATTGTTTAAGGTGATGGACTCAGTGCAAAATGCTCCAAGACAGAGGGAAACTATGATGCTACTTAAGACTTCCTGAATGGAAGTCTTTTTTCTTTGACAAAACAATTAAGGCAGATCTACAGTCAAGTCTTTAAAATTAACCTTTGTCACAAAAGTCACTGTTAACAGTTCAACATTATCTATATAAAATTTAAAATAATTTTAGCTTTTATTTTAATAATCTTATGTTACTTGTATAATTTTGAAAAAGCTGTTTGTACTGTGTAAATTATTTCTATCATGTAATTTTTTAAATTAGGAATCAGTCTACATTTTTTCTTAATTTACTGGATACTTTGGTTGTTTTTTTTGGTTAAAAATTTAAGTTGAAAGCAACATCAATACTGCTTTTAGAACATTTTTTAAGGGTGATTTTTCTTAATACCAAAATAATTTCACTCTGATCAAATTACATAACTGGTCAAGGGATTTGCTGAATACTTGAGCTTAAAGTTTAGGACTTTCAACTTTGGAGAAGCAGAGTACAAAGGTTCAAATATAAATACACAACTTTCTAGATTTTTAGTTTTTTCTTTCTGGTTTTACCTCAAAACTATACTTTAGGTTAGTTTATCATACAAAATACAAATAAAATATAACATTTGTGGTAGTGGCATTAAAAAATGTGGAAAAGGTTAAAGAGTCTGAAGGAACTGCAGCAGAACAAACCCAGATTAAATCCGACAATCTGAACAAATGTCTAGAACATTTTCTCCTCCCTTTTGAACCCCTTTAAAACACGAAGCATGTGGTTTTTATGACGCAGCTGACCTGAGTATGTTTTCTTTTTCAGCACTCACAACTAAAAGCAAATGAACTGAACCCATAAGTCACCATAAGTGACTCGCATCAGTGCACACTTCACGTTATTGCCTGGTTTTTCAAAAAGAAAGAGAACCGACATTATGGATGTGTCAGCTGACTAAACCTAAAATGTCTGAGTCTCAATGTTCTGGATTTCATCTCAAGCACAAATGTCCCCATTGTCATCCTGAATAAAAGTGAATATAAATCAAATGTAAAACGGAGGAACCCTCCCTGATCCAAATTGCATTCCTTTCAACTGCTAAGCACCTTGACTTTTGTGAAAAGCCTAATTCCTAGGTTGGGGATGTTTGAAGTGAATAAATGGACCGTTACATTTTTGGCCAACTACATGGTGAAGAAACTCATTTGGCCAAAGTTGCTCCTGCTGAGGGAAGGGGGGGAAGGGCGGGTATAATAAGGGACAGGCCAGCAGCAGCCTTGTCATTAGCCGGGAGGCTGGAAGACCCCTGCTGCCTAATTGGCACCGGCTCCCTCCAAGCAGTGGCTCAGTATCAGCAGGAGAAACCGAACCGAGGCAGCAGGCGCTTCTATGACCAGCTCTGAACTGCACCCAGAAAGATCAGCACACGTTGCCGATGGAACACCTGAGCTATTACTGGAAGAAATGGGAAGCTGATGTCTTTTTAATGATGACAATAAACCTCATAATCAAACTGCAACCCAGGCTCTGCTTTTTAAGAGGTGGGCTGGCAGGACGCACCAATGGTTCCATTTAAAATCGACCTGAGTGAGGGGATTAAACATTTATCCATTTTTTAGTGATTCTTTTTTTTATATTTGGAGCAATTCTTCAGGGGCTGTTGCCCAATAACTCTGCAAAGTCACTTCCTAACCACTTCCATTATCCTTCAGGCACACACTGTTGTAATAAGAGCGGTAATAATAAGCAGATGAGTGGTTGTTCTGTCTCTTGGTCTTTCAAAAATAAGGAAACAATAAATAGGCGCCTATCTGATGAGCACAGGAAGTTTGCAGATTTATGGTAGCTTTAATCTTTTGAATTCAACGGCTCTCATCTGCGAGCAATAAGGACAAAATGAATATTAAAATGGAATATTAACATGAACTGGGGACATTTATCATGAACATAAACAGACAAAAGACTGGAGGAACTTGGCAAAATAAGACTACTGCTCTAAATCTGTTTCTGATAGCGCTGATGTGTAGTAAGGCTTGAGATTTCATGGTCAAGCTTTTCAGTCCACTCAAAAAAGAAAAAGAAAACACAGCATTTATGAAAGGTAAACATTGACACTTCAGTAGGCTAGATGGAGCTCATAAATTAAACTTCCAAGATCCTCATTTCATCATAAGGGGGAATCATGAGCATCTCAATTTAATGAGTCTCCATACGAGTACTTAGCTTAGAAAACACACAAGAGAGATGAAAAAGACTGAGATGAGAAGACACTCGAATCTTGCTGTGTAAGTCTGGGGTTTATAGAACGGGAAGAACTGCGTCAGATTCAGAAAAAAAAGGACACCCATGACACTGCTTAGTGTTGGAACTGAGGAGTTGTAAAAGCCTTCACTAGATAATCATTCCTCGAATGAACAAACTTTCTGACGGTGAAAACATCTGTTCATTCTGTCTGCTGCTTTACAGAAACACTGGAAGCTCTGAGCAAAGCTGCGAAGGGCAGCAAGAAACCGAGTCAAAACGCAAACACAGCAATTCTGCAATTTTTACACTTTTACAGCCTTCAATTGCCAAAGTTTTCAGGCTTCTTTATTGAATTTTGTAAATACACAATATAACTTTTGGATATAGGCTTTTGGATAACATTTTTCAGACTGCATACCAGATCTGGGAGCCATTTGTGGCCCCTAGATTGATTTTTTTGGGATCCCAAATTGCAGTTTGATAAATTTGACCCAGCAGATGCAAATGGATACTTGATTTGCTGACAATTTATAATCCTCTTACATTTTTAAATGTAAAGACGGCAACACAACTTATTGCCCTTTTAATAACCACACTTTGATCTTTCTTTTTCATTTGACAGTTAGTAGGACTACATACTGTATATCCAGTGACTTTTAATTGAAAGCAGACTTTGGTGCAACCAGATGTGTTTAATTAGTTTATTGAACTTTTCCAGCAGATATAGTGTCTCATATCTGCCACAATGCTAAAATCTTAAACTCGAGGCTGATATTCAATGATCCATCCTATTTTCAAAACAGCAACAACATTTTTGGAATGGACGCTTCTTCTTTGTTAAGAGGAAATATAATTAATTGCAATATAATCAAACCTTCCATAATTAGGTCAAAACTAACAAGTATTGAACAATTTTTTTGTGTTAATTCGTAACAAAGTGTGACTTTTCAGCTGGGAAGCGCATCTCAATGGGGCTATTAGACCAACGTAGCACCTTTACTGGACTCTATAAAACTCCGTGAAGATAATATTTAAACATATAGTGTTAGCTTTCCATCTGTCCGAACAATGCTGTTGCTCTGCCAAAGATGGATGCTCATGTTTTTTCTGAATGTTTGAAACTTGCAGCAACTCTGTTTCAATCAGGTGAGCGACTGTGGCGAAGGGAGGGACTGTGTCTGTTATTGCAGCGCTGCTACCGGACAAATTGCAGCAATTTGGGCACATATAAATGGGTCAGCTTATATTGATTTGGATGCAAATGAGTATCTTTGAATATTTTTTTTTCTACTATCGGTTTAATCAAAATATGAATTAATTTGATAACCCTAATATCTGCTGTCACTCTCGAACAAACAGGAGAGCTGTGGCTCTCCTGTTTGTTCTCTAAACATGAGGATAGATTTACGAAAACAGAATTTCTTAAAAATATGTATTACAAAGATTGGCAGAAATAATAAAAAAACCTGTAAGTCTCTTAATAAGAAAGCAGAAAAATCCTACACAAAGTAAACTGTAAAAAAACAACAGAGCAGATGTGGAGCTGTTACAGGCTCTGTGCAATCCAGCTCTTCATAGCCACCAAAGACATTTCCTGACAACTTAGTTTGACATTAAAATCATCTGCATGCCTATGGCGCTGCTGTGTGCGGTGAGCAAGCCTTAGAGCAAGTTGGCTTTTTTCCTGTCACGTCTCCATCCCACAGGAACGCTCTATAAACAAGAGGTGTGTCTGCCCTGGGCTACACCTTTAATTGTTTTCACTGTTGGCAGTTCCCCCCGCAGGCTACTCTCATACCATAGATAACTTGAAAAGCAGCCAAATGCTAGATAGGTTCAATTTGAAAAGGGGAGTGGAAAACTAAAAGATTTATCCCTGTTACCCCGTCTTTGCATTTCTTCTGTTTGAAGAGTGGCGACCTATCTGTTTTAACTTGTTGTTAGGCCTATTAGGGCTAATCCTGCCTTCCATTTATCCCTGAATATCTGCTACTTACATAAAGACTTGACAGCATCATTATCTTAAAACGTATCGTAATCATGTTTGAGCAAACATGATGTACAGATGCCCAAAAATGAAACCACAGTCCTGTTAAAGTGTCAGCTGCCTATGTTTGTTTTTTGTTGTCATACTTCACTGTTTCAGATTAATAAACTAGTTCTAAAGTCAGAAGAAAATGCACTGAGTGAATACAAAAAAGCTGTTTTTAAATGAGAATTTCATTTATTAAAAGTAAAAAAGTTATCCAGAACAAAATGGCTGTATGTATCAAAGTATTCCCCCTGATTGTATTGGCAGCAGCAACCAAGCCTACCGAACACCAACAGTCACATCACAGTCAAGACTTTGACAAGGCCAATCAAAAACTTTCAGTTTTTATCTCTTCTGCGGTGGAAGTGCTGGAAAGCTTTGGGTCATTGTTCTGCTGCACAACCCGAGTCTGCCTAACCTTTAGGTCACAAACTTATGGCCCAACACTTTCCTTCAGAATGTTGCAGTAAAAGAAGAAGAGTTATGGCTCCAACTAATATGGCAAGTCGTCTAGGTCCTGAAGCAGGAAAGCAGCCCCACACCATCACACTCAAAACCGCTGTGTTCGATTTGCGTTCAGGACCCACGAGTTTCAGAAAGTTTCATTATGGTCTTGCTACTCTGTAAAATATTTCCCCAAAAAGTCTTGAGACTTTTTTGGGACTAGGTTTTTTTTTTTTTTTTGGTAAATCTGAGATGGGCTTTTGTTCTCTGTTTAGTCAGCAAGTGGTTTTACCTTGAGCCATTTTTCGCTTATTGTTGAATCATGAACTTAACTTAATTTCACCTAAACTCAGGCAAGTGAGGCATGCAGAGCTTAACATGTGGCTGTGGGTCTCTTTGTGACCTCATGGATTAGTAAAGACTTTGTTTTTCATCTGTTCTTGATTTTTTTTTCTTTATTATTATTGATTGGGACATTGTGTGTTGTTTTTGAACTCTTCTATCCTACTCGATGATACACAGTCTATTGGATTTCTTCTACCGGGCGATTTCTATTTTCTACCAGGCAGTAATTAATGCATACACAACTGAATAAAACATTGTGGTTAATTGCGAGATAGAGGCAATTGCATTTCACATAAGACCAGGTTGCTTTAGATCACTTTTCTCATTTATTAAATTAAATCTGAAAATCTTGAAAATTAGTTTGTCTAAAATTAAGGGTGGCCAAAAAACAAGAAGGAAGAACAGAAGAAAGTTGTAAGGGAACAAATGCATGATCTGTTAAAGCGTGTGTGCACGTGAATAACCTTTAGGTCGCTGGATGCATGTATGCTGGTTGTCACTCAGGAGGAATCCTTCTCTGCAGCGGCACTCATAGCTGCCCATCATGTTGACACAAATCTGCTGGCACCCACCGTTGCCTTCTGAGCACTCGTCCACGTCTGCCAGGAAACACAACCACAAATTAATGAGAACAGTTCAAAACAGAACAAATGTTGCACAGATAGTCTGTGCGGGGGTTGTCTGAGATTGCATCGTGATTTGCTCTATGGGCCAAACAGACTATGCAAACATGATTTAAACATTTAAGTACTCCGAAAGAATCTAGAGGTCATCTTCCCTTTTTTTTTAAAAAAAAAAACAAAAACATGGTCAAATAAATTAAATTTAATGAAATTATTTGACAACTTTCTAAGTTGCAATGCGAGAGTAAAAGCAATGCTAAGTGCAAAAAAAACCCCTGAAAGCTCCATTTAAAACCTGCAACTGTTCAGCACTGAGCTATAAAAATGCAAATGCAGCACAAGAGGGGAAACCTGATCCAACTGGGCCAGAGTACCTGTTGTTGACGAGTGTCTGTCAGCCCTGTGACGGGAGGAATGTAAGGAGAGGGACGGGCGAGAAAGAGGGGGAGGAAAAGTTTAGATAGGAAGAGAAGAGTGGGATTTTTTCTTTCAAAGTCAGTGGGGGAGAGAATCTACTTCAAGTACATACAGAGTATTTAGCAAAGTGTCGCCTCAAGCTCAAGCAAAAAAGGGACACTCACCCACAAATAACTCCTGCATAGATAGCCAGAAAATAAAATTATTTTTAATTATTTGTCAACATAATATAATAATAGTAAGAAACTTATTGAACTTTCACATTTTGTCTTATTACAAACACAAGGTTCGATGTATTTTCTTTGTTTAATTATTCTATTTTTTTTTTTTGTCTGATATACTGAAACTATGTAGAGCATAACAGTGGACACATACGTGGATTTCAACAAATAAAAGTCTGAAATGTGTGAATTTGTGTTCAGCCCCCTTGAGTCAGAACCACGTTTGGCTGCAATTTTAGCTGCAAATCTTCCAGATGTCTCAAACGGTGCTGGACATCTGGAAACCAAAATCTTTGTTTTGATCTGAGCCATCTTAGAAGGTGAACCTTTGGCCCAGCCTTTGAGATATTTTCTTCCAGTATTCTCCTGTATTTAGCTCCATTCACCTTCCCAACAACTCTGAGCTGGTTCTTTTTCACGTGCTGGAGAAACATATCCCCACAGCATGATACTACTGCCACCGTGTCTCATTGTACCTTTCTTCCTCTTTTAGCTGCTTCTCTGATTGATGCTCTACTTTCCCAGCCAGTCAGTTTAGTCAACGGACAAGTCTGGGTAGATTTGCAGTCGTGTCACTAATTATTTTTATAATCTCATCCTGCTTTAAACTTTTAAACAACTTTATCCCTGACCTTTGTATCTGGGATTGGATTCTCTTGGTTACCATCAAAATGTCATGATCTCAGGTAAACCAATAAACTGAGAGCTTCACTTGTTTTGCTCAGCTCTTTCTCCACCACGTCAAATCAGAAAAACACTCAGCTTACAAAGTCCATATGAATCTGATCTATCTCCAACTCCCATTTGAGAACAACCCAAGATACTGCAACTTTATCCGTGATCAAAATAAAAAAATAAAACTGTCGTATACACAAGTTTTTTTATATTATGATTAATGTTATTAAAATGTCATCCGAAACTACTCTACTGTCTATTTGTCCAGTCTGAGAAAACCTCTGGATCAAGTTTTCTTTCTGGGGAATTCTCAGCTCAGGAGGAGACAGAAACAAAACATCACTCTTCTTGTTTTCTGTTTAAAAGCTTAATTAATCACCGTGTCCCGACACATGCAGCATTCTAAGAAGAAGGAGTTGACGAGAAGGTCAGTGACAGGTAGCAGCACTTATCACCCTTGTCAGACCGCCAGGTTTTCTGTCCTGTCCTCACATCCAGTCATCAAAACTGTCTCTGTCCCACTAAAAACAGTGTGTTCTGTCTGCTGAGACTGATGGGAAAAGTGTCACTCTACAGCCAGGTGAAGGAGAGTTCTCCAGAAGGAAAAAGACTGTGAGACTGACACTAAAAGAAAAAGGGAGCTTCTTATGGTCCCTGGAGGAAGGACCCTGGAAGCTGCCAGCAAACTGCAGCTGCACCTTTGCAGATAAACTTAGTCCAAGAAAAAAATTTCTAACATATATGCATCAAGTCTCTGCCTGATTTTCCTTTAAACACAATCACAAACTTTAAAAAATCCAAATGATGCACAAATCCTGCAAGTTTCAACACTTAAAATGCCCATGAGATACGCAGACGGCCACAGACGTCCCAAGAGGATTTCTCTTTCCATACCCTCAGTGCATCAATGAAGGTTTCATTTCCTGATTCCTTCATCCCTCCAAATGAGGCGTCGGCTGTCAGTAGATCTCCCTTGTTTAAATAGCTCCCATAATTGCCTGTGTTGTGTGCTGGGCAAGGCTGGCGTCCAAAGCAAATATTTCCAAGCGGAAAGGGGTTCTGGCATGGCTTGAAGAAGTGCTCATGTTATTTGGGCTTTAAACAGTTTTTAAGAATTCTCTAAAAGACCGGAGAGAAAGGAAAAACATTTTAATCAAGTTAAAAGCGCTGTCTCACTCCTGAAAAATGAGACAAGCCTCTGCTCTAACCTTACTTCATTTGAGGAGACGAAAGGAAAAGGAGCATTCAAACCGAGAGAGATTAGGAGATTGGTTGTATTTGTGGAGGCCATGTCCGCTGGTTTTTCAATAGCCTTGGCTGTATATATAACATTTGGCCTCGCGCAGAGCTTTAGAGCCATGTAAACATGGTGGTTGCCTTACGAAAACTCCTGAACTCTTATTTTGGAGAAATACTCAACTCTTTCATTCTCCCCCTCTTTTTTTTTTTTTTTAGAGTTCACTGACTTTGCGGGAGTTTCTAGCTGACTCTGACTTTTATTTGAGGCCAGAAAGTGAAAAACTGCAGCTATCTGTCATCAAAGCTGTCTGTGCATCCATCCCACTGCTTGGTCTCAGAAATGTCTCTGTGGTCCAGACAGAACAGAGACAAGGAGGAGTGGACAGACACCGTCCTCGCCTGGCATTTCGCTTGCAAGAGGTGAAGGGTTGCAAGAAATAAAAAGGTGTCAAGGAATACCAAGATTAAAATCATTATGTTTTCAAAACAGTTTTTGAATGTCTTTATAATTAGATGTGAGAGAAAGTGTTAGGAATGCCCAGGTTCTTCACAGCTTTATGGATTAGAGAAATTATGACCGTCACATCAGTTTTATTAAGATAATAACATGCTAAGACTGATAACCCAAGTTAACCAAGAGACAAAAAGTAGTTCAATATTATAGCAAATGTTTACAATAACAATAAAATAGTGGCACAGCTTTTCTAATATGAAGATATTTCTTCTCAAAGTGAATCCTGGCTTGCAAAACGCCATCTAGCAGTTTGGGTTTGAGTTATTATAACAGACCCAAGAGGTTAGAAAGGTATTTAAGCTTCACACCGTGTAGTTTCACCATTTTAGACCCCTATTTTGAAGCAAGACACAAAGTAGTTTTGGACCAGTGTAGCTGTCTGGTCGGACGATAGATCGACTGTTGATGATTTAAGAAATTGTATGGGACTTGAACATGTCACACTGTGCAAATTGGATCGTATAAAATCTTGACATAAACTTTTGTCACACTGTATAATGGAAGATGCCAGACAGCTTGACTTATTGCCGCTGTGAAATCCTGCCATAAAGACCTGACAGACACATAAGTTGGACATTAAATGAACAGCAAGAGAATTGAGCTCCGTAAAAATCACTCAAGCAACTGCTGGTCAGTTATGGACCATGTAGACTTCTCAGATCCTCTGAGAACTGCTCACTTAGTGTTTCCTGGGCCAGAACTAAACAAGCAGAATTTACTTTCTGCTCCTCAAAGCTGGAACCACCAGCCTGAAAGCCTGAGGTATGAACAAACTGACAGCCATTTTAAACTAGGATTAGCAGTTTACTACAAGTTAAATATCGGTTTAATTCTATTATATCATAATTATATGCTTTTTAGGTGACGCTTACATTTTACTACTATTTTTGTGTTTTAAATAATGCATATGTCAGAGTTTTTAGTATCTAAGTTCTTTTATTTTCATCTATCACACTTTATATCGCCATTTGTATGAAATGCTGTACAAACAACACATGCAAACATTTGTTTTCTCTTTTAAAAAGATCTATAAAAGCATCTTTTCCTTCATGTCCATTTCATCCTACAACATGAACCAAATAAACTGGTCAGTTCCTCCCTTGCACAGAATGACGGTCAGATCAGAGATGTAACACTGTGTCAAGACATCCCCTGTCCGCTGAGCAAAGGGGTGGAATAGAAACAGCACCTGCTGAGGAAAAAGTTAGATGTCAGCTGAGTTTGAACCACAGTAAGTCTTCCTCTTATCTGTTACATTATATCTCTGACAGTTCAGTGGTGGCCAAGCAGCTGGATCGAAAGTCAGCTCCCACTGAGTTCATTTCTCCATTTCCTTTCCCAAACTTTCAACTCAAATTAATGTCAGGCTAACTCAAAGCTTTGCACTGAACCACTTTCCTCAAAGGTTGATTGACTGATCAAGCTTTAATCAGCTAAAATATGTTCTGAAAATTCAGTTTCTCTAGATGGAAGGAGGAATTATTTCTGATTGACACCATTTTCTGAATATTCATGCAAATTCAGTTAAAATGTAAATATTGTTGACTAAAAACATTTAGAAAGCTATATAAGACATGATTATTGCTCCTTTAAATTATATGATAAATTAGCAGCCTGTGTTGACATCCAACCATCATACTGATTATTAAATGATATGATGATATCTATTCATGAAACTGATAAATCCTTGGTACATTAGTTTGATGTACACTTTAGATTCTTGGCAGATTTATTGTTAAAGTATTTTTTTAACTTTGGAAACAAGTTTCTTATAATTGGACATAAAATTAACATTCCTGATGAGTCCAGAATGAAAAAGAAAAGGGTCAAGTAGGTATTTCAAACTGATCAAGATTAAACTCTTGTTGTTTTAGATTTATTTAAATTACATTTCAAAAGTTGGCTGTCTCATTTCATTTTAGAAACAAATTTTAGAACAAAAAACATGTTAAACATAAATGTTTCTGGGGTATGACTTACTTTGATATAACTTGCATTTATTTTCACCATATTTTTTTACTCTAACTTGAATAACTTTGGCTAAATGCTCCTTTTTCATTACATTGGATCTTCAGTCCTGCTATGAAATCTGTTATTTGCATATGTGTTAAATAAAATCCTGATCTTTCATCAGCAGGAAACTCAAAGTTGATCAGACTCGTGGTGAAAAACGGCTTCAAACCTTTTATTAGTTCCAGCATTTCACTTCTATCTCACTCTTAGTTTATTTACACGCAGCTTGTTCACATCTGCTATGCAAATCCAAATATCTGCTTGCTGTTGATTTTCATTTACAAATAAAAATACAAAACAAAGACTTGATTTAAATCAATTTTTCTAATTCTACGACTCTTAGGTACCAAATTTGATGAGTTGGCATAAACTTTCCAAGTCTAAACTCTTTCCTAAACATCTAGACTGGAATTTCACTGTTTCTCCAAAGCGAGTCTGGAAGCATTTAAAGAACAATACCCCAGGATAAGTATTTGAGTGGCCATCGCTTTGCCAAGAGGACAAGAGGCCTTGCCTTGACGTCTGACGGCTTCCAGTCTACAGCATGCTTACAACCTTAAGCCCAGTCTAGGGCTTGAGTTTCCCACTCCTAAAGCCCCGCCGGTGGGTTCAGCTGGAAATGTTCATTTCATGGTGGATGGGGCTGAGCAAACCTGCAAGAGAGTTGATAGCCTTCAGCAGCCAACTAATACCCTAATCTCAGATTTATCCTGTAACTCATCACTTTAGTCCCTTTCCTCTGAGCTGTGGAGAGGCAGCAGAGTTGGTGCATGTCGCAACAAATACTAAGTATCTGCTTCCAGGGATAAGTTGTGCTTGAATCTAACCTTCTGGTTGCACATCATTAAATTGAGCTAATTTTCCTCTTGCATTTAAATGTAAAACATACCTAATAAACAGCAGACTGTCAGTTGAATATAATCACCAATGGTATCAACTGACTATAATTATTTTAATGTAACATTGCAAGGTAAAGATGTTTGTCTTTGCAAGTAATTTTTAATAGGGGATTATGCAAACACATTTTTTGCTTTCTGCTGTTTTATAGCTGTGTTTGTCAATTTCATGTTTTCGCTCAAAGACTTGACAATTTATGTTAGCCTAAACAATAAAACAACTCATAGCTCTAATGTATATTTATATAACAATGATGAGTGATTTAACAATGTGATTTGGGTTGTTGCGTGTGAACATGATTGCGTGTCTCACTCATCTGTACTTTCTTGCAAAGATCTGCAAAGCAGTTTGTTTCCAAAGTCAGAAAACCACAAACAATTGATTGTTTTTAGAAAGCTACACTTGTATTCCAACTATGCAGCATTACTCCACTCTTCCCAGTGCTGCTTCCTCTGTTCTCAGTCACAGGGAGACTTTATGCAAAAACATTTTTTTCTTCTTGTCAGCTTCAGCAGACATGTCGTCCATGATGCTGACAGAAATGAACAAGAATTATCCGATTCCGTGCAACGTCAGGAATAGTTTTTCATTATTTAGCAGTGAAACTGCTTGTAAGAGCTCAGCCATAGCAACCTGAACCAAATAGCATTATTTTCAGTTCATGCTAAAGATTAAAGAGATTACGAACATGAAGATTTTTACTAAATGAAAGCAATATGCCAGACCATAGCTTGCAGTTAGCGAAGCTAAATGCACTAACCACTAATGGAAGATTCTGAAGACGGTTTAAAAATCAGCTGGTGTGATTCTGTCTCTGCTTTAGTATTAAAAAAAACTAACAATTTTACAGCAACTCCTCTTGCATACGCAGTATGACCAATGTCACCAGGAACAGCGTAGAAATATTTTAAATAATACTGGGGTTGACATGTTCTTTTGGGTTTCAAAGAGAATCTGGCAGCAGGTAAAACTGGTAATGGCAGGCCAAATCTTTATAAAGACTGGAAATCAGGAACTGGCTACAAACCTGTATTTTTAAATGATTAATATGTTAATATGTTAAATCACAGTCAGCGTCAATCAGTCTTTTTCAAGCTGCAAAAGACTGATTTGGTGTAATATTTGGTAATACAACATACGTTTGTAACTAGGACAGTAATCAAACCGTGGATTGATACAATCAACTTTAAAGTCACAATTCAGTATGTTTTTGCTTTGCTTTAATGAAGAAAAACAAATAAAAATTGGCCACTATAGAAGTTAGTAGATGTTTAATTTGTTGTTGTTGTTGTTGTTTTTAATAAGGGACAAGTGGATTAAGCCACAACAATAAAATTACTTGAACATAATCAACAGACCTTTAACCAAATACTTATTTACTCTCCAGTATTTTTTTGATGCCCACTTCTTACTTTTACTTGAGTAAAAATATATTGAAGTATTGCCACTCTTACTTGACTACAAATTTTGGCAACTCAGCCGATTCCTCGCGCTGTGGAGGAGCAGCAGCTGTATTCAGAATATTTTACTGTAAGTGAGAACTAATTCACCCAATGGAAGAACATTTTACATTTTAGCTACCTAGCATCAGAGATTTCACTCTGACTGCCATGAGTCACATCTTCTAATCAGGTGTTAAGACATTAATAGATTAATAAATCGAAAGATTTCCCTTTCGGCTCAGGTTGTCCTGCACTGCAACAGATCGTAGTAGTACCTTAAATTTCTTCTCCTGAAAGTGATGAACCCTCATTATGAAGGGGGCATTCAATCATTGTCTTGCTATTAATTAATATCTACACTAAAGATTCCTTTGTAGATTACCTTATCCTTTGATTTTTTTGACAACACTAAAAAATGAACAGATTTATTCTAATAATGGGGTAAATTTCAAAAACTTCTTTGCCCATAAGCAAGTGATGACAAGTAAGAATTGAGAATATGGCTGAAAAAGTTATTTAATGTTACATTCAAATGTGAGCTCCTGTCAGAGGTGTGCAGCTTTTGTTCGCTGCTTCAAGGGGAGAGGCAAATGGATGTAAAACCTTGCAGAGGAAATCAGCAGGAAGGTCACTGATCTTTTAGCTGTCAGGACCTGTTCAGTGATATATCAGCATGCTGCTTCCTTTCATTTGATCACTGGGGATTAGGAAAGCTGCAGCAAAACTCATCCAAGCAAAGTTTTTCAAACGAGACAAATCCGAATTTCCAACGTAGCACAATGTCTCGGTGCAATTACAACCATTAAGCGAAGAGAGTGAGAGAAGGTGACTTTTTTCCTACCTGCTATTTCAAAGCCGTACCTCAGAGGCTTCTCCCAGAAGGTTGCTTTTATGTAATAGATCATGTTGCATCTTTGGGGAAGGTTAAAGTAAAAGCACATTCATTTCCCTATAGATTGCAGAGGGAATTGAAGCCTTTTCAATCAATACAAACCAAATCAGTGTCGGTCAATAAAAATCAAAGGAATATGGCCTGCCAAGGTGTGTGTATTTGTTCCTGTGCGACAGGGGAGCCACACTAGAGAGAGCAGAATGATGAATGCAAGTAAACAAGGCAGAGACACAGGTCTGGTGGTGCTCTTGTCAAACATCTATAATTTCTATTTCAAGCCTGTCTTTGCTTTCCCAAGTGAGTCACTCTCAGGCTGTATGCCACCGTGGCATTTCTTTTTACAGAACTGAAAGAAATATCTTTATTTGTGTCTTTTAGCTCCAGATAGAAGCAGAAACGTATTTGTGGTTGTGAGGAAAGAGGCTGTCTGTACAGATGCTTATGATATTAAGCTGCTTGACTGACAAGCTAGCAATGATAAGAGTGTATTTTGGTTTCTGTGGGACCCTAACCAAAACACACAGGTCATAAATGTGGGGATGCTGGTGTTATGGTGGGGAACAGATCAGGCTTCCTGCATCTGGTTTTCATTGCAAAGAGGATGTGTGTTTTGGTTTAAATTGTCACTAATTCCTTAGATTTTCCTCAGACTAAAAGAAAAAAATATTCTTTATAGCTCCACTGTTGGATAGGTGGAACTAAATCATTGATTTCCTCATAATCCTGATATAAAACTTTAGTCATGAATAAAAGAAATATGCAATAAAAAGTCATAATTGGGACAACTTTTCTTTTCAGTTTTGATCAGATTCATAGCTCAAGATAGTTATATTCATTTCCAAGTCTAAAAAATGTATGTAAAAACAAAACACAAAACTGTCAGATTAAAAGAGAAAACAAACACAAGAGTAAAGTTCCAAAAAAGTCCTGTTACATTTGAGGAACTGAACTCTGGCATCAATTATTACAAACATTTCCACCTAAGACAAAAGTAGTAATGTCAAAGTCTCCAGCTCTGATTTGTGTTTATAAAGTAAACATTTAAATAGTGATATAAGGAAGAGGTCAGGAGAAATATGGTCTGAGTAGGAGTGCGGTTTCTTGGAGACTTATCAAACCGGCACCTTTTGGAACAACTGAAAAGCTCTCTGGGTCAAGCCAAGTCTGTCTGTGGCGTGACATTCGAAAAAATGTCTGCTCCACTTCTGACAAGCATCATTACTCATAAGAGTGAGCATAAGCTCACAGGTGCCAGCTCTTCTATTCCTCCAAACAACTGTCACCACAAAACTTTGTTAGGGAATTGTGCAAGTATCACTTTTTTCCACTACGATTATTCAAGCCACTCAAAATCTGTAAGTCTAACAAGTAAAATACAATAAATGTTCTCATAGTAATTCACTTCACTCCAAAAAGTCACTTTAAATTAATGCTGTATATGTTGGGATGAGAAACGATTTCAAAAGCTCAGAAGACAAAGAAATGTTTGTCTTCTGGGTTTTTGAAATCGTTTCTCATCCCAATAAGCACCATTTAATCTATTTTAGCTAAGAACATCTAAACATCCTGGAACATACTAACATCCTGTAATCAACATAAAATATTTAAGGAGACTGTTGTTTCATAAGTCGTGTTGTTATCCATAGATGGAAATGTAAAAAAAGACTCTTTTTCTTTGAAATAAGTGCATCTTAAAATTACTTACTTACTTTAAAAGCCACATTAAAATGCCAAATATGATTTAGTTTGTTCTGACTTTTCTGTCTCTGAAATACATAAATGCTTGCTCTTTACAGTTCTTCAGGGTTCGTATCCATTTTTCCTGTCAGATACAATAGCTCTGTGTGAAATAAATAATACAGTGAGTGACATCTCTCTCCACGCTGACAGAAGCGGCCTGCTGTGATATTGCATTGTTTCCACCTTGCTGACTTTCTGACATCTTTGTGGGGGTTCAGGGTCGACAGAGTCAGAAACCAGTGTCCCCAAGTGAGGCACACGGCGGCGCGTTCTGCTTCGCGCTTCAATGACTTCTGCCACCTCCCAATGTTATTACACTGCCAACCCATCCAATTTTCAGGAGCTATGAGGCACATGCAGCAGGAAGACGTAGACAGGGATGCATGTACGCTGTCCTAACTTGTGTTAATTAAGTGACAGTTACAGATAATGTTTCCTGGAACAGAAAAGCCTTGTACCTCCTTCTGAGTTCAAAGTGCACCAAAACCACAAAGAGCAAAGCAATGTAGAGATCAAATCAATGCAGCTCTGTGGAAGAACAACATGGGGTAATGCACTTTGAAGATTGCAAACTCGAAACTGAATTAACTCTTAGGAATCAGGTGTGCCTCTCCTGCTTTGGGCTCTGAGGAACGGACCTTGTGTGGGAACCAGCTGCTTAGGCTCTCTATTCCCAGTCCAAGGAATACCAATCTTCTCTCAGGGGCCAGAAAAGAGCTTAAAGCAGGAAAAGGAAGCTGGTTCCTTAACATGAAACCTCTGCTACACTGCTTCCTCTCCTCAATTGTGTTTGTGTTGAGGATTATTACCTTAGCAGTGCAGAGCGCAGGTATTAAGGACCGGAATTCTTAGGAAAAAGACACTTCTTTAAAATTGGGTTTCTACTCATTGAGCAAAGATCCCAAATTTTTTTTTCAGTTATTTTGATGATATAAATGCTAAATTTAAATAATAGACGGATAAACCGACTGCTTGACGACTGAATGGACAGATGATGGAGGTGTCATAATCCAGGTGTAGAGGATCAACCTTCAGTAACTATTACATGTGTCCTACATAACACATAGGTGATTAGCAGGACTCTAATGACCTCCTCATGAACCTGAGTGCAGTTTAGTCATCTGACTCAGGTCACAAAAATACATTAGACTTGCTCTGATCTGGACTTGGGATGTATCAAAAACTTGAATGACGCTGGACCTCTGGAGTTTGACACCTCTGCTATTGACGGTCTAACGGATGTATGGATTTATGAATTGATAGACGGATGGAAAGATGGATAAACAGGGAGACAGATGGATAGAGGGTCTGTGGGGATATAAATGAATGAACAAACTGCATTGGAACACTTTCCAAAAGAACTGTAATCTCTCAAGCAAAGGCATGCGTCTTCGTACGCAACATCAGGGTCATTTTTCATTACATGTTCCTTCAATCCTTGCATAGTGTCAATGAGTTAGGTGCAAAGATAAGGTGTAGGTTTACTAATGTGATAGAATCAGGATTCCTTTTGAGAAAAAAAATGAAAGGACTCGAACTTTATCTTCCACAGTGGCACTTTCCAACAAATGGAGCAACTGCTACAAGCTACTTCCAGCAGTCAACTCATTTTGTGCCTCTGCATTACATGTGATGACTCTCACACTCTGCAGAATATGTCAAGAAAATCCAAATTATTTGGCCAATCCGTTTAAGATGCAAAACTTCCAGCTGTACTTTGAATGTTAGATGTTGCGCCAGCCTGCTGCCTGCACACTTTCTGCTACACTTGCTTCTTCTGACCCTCCACCACCTCCAAGATCAGAGAACTTCTCATCACTTCCTGAGTTGTCAAGTACAGAAGTGCTCTTCATCAAATGTTGAGCAGCATGGCGTTTAAGTGACAAGAGCCTGGAAGCCACTGGATGACAGATGTACTGAAAGATTTACAAGCGAGTTGTCTGACTGAAATCACGTTTATGTAAAACTGTAACAAACATTCCTTTGGCTTGTGGAAGTTTCACTTTGAGAAACTATAAAGGGCTTGAGAGTTGCAACTTTGACGCAGCAGCAGCAGCCAGACAACCACAGATTACAATTACACACCTGCACGCAAGGCAGTAGCTGATCCATGGTACGACAAATGATCCATGAGCCACTGGACGCTACTGCTAAATGACTTGGAAAATAGTCCCAATTTATACTGCAGACACAAGCGATGAAGATAGAGCGAGAGAAAGGCACAAGCACAAGGGAGGCAGGGGTTCACAGTCAAGTCAGGACAAGATTATTACTAATCTAAAAATGCATTTTCCATTCCAGCGTACCTTAATCCCAGCTTTACATGCAGCTCACTGGGTAAATGTGGGAGTAATACAAATGCGTTGCCAGAGTGCCCACATGTAAAAGCTTTTTACACTGAATCATTGTTAACTGTTGATACATTTTTCAATCATCACTTGAACTCAGAGCTAAACCTGCTGTAACAAGACGCCTTTTTTCCTCCTCAAAGAAATCAAAGAAGACGCTTCATGCTGAAATAGCAGCCTGGAGAGAGATGATTTCTGAGGAGCAGTGGGTTTGACTTGGGGGTTTCAAAGCAAAACAAAAGGAACGTAGGGTGGGGGAACAGGAAAGAAGGAGCAAGACAGAGAAACAGGATGGGGGTGGGTGGATGATGTCTATGTTAAGCAACTAGCAGCAGCAGCAAGGGAGCTGTATCGCCCTTAATTTCACAACAGTTTAAGCGTTACAGGTCCTGTGTGAGGCCAGGTTGAACGGCACACTGGTGAAATTTTACACCATGGGAAAAATCAACGACTCACGGCTCGCTCTGAGCTCTCAGCTCAGTGTAAATCTTTTCATAATTTTTTTCTCCCTTTCATCCTGCTTATTATAAAAAAGGTTTCAATTTTCGTTTTGTAAAAACATATGTGTAGAATAACCACTCCTTGAGCAAGGAAGTAACAGATATCCGAAGCAGCAGAGTAATAAGAGTTCAAACCAGCCTTCAGTCATACATCACCATTTCTAAAAAGACCTTAGGCATGCTAGAAAAACAGGCTATACAGACATAATGCCCAAATCAGACCAAGTGTGATACATATTCTTAATAAAAATTCTCCTAGCAAAGGCTTTTTCTGTGACAAACTTCAGCTCTACATTTAAATCATTTGACAAAAACATGCAGAAGAAAGGCTGCTGCTGCTGGATCTGTGCAAGCAGATTTACTCACCGAGACAGTTGTGCCCATCATGGGCCAAACGGAAACCGTCGTAGCATGTGCACCTGTAATTTCCTGGGATATTGATGCACTCATGGACACACCCTCCGTTGTACTCAGTAGCGCATTCGTCGACATCTGCAGAGAAATAAAAAAAATAAAAATAAAGGTGTGAACATGCACCCCGAGATATGAATCTAAATGTTCATTCAAGTGTTTTTTACAAAATGAAACTCTCAAAAGATAACAAAATAGAAGTTCGAGCAGTTTTGAGCACAATTTGTTTTACTGTATAAATTTGTTTTACTGTAATGTTAAGCTGTATTATACCTCAACCTTTAATTTATCATGAGTCCACTCAATAATCAATGAAAAATCTTTATTGGAATACATCAATGAAACATCTTTTAAATGCTTTTAAATGACATCTTTTAAACTTTGCATGGCTCTACCAGTATTTGAACAATTTATCTTTGGTGAAGAACGTCAGGTCTTAGAAGTCGGATTGTTTCCCTACCATCACTATAATATTTTGTTCCTTCCACAAATTCTGTCAGATTCAAGTCAGGACACTGGCTGAGCAAATCTTAAGCATTATTTACAACCAGACACAATTGGTTAAATTAAAAGTTACTTTAAACCTTAAATCTACAAGGGGATGAATAGTAAATAATGGAAATAAAGTGTTTTGAAAAGAGTACATTTCAAATAGCAACATAAATCTGAAATTTAATGAAAAACAGTAAAAAATGAAAACTATTTGTGTTATTACATCAGTGCAGTTCTTGACACTCAAAATTTTTAATTGTGTCTTTAAACAAATGATTTAATGCTAAATGTAATTTGTATGATATTTACTGCCTGATTTGAAGTTCAAAGTTAAATATGCAAGAAAATTTGAAACTAAAATTGCAAAGCAGCAAAACAGAAATTTGCAAAAGCTGATGCATGAAAAAGCTGAAAAACTTGGAAACTCAACTTTGCTTTAGCCAAGCAACTCCTTTATCCTATTCAGTCTCATTAAACAGTCAATAAATGATCTCCGGCTGCATTTTGCTATCACTATTTTTTAATATTTGCAGTTTTAAGTGTGATGAGATTATGGAAATATGTACGCAATGAAAGCTGCACTGGAAACAGACTGGCACTAAGCTCCAGCTAAGCTGCTATGTTTGCATCACTGAAATTGCAACTTTAAACAGTCAGCATAAACTTACTTAAATACATAGATTATTCTTATGCATCATGGAAGCTTTTCTGTATTAGTGATGTTCGTTAAATACAAAGAGATATTGCTACATAAAAGCAGTTAAAATAAATAAATATATATAAAGTTTTAAATATCTCTGACTGTTCAGCTGTGATGTTCACACTTTACATCTCAACAATATATTTATGAACAGGGATACTAATTAGTAAAAGTCTGCGACAGCTCCTTTAACAAGCTGCAGTCTCAAAGAATCCCGGGACAAAATAATCTCTTGATTTACAAAGGATGGTTGTGTGTTTTTAAAGCTAAAGGACATAATGAAAGGTGTTTTGAAGCCCTTTCAATTATAATTCTGTTAGGAACATTCAGATCCTTTGTCTTCATTTGTGTCATAAAGAGACAGAGCAAGTTTTGATGTTATTTCCCAAACTAGATTTTACTAAGCACAGCACGCTATGTCTTCTGTTTATAGCACACTCCACATTTACTGGTACCCTTGGTCAAGATGTCCAACAGCTTTCAAAACAAGTCTGTCTTTTTTTGCAGTAGCATAATTTCATACAAAAACATTAGCAGCCCAACCTCTAATTTACCATAAGTATAATTATTCACTGGGGAGAAAGGCCAAGATTAGGAAATAATATTTTACAAAATGACCAGTGCCACAGTTATTTGTACTTCTAATAATTCCCATAAAACTAATGTGAATGAGCATTTGTACTTCATCTTTCCCGGGGGTCTAACTATGACATGAACCAGATATGTATTTCACTTAACTAATGGCCACTAGGTTAATTCAGGACCCATTATTTATTCTGCAAATATGCACAGTGGTGGTAAGAAAGATTAAAGAAAATATCCAAAACTTTGTGTTGGAGAACTGCAGCAAACAGTGCCTTCTTGGAGTCAACAAATCCTCATTAAAATCATGAGTACTATCAAAGTGCCAACCAGGTGGTCAGACCTGAGATCTGAAAACATACTTTCTGCCCTACCATCACAAATGAAAATGTGTGGTGTTTGCCAAATGCTGTGGTGACTTTCAGCAGAACAAAATTCTTTGTTGAAGTGAGACTAAAACTAAAACTAAAGCTTTATAGCAACAATCCATCCACAATGGTTTGACGTGAATTCAAGGATTACAAGGTCCAGAAGCATCATGCTTTCTGTTAACTATGGTGAAGAAGCTATGATGCTATGGGAGGAGGAACTTATCAATGCTCAATGAACCTCGTTAGACTACATGGCATTACGAACTCTGAAAAATCAGGTCATTAAAAGTAACGTTGTGGCCTCTGCCAAAAAAATTCAGAATTGGTCAAAACAAGTTCTAAATTAAACCAAGCAGAGCAGAGAATATGATACGTTTCAAAACAAATGCTTTACAGCTTGCAAATAGTTCAAATATGCAAATACTTAACATTTAAAACACTTGGAACTCCCTATTTTTACAGTTCAAACATCAAATACACTTTAATCTACATTAACGAGATCAGGAGAAACCACCTTAGAATTACAGCAGAAGCTGACATCTACAGCTTCTGCTACATCTACAGTATTTCTAGCCTCCGTTATTGGGGATACAGCCAATCAGCGCCAAACTAAAATTCCAATTGTGGATTAACTGCCTTGCAAACGCCAGCCAATATTGTGTCAAGTAGCATTGCACCTAGTTACTTCAGCATCCAAAGATGAATGTTCCTATGTTCTATGACAAAAATCCACAAACAGAGAAGTTTTTTGCAATAAATTGAAGTTCAATTACACAGAAAAAACAGTATTATCCAAACAAGATTGTCCATAGTATGAAGAGGATTGGTGCAAAATGGGTAATTTTGTAAAAACACTTCAACTCTTTGTTGTTGCCATTGACAAGATCTGTTTCTATATTAGTTTTGTCCTTTTTTTCAGCATTGTGTATTTTTCTTACTTGTATTTGAAAAGATTAAGAATGGCTAAAAAATAAATAAATAAACATATATTAACATGAATAAATATACTTAAAGGTCAGATTTTTTCTAAAATTTTCAAGCTATATATTATATTACTTTACTGAAAGACAAATTTAGACATGAGTACATGCTGAGCCAAACCACATATAAAATGTTAACTAATCACTTTAGTTAAACTAAACTGAAGCAGACAAGTTGTTGTCAGTCTTGATTAAAGCACTTTGCTGATTTGCTAAACCATTTTATTCAGAGCTATTGATTTTGCTTAGTGACAGTACTATTCCAGATTTAAGTCTCCAAGAGTCCATAAAAATGTCTAAACTATGAGCCCTCAAAACAAATAAATTGATTTTAGTGAGAACAAAAATACATAAAATACATTATGTTGCTCCAAAATGCTATTTCAAGTTTCATATTATTAAATGATTTACATTTTTAAATGCTCAATGGTTAAATTAAAGTGTATTCCTTACAATTCTAAAAAGTATAAATCCCGCTTTGCTCTCAACTTCCCTAACAAGTACTTCAGAGGACTAACAAGCTGAGGCAAAAAGCTGATTCACCTGCTACTGATGTAACTTGGATGCCCGCCACCATTATTCTGACTTTTATTGTTCAGCTTTTAAAGCCTGAGACTGACAGCCAAGGTTTTATGCTATATTTAATGCCCTAAAGTTTTGAGCAAATTCATGCCAAGACATCCCCTTTTCACCCCCCTTGGAATTTTATTGCAGGCAGCATTCTACAAGTATCAACAGCGTTTTTCTAAACACGGGACATTAAAAACCTCTACCATTAAGCAGAGAACAAAGTCAGTGGCAAAATATGCAGCGAGTCATACAAAACATATTTTTGGCGAAGACACTAAAGAGACGGAGCTATTAAAGTAAACAAAATGATTTCACAAGCATGTATGCAGTCAGAAAGGAATCTGGAATAAAATTAGTTTTCGCTTTATTTTTAATGATGACATTACAGACAAACTATAAATCACTGATGAAATGCAAATATAGGGAGTTGGACGAGATTGAGTAGTTGAAACTGGGAAAAACGGTACATTAAAGACAAAAATGAGACGGAGAGATGGGAAGATAGGAGATTGTTATGACAACCTAAGTGGAGTTATGATTAGTGTTGAGAGGCTTGTATGGGAGCCCAAACAAGGTGGACTGAGAACATAAAATAACTCCATTTAGCACAAGATAGTCCACAGAAAACAGATCATTGCTGTTGTTAATCCCCTCTTAGAGGCTATTTCTCTGAGGGTTTAAATTAATTTGTTCTTTAAAGCAGTCAGCTTGCAAGCGTTCCCATTTTACAACATCATGCTGAGATTACTTCACTTTTTTACAATAGCATTGTCCTTTTTGTCTGCTTAAAATTAGTAAAATTCAACTGTTATAAATAGGTAACCTCCAAAAGCCTTTCCGTTCTACGAAACAAGATTTCCAGATTTTATTGCAAGAGTTCTTTTCTAACATTTCAAACTTGGTTAGTTTATGTTGTCCTGCTGGAAAGTAAAGTAGCACATTTTTGGGGTCCTGACCACACAGAAAATCCTTTAATAAATAATCAGTGCTTTGCTGAGCATTCCTAAACCCTGGTCCATCTTTCTGTTGCCATCGGAGAAAAAAAAAAAACTTACAAACATTATGATTCTGTCATCACCGTGTTCGCATATGTGGAATTTCTTTACGCAGCCGATGAGTGACAGGGCGTGCAGTGCCCCAGGTTTCTGCACATATGCTACCAACATACAGCGTTGTGTTCATCCGCCTTGAACTTTACCATAAACCACAGAGTATATCATTAGGACTTTATGTGCTAGACTAACATGGAGGAGAGTATAACTGTTTAATGGAAGGAACATAATACGTGCTTTTAATGCTTTTTCACAAATAAAAACCTTCAGAAGTCACCAAGTTAGAAAGTAGAGTCCAGCTGAGTGTTATTTAATATCAGTATAAATACATCTGTTCTGTATTTATGGCAAGATTAAGGCTCCATAGCCCATAACTTTGCCTCAGAGATTTGTTAGAGAACATTAAGGAAAGAACAGCATTATGATGACCAAAGAACACAGCAGACAAGTCAGGAGTTATTATGTGGAAAAGTTTGAAGGAGGCTTAAATTACTAAACAATATTTCAAGTTTTTTTTTCTTTTTTTCTTTAAACAGAGATCTGTTAATGTTATAATCACCAAAAACTTTGGAACAACTGCAAACCTAGCCATACTGTTAAGTTCAAACCTTTAATGTTACTCAGGGGGCAATGTGATTTAAGGCAGTAGCTAAACATTTATATTTATATGTATATGTATATACAGAAGGCTGCACAGTGGGGCAGTCGGGAGCTGTTGCCTTGCAGCAAGAAGGTTCTGGGTTCGATTCCCGGCCCGGTCTTTCTGCATGGAGTTTGCATGTTCTCCCTGTGCATGCGTGGGTTCTCTCCGGGTACTCCGGCTTCCTCCCACAGTCCAAAAACATGACTGTCAGGTTAATTGGTCTCACCAAATTATCTCTAGGTGTGAGTGTGTGTGTGCATGGTTGTGTGTCTCTGTGTTGCCCTGCGACAGACTGGCGACCTGTCCAGGGTGACCCCGCCTCTCACCCAGAACGCTAGCTGGGGATAGGCACCAGCACCTCCCGACCCCACTAAGGGAAAAAGGGAGTATATAAAATGGATGGATGTATATACAGAGACAACAGAGAGCCAGGGCTACAGTCAAATGGTTTAGATCAAAACATGTTCTTGTGTTAAAATGTTCTAGTCAAAGTCAAGAGATAAATTCAACCAAGAATCTCTGACAGAGATGTACAAAATTACTCTTAATAGCTCAAGATCTTACTGATCTTCAGCTATTTTGCAAAGAAGAATAAGTCCTAAGTCCTAGAAAAACTATCCCAAAATATTTGGAACGTACTTGGAAGGTACTGACGAAGTAGTTATGGAGGGGACCTGAATACAAACACATGCTATACTTTTGAGATTTCCACATATGACAAGAATTTAAAAGCTATTATTTTCCTTCCACATAAAAAAAACTGTGTGCATCTTCTTTATATTGTTGCATGGTTCATGTCAGCAGAACAATCAAAAATTGTTGTGAAAGGTGATTCTGCTGTCAGCCAAAAAGGGTTCTTTTATATGTTGTACCAAGATTTAATGCAATACTTTGATATGTTTTAATTTGATGAATGTTGCTTTTAAATGTTTCTCGCATCCTTAAGAAGCTCAGCTAACCTGCACTTCAATGGAAACTGAAATATTTTACAACAGACTCAATAAAACAAACTTTTATAACCCAAGGCGCAAGGCCATGAAAAGTACCCAGTCGAATACATGAAAGAATAATGCTGGTTTAAAACAAACAGTATTGTGAAATATGGTTTTTATAAAGGCAGTAATAAAAATGGTTGGATATAATGATCTGAGGGTTTTGAGCACATTAAAAGAGGCTACAAAAACAAACTTGTTTTAGGCTGAAAGTCCTGCCGCTGGCAGTGTGAATATCCCCGACAGCTTGGCAGGGCCTCCGACTGCCGTTTCAGCCGCTATCTTAATTTTCTTCTCAAACATGTGTAGGAAATTTACTGCTTCATTTCATCTTGTCACAAAGGAGCACTCTGCACCTGGCTTCCACTTTCCTCCGGTTGTAGCTTTCTCGGTTGGTCTTCCTCCCTCGTTGGGAAAATTACAAAGCTAATGAGTTATTTCAGCTGAGACAGAGCCTCTTATCAAGCCTGTCACTGGCCTTAAAAGTGTATATAAAGTTGTACAGGGCAATGCAGTGTTCTCAACATTCCTTGCAGGCTTGTTGCAACAGTTTAAATCTCAGACATCAGGCACCATGGGACTTACCTTCACAGTGTTTGCCATCTCCTTTGTAGCCCGACTTGCAAATGCATTTATAAGACTTTGGGGTGTTCTGACAGATGGCATCGATGCTGCAGTTGTCTAGAGCCTCTGCACATTCGTCCACATCTAGGAAAGAGCAGAAAGGGCAGTAAGTAAGCTGTTACAGATAACCACTGATGTGTGTTGGGTCCAGTAGATGTTTTTTCCCTTAAGCGCTTGAAAAAAGGAAGATGGAGAATCAACAAAAACAGTCAATAGATATAAATCTGTTGCGTGCACTTTATCTCTGAATTTATTTCCCCGATTTTTAGTCAAACAAAATCCTACTTCTGAAATTTAGATCTTAAAACCTAAGGTTCTTGACAGTTGGACAAACAAAAAAAAAAAAAGTAAAGATGAAAGTATAAACCAGCCAGCTACTTGGTTCTGCAGCGTGGAGCTGCTGAAGCGGTATTAATTGAAATAGCAGAGAAGATGAGGCTCCTGTCCAAAAAAGGTTTACCTCTCAAAAGGCACCATGTCAGTGAATGTTTCCAACATGTCATCATGGTGTCATAAGCTAGATTAACCCTCTCTAATCAGTGTGACGGCAGCTCAAATAAGCAGAAGGGGAGGATTTTGCAGAGTAATGTAGTTTCTTGCCTCAAATTTAAACTTCTTTTTCAATTCAATGACTTTTGGCTCAGGAGTAAAAGCCACCATATGCAGAACTGAAAAATATCATGGAAGCTGAATACTTATGTATAAATGAAAACTGAGAAGAAGTCAACCCTTTAGATCCTCATATTAAGTTATTGGATGTTAGAGATGCACCTGGTATTGGAACCTTGAACAAAAATACATCATTGTTTACTCAAAATATGAAAACAAATTTATACTGAATTACTTTTATTCAAAATAGAAACTCAGCAATTATTACTACTGTTTTGTTGTTTTCATTAAAAAGATTTAAGAAAAAAAATCCCATATTGATGGACTGATATTTATATAGTAAATATCACAAGCTGATATTAGCTGGTTAATTTGGCCTGGAAGTGAGGTTGGATTCATCTGCCTAACAAATATCACTTTCATGGCTTTTCAGCTGCAGCTTTAAAACTGATGCCTGCTCTTTATTTCTCAGTCAGAATCAACAACTTCTGACGGAGTCAGTTGAAAACACTCTTATAACACAAAAAGATGTGGACACTCCAAATAAGACAAGTCCATAACTACAACATCTAGGACCAATTGTGATCAAAGTTTAATGGAAAACCAGCCGTTTTTTAGTGTTTTATAGCAAAAATATTTATGCACCTGCAAAGACTTATATAGCACCTCTAAAAGTAAATAAATTGTTTCTACTCACTTAATTTTTTTCAGGAATTTCATAGAGCCAACACCAACCTACTTATCAGCTCATACATTCTTGTTGACTAATAGATAAAAATGAACAATCATTCTTAAAACAATAATTGGCCTGCAGTTTAAGATACATTTCCTTTATTACAATCTTTCATCAAGACGAATGTTCATCCTATATCTACCCGCAAAGGAAGCATGAATAGTTAATTTTTGTCAAAATCACAAAGTTGCTCTGGAGAAAAAAAAAATGTTATCAAAACCCTGGATTATTTTGAAATTACAAAAGAAGCAGATATAAAAAGACAAGAATGGAAATGGGTTTAACCAGAAGCAAGGTCAGGTTTGCCTTCACAGAGCTCCTAATCCCCTACAATCCCAGTTAACTAGCCCAGGTGTTTGGGATTACCCCCCTGCACACAGGGGAAGAATGGCCTAATAAGGTTTAGATAGCTCTCAACATTCACTCTTATCACAAACCCTTTGCAGGAGTTTCCTGAGCCCAATGGGAAATGACCTACAACCTAAACCCCTGGGGTTAGCATATCAGCTACATGGGCCGTTTTCTGAACGTAAAGTCGGCAGGCGGTGAGGGAAATGACAAAAACGCAGCAGAATATCAAGACTTTCTGGAGCTTATGTCAGTCTGTTGATATATCGTCACTGACTGCCAACGTCAAAGATTTATATATTCAATTTAATATCGAACTCTGACCATCAGCATCAGCCAATAAAAGCAGTATGGTTTATCAAATGTATTTTAAATTCTTTACCATGACTTTTTGACCACATTCGTTTAAACGACAGCGCACCAAACAAGACTGCTTTGGAGAGCTACCAGAGGTGACTAAACACGGCATTTTTATGAGTACAGGATGTTCCTGCTAAAGGGTGTAACTGTACATGTATTCATAGCCAAGGTTTTCACTATGGACCTTTCGGTTCGGCATGAATGTGCACCAAAATGATGCTGGGCTTTTTTAAACCTACACACGCTTCAAATTTGTAAACTCTATGTTCAGCCACACAACTGCAAAAGGAAGAGGCGCCACCACAAAGGAGCAAGACAGTCCAGAGGAGCCCACAAAATTGTGATCTCATCCCATCGAGTGTTTGCAATTAGTAACGAGCCTTTTATATGGATGTCGACAAATTTTGAACAACTCTGGTTGGAATGATTGTTTTCATTCAGTCACATTGGACGGATATAGAGCATGAACATCCTTTTTAGGGTCATGCCAGAACTCCTCAATTGGATTTAAGTCCATACCAAGCCATTCGAAAGCCTTTTCTTTCTTGAACTCGAGGTGGCTTTGCCTAAATATTTGGTATAAATGATTTGTTCTATATTAAATGGCAACAGCAACATGGTTTAAAGCCGTGGTCCCTAAACCTGGATCTCCAGGGTCCAATATGCTCTGCTAGAGGTTTTGGCTTCATTTTCCAAAGTAATCTTGAGAGAGGTATCAACTTCTTTTTCGTCTTGTTTTTCACTTGTTAACCTTAGAACATTTCATTTACCAATCACAAGAGGAAAATCTATGTTTTCCCGAACTGTGGAAATTACATTTTGTAAAAACGTAAAACCGGCTACTAAAATAAAAAAATAATACTTTTCAGCTACATGTGCAAATAAACAAATTAAGAGACTTCATGGCCTTAACATAAATTGCCCTTTCTGTAGTTCCATCAGAAGCTTTATAGATCTGCCTTTTACAACATTAATCTAGGGAAAGTTTTTTTATGGCCATGTTAAAAGTTTTCATTGCAGTACAGTGAGGGAGCCACAGGGAGGAATTAGGGAGAAAACCATGTGCAGTTTCCTAATAAGATCTTAGACTGAACTGAGATGCAAAACAACTTGGTGTTGCTCAATAACCCTAAATTAAACTAAACTACAACAGTTGCAGAATTAAATCTAATATTTTATGAATATTGCCATATCTTAAAGCTTTTTTTTTGCATTCAACCAATTTGGTCTGATAGAGTGCATCTCTCTCTGCATAGTTAATATCATATCTCTATCTGAGTCAGCCTCAAAATGAAAAAACATTTTATCATTCTAACCTTGGAAAAGGGCATGTACTCACAGAAAAAAACTGAATTTAACTAATTGTTTTTTTGTCTCTACAATGAAATTCAACCGTTTTCCAATAATGATTTGTCAACCTTCATGAGTTTATGGTGGATTTTAGTATTTAGCACCGTTTCCGAGTAGGTGGCACATTTTTTACAATTTCCCCCAGTTTGTTGCAGGACCTTTGTCAACCTTACATTGATTATTATGGAAGACGGATATTAGCCCTTTGGCTTGGGTCCTGTCTCATGTCTTCTAGGCTATGAGCAGGGGCACACAGGGTGAAGAAGTATTTTTTTTTTATAGAAGAGGTATTAATCACAGCAACATATCTGTCTTACTGTCAGGGTTCTTGGTGCCAAATCTCTGAGGTGAGATTCATTGTTGCAGAAACTGAAAGAATTCGTCTTTTCATCGTGTTATTAATGTTCCCCTCTGGAGAACTTGTTCACTTTATCTTTCTCGTCTGCAAGGACCGCTCACATGTTCAAATGCATTCAAAATCTGAATTTGGCATAAAAATTTCACAGAAGATGGATGAGAGCAGTCTCATTTTTCAGAATGAATACTGCAATGATCACATAAATATCACAAACTGACAAATACACACTTGTGTATTCAGAACATCCTTCTCCTTCTCTGTTTAAAATTCTAATCGTGTTTGATGCTTTTATTGCCTGTTGGCTGCAAAATAACAGCCCTGCGCTTTAGCTTAGAAGAGTTTTGGATGTTATATAACTTCTATGTTGATGTTTGGCTTCACAGAAATCGGAGATAGCAGACAGCAGTCTGTAGCCCATGTAGGGCATTAAATAATACAGCTTCTGTGTTTGCCAACACCACCTGAGCTAGTAAAATCATGCAACTAACCTTTAATTTATGATTCCTTAGTTCCTTAGAGTTGAAGTGTCTATTTCCAGCACTCAACAAATAAAACACGGACTAAAACTTATTCGTTCATAACACAAACAATGCAGGCGGATGGAAGACAGGCATCCATGCACACTGACCACTGAGATTAATTCACAGTAACAAATTAAACAAGCATGCATTTTGCTTCAGACTGTGGAGGAAAACAGAACTGAAAACACACTTCCACTGAGAAGGAAGGAGAACTCAGCATGGAGATATGAACTTTAGACAGTTTAGTTATGCGGTCACATTGCTAACCACTATTTCACAGTGCAACCATGCTGTAAATCCCTGTTACTAAAACTGCAGGAGCTTAAAACTAAATATACTGTCCTGTAAAAAGACATTTGCAAGCTCGCAGGTTTTTTTCTGCTTTTGCTTTTTTTTCCCTAACATGTTTTACAACAGCATGTTTTAGATCATTAAATTAATTTTTATATTATACTACATCAACTTTATTCACAAAGCATTTCAAAAGAACCACAGTGGAACCTAAATGCTGCACACAACTGCATACTAAAATCATACATTAAAAATAAAACATATATAACAAATATAGTACGACTGACAAAAAGGAAGTGCAATAAAACAAGACATGAAAGAACAAATAAGACCAAACTGTTACTGATGTTGGAAGCTGAATAATAAAAATAGGTCTTTAGACAAGTTTTAAAAGCAGGCTGAGAAGGAACCTCTCTAAACTACACAGCCGAGGGGCAACAACAGAGAAGGTGCTGACCCCTCTGAGATTTCACCTGGACCTCAATACCTGCAGAAGCTGTTGGTTAGCTGACCCAAAGGGATGAAAAGAAGCTCAGAAGTACAACAGGTCGAAATCATTAAAACATTTAAAAACAAAATTAAAAAGAAAGGTCATTTTTCTTATCAGAAAGAAAAAACCAGAGAATATAAACAATGCAGGTTTCAATTAATGAAAGCATTTTTCCCAAAACGACCTGATCCAATGTGAAAAATATTTTTCCCTAGACCTAAACTGGTTAGGCCACAACAAAGTACACAAACATGATTGACAGCGCTAAAACTCTGACCCTATTTCTGATTGGTTGTTTCTAGTTAGCACTGAAACAAGCAGATAAGCTCTTTTTTTCACTGATTATCTGTCTCATACATACTGACATGACACAGTAACAGTTTCAACCAATATGTAAGAAACACATCTTTTATGAAAGTTTAATGTAAGTCATACCTTAGTCCTTTTTCTGTTTTTCTGATTTTTATTCTGGAAATGTGTGATATAGCAACATTTTTAATTGTATAATATCTACTATACATTGTTTGGCATTTAAGAAAAGGTACAATTTAAACATAAATTAAAATAAATTTTTATTCTGTTCAACAGAATAAATGACTAAATTAGTAAAACAGTAAGTGCTATTTAGCTAATGAAAAATCTGTAAATCATTCTCATATGAAGAAATGGCACTGAAAGTGAAACGAGATTCTCCTTTCACTTTTCCAAGAGTGCCAACTTTGCTAACATGACATAGGCTAACACAGAAAAACTAGTCAATGCATTACTTCAAGGCTGCACTATTGCAATTTTGTCTAGCAAGCGGCTGTAAAACTTCAGCTGAAAGCCTTCATCTTACTCAAATTCCTCCAGCAAAAGGTTTGACGAGAATTGAAAGCAGAGATCATATTTCCTCTTATAGCCCAATTTCATTTGTTCTCTGCTAAATGCAGCAAGCCATTTAAAAATCTATTTCTTGTGTAAAAATCTCATAATAATCAATGAGATTTTCTAAAAGTAGAAGGAAGTTTGTTTAGTCTCCTGTGGAATCAGATCCCAGGTTCAGACCTAAGGCAGAATCCCTATCTACTTTTAAGACGGCACCTAAAACTTTATTTTTTTGACAAAACTTATAGTCGGAGTGGCTTAGGTCATCTTGATGTATGGGCTGGAGGGCATTTTACCATTTATCTCACTTGGCTATTTTGCATGATGTTGAATTCATGCATTAATTGCAGTTATTGCTGCGAGTAACTATGTTTCTATACATCTTGTCCAGGGTTTCTGAGATTATCTGTCTCCTATAAATGAAGCGAGCCATCAACTGAGTCATTTCTGATCAAAAGTTCAAGTTCTCTCTCTCTAAACATGGTCCCATCATTTTATTTGACTCTGTCTCATTTTTGCAAGACAAAAGGATCCAGTGTAGTGAATGTGTCTTATTTCACATCGCTTAGATTAGCACAACTGGCTCAGATCTCTGTGTTTCTCTTAACATAGGAAGTTGGCTACAAAGTTAACTAAATAGCTGTATTTCCTTAGAAAGATGTGACTTCCAACTGGATTTATATACTAAAATCCAGTTGGACTTCCAGTCTATTGCTGTAAATAGTCTGGAAACACTGGAAACCAAACAGAAATTTTAGGATTTATTCAATATATGGAAAGAGGACTTCTAATACTTTCAACAACTAAGATCTTCAATATGAAGCTCCACATATGAAGTACTCCATCTACCTCTTTTGTACCACAGATGCCAAATGTAATGTTGCATCTTCTGCCTTGTGTTTATCTTTAAATGAAGAACACATGTTGTGTGGTTTGCTGGGATAATTCAGTCTTTTGCATCAACATCTGCAGCATCCATAAGGAGCAATAAGGCTGTTTTCCTAGGTTTGCTAATTTTGAAGCTGTTTTCCACCAGTCATTTAGCTGCTAAGGGGGCTGAACGCTTTACTAAGTTATTTGATACTCTATATGGAGAGGTGGCAACATTTGATTTTTCATCTATGGGTTGATTTTTTTCTATCTCATAAGAATAAACAACTGACTGGTCAACCCAATTGAAATTGTTCAAAGTTAGTGATAAAGCACCTTTGTTAAATGGCTCTCACACTCTCCCGCTGTCTTTGATTTAAGCCAAGGAAAATCAAATGAATACAACAGAAGAAATGCTGGCCCCATAAACTTGAATAATCCACGTCTGTCAGAGCACTGTTTAAAAATCAAGCCATGAAGGCGACTGGGAGCCTTCCAGCAGACACATGGACAACAAAAGCTACATGTGTTGGTATTGCTGGAAAGCCAAAGAGGCTTTGCCATGGAAATAAACGTGTCAGAACCAATACAGCTCTTTGCTCCAGTCCAGGAGACGATCCTCTGAGTACAATGTGTTCAGTAATGCTGTTTGGTAATTGACTCATGCTCTGAGATGAAAAGATTGTGTTTTTCATTGAGAGTTTAATTCTTTTGTGTTGAGGAATCACAGTTGTTGGAAACAAGTTGAAGCGGCTGAGAATGAAGTCGGCGCTTTGAGACAAGGATGGATAAACAACGTCAAAACAACTAAAGTAGAAAGACATGTTGGGCAACGGCTCAGATGTTTAAACAGTTTCCTCCAGGGATAGTGTCATTTTGAATATTGCTGCTCTTGAAGTACTCCTCTGGTTCAGGCACTTAAGCATATTAAAGCCACAAATGGTGCGAGTCTTTGTTTAAACCCACTGACATCCTTGGAATATTGAATTTAATGATTTTGTTGGATGAGAGGAAGTCGTAGAATAATGAAAAACATTTTGCCTGGAAGTGATTCACACATGATGTACTTCTTGCTCAATAAAACTTTAAAATTTGCTGTTAGACTTGCTCTAAATCCCTAGACATACATCTTTTTCTTCAGCAAAGCAGACTGATGACAGCAGGGCAGGGCATTTTTGTACAGTCATGACAAATTAGGACAACCTGGGTGGGTTTTTTTCATATTTTTGGACATGGATATTTAATATCCTTTTTAACAATTTTGATTAACAATATTCATTGAAGTCATATCACTAAATAACAAAACCTAAAGGACCTTTTATTTATTTATTTATTTAAATGCAAGAATTATTTTTTCTGGTTAAAAATAATTTAGGTCACCTCTACATGTGTTCCTACTTTCGATGGATGACATCAGGTGCGTAAGTTGAGAAGTTTGTTTCACATTCAACGGTGCATTCACACAAATTTCGTGTGTCAGGCGCAACTGGTTAACATTCAAAGCCTATGTGGAGGCAAGTCGAGGATCCATCGTGGCGCTTTTCGCAAGCGCAACGCGTTTTTAAGCATTTGGAACATTTTGAGGGTTTGACGCATCCGACAAATAGGCCAGCAACAGAAAACAACAACTAGAGCAATTTTTGATGCGCCTGATGTGCCCTCAACACAGACTTTGAATGTAAACCAGACGTGCAAAACGCTAGAGTTTACATTAGAGTGAGAACCATGGTGACATCCCAATATTTGTTTGATTTCGTCAGAAAGAAAACCTTAGCAGCTTTAGTTAGATAATTTAAAATCATTTTATACAGCCATTCCACAGAATAGAAAGAGATACACAAGTGAGGACATTAAAACAACATGGCCAGCTCTGATCGTCCAAGTAAGTTCACACAAAACTAGACGCAAAAAGAAGTCTCTAAAGAGAATAAACTCTGCTTACTGTTGATGTGAAAGTGAACTCCTGTGCAATCATAAATCGATGGCAAACATTTAATATTCCTCAGAGGTGAGGAAGAAGGAAATCGTTGCTGTCTAACAACAACAAGTTTCCAGAAAGAATGAAGACAAAGACTAGACAATGATTAATCGTTTTTGGACAGAGGAGTGTAAGACGTGATGTATGTTTCACATAAACCAACTACAACATATCTTTAATTATCAAAACAAAGTAAACTGATTATGTTTATCTATAATCAAGTTGCTTTCTTTTCCAGAGACAAATAAAAAGGAAAGACATCTATATGAATACTTCTTTTGAAGGAAGTAAATACCCAGTAGGGCGTCATGATTTTGCCTCCTACTGAATCAAACAAGTTGAATTTAAAAAGCTGTTAAGAGCATTTCAGTGCAAACCTATTCTTTTTCTTTCAAAAGCAGGCCTCACGTTAGAGTCAGAGGTGCCTAAGAGGGCTGCTGGCTGTGGAGGTGAGACCTTGTCAGAGGTCTGTTTCCTCCCTGATTTATGGGAAGGCCCCAGGATAAGCAGCGCATTTAACTGGGCCGGCTGAAGGGTGTGTGAGCAGGAATGAGACTGGTGAAGATGGAGCACAAGTGTGAGTGTGTGGGAGAATTGCAGGCCCAAAGGTGTGCAGTTCATATGCAGGGTAATGTTTACTTGGAGTTTTGAGACCCTCACTGTTTGCTTTGCCCCAAACCTGCTCCCCTTTCGACCCATCAACCGAACTCCAGAGACAGAAATAGACTGATTGGAGACCCGAATATTGTAGCTGAACGTACACTGCCTGCAAGAAGTTTCTAAATATTAGTCTACAGCACTAGAATGACTGATGCTCTTTACAGGAGCAATAAAAATTGTTAGAATAACAGATATATGTGGAGGAAAAGCAAAGTAAAACTCCCCTTTTTTTCCACGAGGTCCACTTCAGATTCCTTTTCATCAGCTCTTTGTGGTGGAAGAGGAAGGCTACTGAGTTCAATACATTAAAAGAGTGTTCCTGTGATCAGTGTTGTCAAACTGAGTATAATTACAGAGAAAAGAATTGTAATTATCTATCTTTAAACCACACTTACACTACAGTTTAGATTGCGGTTGAGCAAGACAGAGTTATGGTCTAAATAATACTTTAGGAACTGAGCAGAAACACCGTATGGAAAAAAAGAGTGAAGGTCTTCCGCAACAATCGGATTTCAATGCAACAACATTCAACTCTGTTTGTGTTAAAGCCAGACATCAGATCTGGAAATAATCCTTTTTCTAAAATGGCAGACATTACAGAAACCTGTGCATGTAAAAATATTGGTCAGTGAATCTTAACATTTTCTGAATACTTTAATTTTCAATATCTGAGACAAATACTCAGGTAACATGCAACATGTTTATATTTGAACTAAACGATTTGCAGTTTAAGAAAATAATTCAGCGAACAAATTATATTTTTAAAAGTTAAACTCAGAAGTATGCTAACTCAGACAAAAGGCTTTACGATCATAAATATAAGGAGAAATGCTCTGAGAAATTAGTTGGCTTTGCACCATATTTCAATGTTAGGAGGTGGTGCTAACAACCAACACTGTTAACTTAATGGCTCAATTTAGCAAGTACTCAGAGCTATCGAGCATTTTTTCCCCCCTTTAAATATTTTGCCATTAACTCTTCTCAATGAGCAATAGTTGCTTTTGTGGTTCCTTTGACTGTCGCAAAGCATTCACAGGTGGTTCAGTCCTAATATAGCAGAAACTCCCAACTACAAGAGATGTTTTCCTCTTCAAGTCCACATAGCAAATCAATTGAATACGCTCAAAGCTTTGGCTTAAATCTGGTTACTGCAGGTGTGTATGTGAATCTAAAGATAAAAAAAACTAATCTGATTCAAGATCTAAACTAAATATATTCTAAAAAGTGTTTCTAAAAGTGTGAATGACAATAAAAACAACTCCTTATGTTTATTGACAAGAATTTTAAAAAGTGCTTCCAAGGGAGTTTCCACCTCATCACCTACATTTCTAATACAAAGCCGTCTGAATCTTTTTGTTAAAGCCTGGATCTAAGAAGACCCTTTTGAAGCACACCGGGGCATTTTTAGGTCAATCAGGCCAGCCTCCAAACCACAAAGAAGAAAAAAAAAAAGATTTAGATGAAATGCAGACGTCAACATGAGACAAGATTTAGCATCTCACCAGAGCTACAGCCCCATTTTTCCCTCTGAGCTAATGAAGGGACACACTGTTGGCTGTCCAGCAAGCCTCTAAAAGGTTTTGAATAAAAATATCCACCGCTTCCATCTGGGATATTTACACTCATCCTTCACACACTCTAAAACGTTTAGGAGTCATAACCACTGACTGATCCTAGGCTTTCAAATACTGTGATCACAACTTCAGAGGCCCACGTCCCTCCCTGCTTGGACCACTGAGCCTCAGAATAATCCAATGAAAACAGAGGCATAGCTAAGAACATGCAAGATGAGATTCAGACAAGTTAGTGAGGTAAAATGCGTTATGAATGCATTAATTTTTGCCGTTATATGCAAGATAATTAAGTATAAGAAGTAAGCAGGTTTTTAGGGGCTTATTTCTTGCTTGGATTCCCTCATTAGCATTAATGTCTGCAACAAAATATTTGTTTTATTAAGATGCACACAATAAAATTTGCATGCATATCATCCAGCAAAATGTTTTACAGTCAAGTTAACATAGCTTTGCAAAGCAAAGACGTGAATAATGGCGACTCGGGTTGAGTCGGTATTTTAATAAAATAATACGGACTCAGTGCCGTCCGTATTTTAGGACATTTAGTTTCATAACAAAAACAACAAATTAACCTAAAGGATCACAGTTTGACCTTTTTAGAAGCAACACAAAATCTTAGTGATTAATATTATAAAATTAAGTCTTGATTCCAGATATCTAATATTTTGATAAAATTCCAACTTATGTAAATTATTGTCTTATTCGTCCTTATCTTATGTAAGATAGAGGAAAAAGAAAGTCTTTATTTCTCCAACAGAGAATAAGAGTGACAAGGAGGAAAAGAGGAAAAAAGTTTTTTTTTGTTGATTTAGTTTAATTTTCCATCATAAAATAAAGTTGAATTATCGAGAATAAATCTGATGTTAGATTTGAAGAATAAAATCAAAAAGTTGAGAAAAAGATAAAATGTTGGAAAAATTTGAAATGCAATGTCATACTGTTAGCATCAGGTTTGATATGTGGGGAGTGTGGGTCCGCACTTTGTTTATATGCAAAACGTATTTTATTGTTTTTAAATCCTATTCTAAAATATAAAGTCAAAAGTTAATCAAAATATATCCTCTACTGATTCCACTGACTTTTATACTAAATAGAAACAGATTTTCCCCCCAATGGTATATACATAAGAAATAATAAAGAAGCCAGTCTGACAAACCACTGTTGAAAATGGAAAAGACAAGAGAAAGTATGTGGTATTCATTAGAAGTCAGGAAATGGCTAAAATGATCCACATGTGAACCAGGTCTCTGTGTAAAAGGTTTAAGTGTGAGAAGTTTGCTAAACACCACTAAAACTAACTGGAACCATTTGGTCTGGTCAGATGAGACTAATATTCATCTTTTAGTCTTGATCTGCTTCTTTTCCAAAGGCCAGGAAACCTTGATAAAGTTCAGGATGCTTGAACTCTGAATAACCAGGACAGTTTGAATAAAAATCTGCTGAACTCAGCCGGCAAACTAAAAATAGGGCTTCATACTCATGTGGAGGGTGCTGTATATACTAGAGCTGTATTATTGTGTCAATTATGGGAGGCAGTTCACACCAGCATACACTGAATCTTTGTGCCAGCTTCTTCAATCTGTCAGCACTTCCATAAACATTTCATAGTCCTCTCAGTGAAACAGAAAGAACCAAAGCCTGGAAACATCAGAATAAAAAGCGTGTCATTTACTGAGGGTTTCTCTATGCACCTCCAGCTCTGACTGAACAGTGGCCATTCTGTGATTTTGATGGTCCAGGCATCTGGTTCCCTTCCTTTACCATGTGTGGCTTTAATAGACTATGACTCACAAACCTCCAGACCACCTCCTGAAGGAAAACACTTATTACTGTAATTAAGTGAATCGTAGAGTAATAATAAGAGTCAATGCACAGAAGCTAACATGATTGTGTCGTTATCAGAAGTCGTGCCTTGTAGATGAACTACTAAATATCTTTTACGAGGAGCCACAGTGACAAAAAATTATTTGTTACTTGCGAGAGATTTTTCCTTCCTCTTAGCATTTCTCCTCAACTGTTAGTGATTTCTTGCAGCCTCATGAAGCATATTTTATGCGCAGGAAGGGTGGCACTTAGTCCAGCTGTGCAACATATATAAATCCAAGCAGAGCTAACTGACATGACACTTTCCACTTTGCACACAGCAATTACATTCATTGGTGGCTGCTTTGGCCAGATACAGTACCAACTATAAAGACTGCAAAGTAGCAATTACAGCACGGGTGTGATATTTTTAGTTGTTTCCTGTCAAACGGACGTATAAAGTGAATGCTTGTCTGTCTAAGCTGTAAAGCAGCTATTAACTACTACTACTTGCAAAAGGTGGAGCTCAGTGACCTGGATGTGCAGTTCATTACCGAGCCAGCTCACTAACCTCTCGCTTGTAAAATGCTTCATTTCCTTTGGGTTCACTTTGCTAACAGATTTGAAATCAGATACAAGTTTTTGCTCACATAAGCCTGATGGGAGAAAGGATTATTGCTCATAGGTTTCAAAAGGGCAAAGCAAATGTTAGTAATGCTAACATTTTGCATTAAAAAGTGTATCATTTACTAAGCAATGTTTCTGAGAAGCTCAAATGGAACACGGTTTGATACATTTTCACTTTTCCCTTTAAGAGAAGCTAGTTTGTATCTGGTTTGAGTTAAAACTATTTGTATAGCATCATTCCAGATGATGCTGTACAAAACCAAATTAGCTTGTTTAATGTTTCTGACATAAAGTAATCCATACATAAATAAGTACATCACATAAAAATATCAAAAGCTCAAAAAACTTTACCAGTAAATACCCTGAAAACATAGAATATAAACATGATAAGATAGTTATATTTATATAATATAAATAATAAAATGCTTATTTATTATGCAAGTCAAAACCTGGATAAATGATAATACAAACTTTTCCCCCCTCAAAGTTAGTATATACCTGCCCATCATCATTGAAAATAAAATTGAAATTGAATTTCAATTTATAAGATAAATCACAGGAAACATCCTGGTCACTGCTAACAAGCGATACTGACTATTCCTGTTCACATTTTGCATGCTTGCCAATTGCTTCCATGTGCATGTGTCCCACATTTGACACAAAGCAGCAGCAATGTATTAAAAAAATAAATAAAGTGAAACTTTTTTGCATAGACTGCCTGTTGGCTTTGTTTACTAATTTCTGCCTCAGATTTTTCTGGCAGAAGTACAGGAGATGTATAATTGGAGGACTCAAATTAGGACTCAAACAGGCAGAGCCAACAGATGACAAACTAAGTTTTAATGAATAACCAAACAAACTAAGGGTGCTTCAAAGGCATATAATCCTCAAAAAGAGCCTTCAAAACATTTCAGACAGAACCCAGGAGCTCAAAGAGCTTGTTATGGAAACGTATGAGGAAAAACAAAGTTCTTTAAAAAGGAACCCCTCAGAACGACCAAGAACTGATGACCAAGTCAGACTAAAGGCAGGCGAATGCAGAAAGATAGAAAATAATCTAAATTAAAAAGTTAATATCTTAACAGAACTTATAATTTAAAAGCTAAGGCTGTGGGGAAAACCTTGATGACAAATTCTGACGGCCATGGTCACCAAAATTGGGCAGGAAGGTTATTTGAAAGCAGAATTTTAATTCATGCGTGTTCTAGTCTAGTAATATTGCATGCAAGCTGTTGTTTGATATTGGAACATTGCAAACATTGATAATGTAATGGGAGAAGCAATTCAATATATATATCTTTCTGTGGATCCACTGGAGCCGTGGGTCCCTGCAGCTCCTCCACAGTTATTGTAAGCTACAGTGTTTTTCCTGAGTGAGTGTGAATGAGCTCCCTTTCTGAAGTAGTTTATCTTCAAATATATATATATAAAACATTTGAGAGATACAGACTGCTTAGTAAGACAATTTCTACAGTTATGAATAATTTATTAAACAAATTTTAAAACAAAGAGGTGATTTACAGATTAAAAATAATATGTGAACCTAAATGCCTGCATGATGGATGACAAATATGAAAACAGGGATTCACCTTTCTGTTATTACAAAAACAATCTGAAATCAACTTAAAAGTGGAGCTCAGCGGAGTTCACTAAATACAGCAGGGGATTGTGTAGTTTTTCTCATGCCCTTGTCCATTTAGGAAGTGTCAGATTCATCAGTGAAGTCATTCCTCTTTCTGCCCACAATGCACAGGCCAGAGCCCACCAAATAAATAACTCTTCTTTTTCATCTGGATTCCTGGATGTATTGGGGCTGGATTTTTCCATTACTAAGCAGAATAAGAGCATTTCCTTTCACTTCCAGCAGTCTCTAAAACTGGCGCTTACCATTAGGAATGTAAACATGCACAGTCTGTAAACAAGGCTCTTTCTCCAGCCCCAAAACCCCCATTCCAACAAGGCTGACCAACACAGACTGGCCTAATAATGTCGCCCCTCCCTGACCCCACAGGACTCTTAAAGACAGACGCAGCCCCATTATTCAGCCCCAAGGTCACAGAGAAGGATAAGTGGGAGGGCAGAAGAAGGAAGGACGGACGGACGGATGGAGAAACATCTGAGATCTTCTCCACAGTTCCCCAATCAGTCATAAAACATGAAAACAAATGCAAAGTCTGTGATGTGACCAATGAAAGGATTAAAGGATTAATAAACTAAGACCTGGTGAGTTTGGCTGGGAGAATTTGAGATCTCACAAAGTCTTCATCTGACATGCATGGGTATCAAAGTATGAGTTTAAAACTGAATGATTATTTGAAAGCAGAATTTTAATACAAGTTCACCTGAAATGTTCTAGTCTATAAAATTTTGCATCCAAGCAATATTACATGAATGGTGGTCAGAGTCCCATCGGGACCAACTCATCAACAGGGATGTCGTCAATAAACTACCACATCTGTACGAAAACTCCATGGACAGCTTTCTACATTTAACCACAATGCCACATTAAGAGAACCATCATTTGGACCACATTGTTTAGATTAAAGTGCATTCTGTACTTTTCTGTACTGTAAAGCCTTGATGATTCTCCAAACCGCTGGTTCAAAGTTGTGGTGGACGTAACGAAGTAACAAATCGCGGTCGCCAAGGTCTCACCAGCTGCTGATAAAGGGTTTTTCTGTAAAAGGAAACGGGGGGAAAGGCACCTTGAAAGAAGGTTTCAACAGCTGGTCGGTTCCTTACCCAAACATGAAAACTAAAAAATAAGTTTGAAGTTTTGTGCTACGTCACCCGACCACGTTGTTTCCTTTACAGCTTCAATAGTTTTCGTCCAAACCAGAGCATCTTGCAAGCGACTCGTTACTTATGGTAACGAGACATTATGGTTTTGTTCAACAGTGGCTCATTGTGTACAGATAGTAAGAAAAACTGTTCCAGTTTACCAAAGAGATGTTAAATTGATTATTTTAGGGATTGTTGCATATCATTTGGCAGTAAAGTTGAGACTCTGATCCAGGAATAATTTCTCAAATCAACTGGATTGGCAACTATTAGAAATTGAAATAGGTGGATTATAACAATGTACATCATAAAAGAACAAGAAACAAGTTTTAAAAATTTAGGAAATATAGGGTTGAGTGAAGATAACTGAAGAAAATTAGCAGGCATTAATATTTTCAGATACTTACTCTTGACTATGTTAAATTTTATAGCAAACTGTTTTTGGTATACAAAACAGTATTTTTATCTATTTGCTCCAACTTAAAAATATGCACAACAAAACCATTTGGCTTTCTCATTTTGAATGTTTAACAATAACATTGGATCGTAAAGATATAATTTACCAATTGATATCTTAAAATGAGTTATATGTATGACAAAGTGGGTCATTTTAATATTTTTTAAAGGTTTTTTTTTTTAAAAAAAGGACCACAGCATAAATGAATGAATGAAAAGGTTTTTATGACACTAGTTGCCTTTATTAAACAGTAGCTGAAGAGAAAGAAGAAAAAAGAATGAAAGAAACGCACCGTATGGGCCGGGGTCGGGAATCAAACCAGAGACAACTGAATTAAGGATTGTAATCTCCATATAGTCTCTATAACATTAATGCATCTGGCGCCCAGCGTGGTAAACTTAACAATTTTACACATTATGTCATTGATATAATGATCATTCTGAAGTAAAAAACTAAGAGGAGGATAAAAGTTTTCTTCAGCAGAGGTCACTCTCACTGTCTCAGAAGTTCAGCTGACATTAAACTTTATCCAGCTCTGTCTCTCTCTCTCTTCTGCCCCAATATTTTCTACTGCCAATTGTTTGATAAAATTATTAGACCTTGTTATGCCTCTTGTTTATATACCATTTTTTAATACTTTTTTTTTCATTACTGATTTGGTAAGCAAAGTATGCTAGTACTTTTAGATAAAGCTCATGCTGTTGTAAGGCATAGTCCAGCAACAGCGAAAGAAAATGCCTCTCTGAGCTTGGGTGACTCAGGGTGTGGGACCATAAATGGGGTGAAATTGGGTTTGAGAGCTTGGGGTGAGCGACCATAGCGGGGTCAGGAGACCGAGTGCACCCACCATGATTTGCTGGTTTCTGGGGTCCTGGTGGCTGACGGTCATCCTGTTCTTGTCACAAGCAAGAACGGGATTTACTAGTAAGTTAGATGTTTGGGTTTAACTCTGCCTGCCCAGTGAGAGTCTGGCAATCTCCTGAAAACGGGAGTCGGACCAGAAAGTAGAATATCAAACAACACCGGTCCGTACTGTACTGCTCAGAGGTCATTATGGAGCTGGAGGATTTGTGCCTTGGTGCCCATCTCTGCATCCCAGTACACAGCAGCACGCCCTTTTGGGACAAACTGGTTTCCCATTTTATTGCTTCTGTTACGCCAGACGTAGTTTGATTTTATAACGGCAGTCACAATAAAAAAATGATTTTATTGACTCTAGTGGCCTTTCTTTGAGAGTCCACAGACAGAAAAGTGGGTAATGAGAGAAGGGGAAGACATGCAGGAAAGGTCACCAGGCCGGGACACAATCCTGTAAAATTATATTTTACAGTGAATTCATTCTCCCACAAGCTCTGCTTCGTTGCCTCTTCTCTGGATATTTAAACTGTCTCTTAGTTGATTAACTTGTTTGCCTAACCAACAGAGATGCAAACAAATTAAAGTCTGCAAGTTACAACTTTATTTGCCTCTCCGTTGAAATTATATATGAGGAAGGTTGAGATGTGATTTCCTCTCTGTCTTCAAACTGTTTCTGCAAAGCTTTAGTAAACTGCAGGCTGACATCGGCCCCTACATCTTATTCACATAGCGAGGCTGAGCAAACAAGAAGAAAACCTTGGATTGTGTATGGAATAAACAAGGTCTTTGTTCTGCCTGGTTTCAGGTAGATGCACAAGGTATTAGGAAGGACATCAGTTCTAATCATCAAAGAAAAGCAAAGAAGTGTTTCTAAAAAAAACTAAGTTCAACATATCTTTGCAATCCTTTGAGGTTATCTTGATTTGCAGCAGGATAAAAAAAAAAAAAAAACAGTCACAAGACACTTATTGGTTGATTACGGGCCAGGCAAACTATATAATCGAATTAAGACAAAAATTAAAAATCAAGCATAAAAGCATCTTGATTGCTTTTCAGCTTTTCGCATTTCTAAAGATGTATCAGGTGACATACTGAAAAGAAATCTACTTAAGCCAAGTATGACGATGAACACACAGGAGTGTTAATTGCTTTTTGATTGTTCAATCCCTTTTTAATAAAGCTTGTGTCTTATCAGATGTAAATGTGTGAGAAAACTAATACATGACATTATGTGTAATTAATCTGTCATTAACCCAAGCAACCTTTAAATAGGCATTGTGGAGATTTTGGCCTATGGTTTTAATACAAAAATAAAAGAATTCACTTTCCTACCATGTTAAAACACCCATAAATACATTTACTGCAGAAAACACCAAGTCAAATACAGTCCCCTGCAAAAGTATTAATTTTCACAAAACAAATACTTTTTGTAATCGAATGAATGTAATAGACAAATTCATCTAATCTACCCAATTCATTTAATGAGAAAATATTAAAGCTACATGCGTGTAATCTAATCTCAGTATAAATCCAGCTGTTCTGTGAAGCCCTCAGAAAATATCAGTGATAAAATATCAAAACTCAACTCAAAACTCCAAAACTCAACACCAAAAAATTCACAACAATGTTGGTGTCAAGGCATTTAACAAAGTAATTTCATTTCAGTCATAAATTCCAATTGGTCCTACTTATGAATACATGAGATTCAGTTAATTATTAGAAACTCAGGTAGGCAAAGTAAAGTTCAGGAAAGGTATGAAGCAGGGTCAGGTTAAAAAAAAAAAACATATCTCAATATTTGAACACTTCACAGACAAAATAAACAGGAAGGACCTACATTAAACCGAAAACAAAGCTCTGGAGGAGCTGAAGTGATCAACACCTCAGGTGGAAAAATCTTAGACTTTAACAATTATTAGAGATGAATGAAAAGAAGAAAGCCATTGTTAAATGAAACCAATAATAAGTTGAGGTTGCCGTGTAGGAAAACAACAAAACCTTTTTCTGTGGGAAAACATTCTCAAGTCCAATGAGATCAAAATGTTAAGTTCTTGACCTTCATGCACAACCCCATGTACTGACAAACTAACACTGAACAACCAAGTCCTACCACCAATAGAAATATTGGTGGTAGTATTATGCTGTGGGGCTGGGGTAGGGGAGTTTGTTCGAGTCAATGGGAAGATGGATGAAGCTGCACAGGCCGATCTTGGAAGAAAATCTTTAAGAGCCTGAAGAAACTGAGACACAACTTCACTTTCAAGCAGGACAATAATCTTGATCATACAGTCAGAACTGCAATGGCACGATTCCAAGGAAAGCTTCAAGTGTCTAAATCTAATTGAGAATTGGCAAGAGGTGAAAATTCCTGTTTGCAGATGATCTGCATGCAATCTGAGCTTTGGCTATTTTACAAAAGAAGAGTGGGAAAAAGTTTTAGCCTATAGATGTGCAAATTTAGTGTAGACACTTCCCTCACTGGGGATGAATACAAATGCACAACACACATTTTATATATGTATAATTAACATTCAGTGGAAAAATCTAATGTCCTGAAGACAGAGTTTTTGACATTTTTACAGAAAAGAATCAGTCTTATACTTAATGTTTTAGACAGGATTTGAATTTTTCTTCACCACTCATGAACAACATCCACAGCTTCCAAGGAGAACCGGTTTCAAACAATTCAATAAAACTCTATTTCTCCCAGAGGGGTGATTTAAAGGAACAGATGAGATGCTAACATTTAATTTTTGCTTAAAGAGAAACTGGACTGGTAACCTCCACCCACTCATCAGAGAATGACCAGGGGGTCACAACAAGGCTGACCCTTTCTCCAGCACTCTGATCATAATGAGAACTTGAAAAGCTCCTAGAATATGCTGATTGGAAAAATATATGTACTCTGTGCATGAATGTAATTATCCTAGTGAGAAAATGCAGGTTTGATAAAACAGTCCAGACATAATAAAGAACATCTTTTGTTTCTCATTTGTGCATGACGCCTTAGCGGACAAGTAGGCGCTTTTAAGTCTGCTTGTTTTGAAGGCAAAGTCATTCTCTGAGGAAGGTTTGACCATTGCATTTCCCACTTCAGCAGTGAGGGGACAGAGCATCAACCATGCAATCAGGGAAATGAACAGTGAATATGACGAGTGACATCCAAATGTCGAAGCATTATGACTCGGCATGACAGAAGGCAGTCTCTGGCCACCTGTCTTTTTCACTCCCTTTCTGATAAACAGCACAATCTACTGAGTTCAAGGCCACAGCGATTGGCAGGAGTAAAGCTCTGTGAATGATCCTTTCAACCTTCAACTCTTTCAACCAAAGAGCACAAATATGAAGTCAACAATTTTGATTATTTTAAAATGCCTTGAAAAAGTATTGGTACTCCTTTGAACTTTTTCACACGACAAGCACAAACCTAAATATATCTTGTACGGAGTAACAGACCAACCCAAAGTAGCACATAACTGTGAAAAGGAAGGTAACGCATGCATGGTTTTCATTTTAAAAGTGTAGTATGTATTTGTTTTTAGGCCCCTGAGTCAATACTTTCTAGACTGCTGCAGTTTTGCTGTAAGTGCGTTAGGCTAGCTCTCCATCTGCTTTATACATCCACAGATTGACATTTGTATCAAAATAGTTCAAACTCAGAGTCTGCAGGGACCACCTGTTATCAATTTTAGCCATTCTTAATTGGATTAAGACCTTGGTTTTGACTAGGCCATCCTAACACATGAACATGACTTTCTATAAAATGACACCATTGTAGTGCTAGCTGCATGTATTCTTCCTGGACGTTCTGTATTTGGCTCCCTTGACCAATCAATCAACATTGACTTTCTCCTTTGTTGCTGATAAAATGTCCCCACATCATTAGACTGCTACCGCCATACATTACTGTGGGGACAGTGTTCAAGCTGATATGCTGTCTGGTGCACATGGCATTTGGCCTGACAAGTTACAATTTTATCTAATCAAATGACAGAACCATCTTTCACATGTTTGAAGTTTGTCCTTAATGGTTTATGGAAGCTGCAAATGGGAATGTAGAATTTTTTTAATGATGGCTTTCTTCTTGTCATTCTTCCATCCATTCATTTTCTGTACACCGTTGTCCCTTACTGGGGTCAGGAGGGTTGCTGGTGCCTCTCCAGCTAATGTTCCGGGCGAGAGGTAGGGTCACCCTGTCTGAGACAGGACAAACAAACATGCACACACACACTCACACCTAGGGACAATTTAGAGAGGCCAATTAACCTGACAGTCATGTTTTTGGACTGTGGGAGGAAGCCGGAGTACCCAGAGAGAACCCACGCATGCACAGGGAAAACATGCAAATTCCATGCAGAAAGACCGGGGCCGGGAATCGAACCCAGAACCTTCTTGCTGCAAGGCAACAACTCTACTAACTTTGCCACTATGCAGCTCTGTTCTTCCATAAAGTCAAAATTAATGGTTGTCTTGTCGGGAGATTTTTTTTTTTTTTTTTACATATGGATCTCTGCTGGTCCTCTTGATTTCTTCTCGGATCGATGCCTTTCTTGCCAGGCCTGTCAATTTAGGTGTCTTTCAAGGTGTAAAAGCACTGCAAACTATTTTCCTTTATCATACCTATTACTGCTGTATGTTTTTGACTCATGATGATAATAAGAGGCTTAAGCTACTCTATACATTTATTTTTGGCCTGCTTTGTGTCCTTTAGTGACAAAATGTGAAAAACTCAAGATATGAATATTTTTTGTAAAGGTATGCATTTTTCTAAAATATATATTGTCGTCTAAGAAAAATTATTTTAAAGTTAAACAAGGTGACACAAGGATGGCATCACAGGGAGAAGATGCTCGTCCACACTGTCAAACAGCGAGACGCTTTGTACTCATAAAAATAAAGTCTATTAAGATTTACACAGAATTACCACTTAAGCTAAAGCAGGTTAACTAACCCTAGATGGAAAGAGGACGGTCTACTGAAAACCCACAAAAGGAGATCGCAACAAAGTTTACCCTTAAGAACGGAAGGTTCTTGCAATCACTCCAACATTACAAGCCATAAAAATGTCAAAGCTTTATGAATGGAAGGAGTCTCCCATCCTTATTCTGACAGTCAGCAGCCAAATTAGAAGAAAATTATGAGAAGACTTTTCAAAGGGAAGATTATGTACATGGATGGGCCAGTTGAAGATCTCACGGTTTGTTACTGTTTGGGTTTCAAAACACCAAAAGTTTTATCATACTGTTCCTGTGAGTCAGTCCTCAATGACGATAAGATGATAAAAATAGAGAACTTCATACCAAACTGTTTCAATGGAGGTCTTAGTCTTTTACCTTGCAAAATGCATGTGAATTTAAAATGTTAAAATTCATAAAAGCTATATTTCTGGTTACAGCTCAAGCTATTGAAAATATCTGAGAAAAAGTACAAAAACATTATTCCTTGCATTTTTATCAAATAAAATCTGGCCAAAGGATAAAAAGTGTTTTTTCTCTGACCTTCAAAAATTGCAATAATCAATCTCTTTTTATTAGAATAGCTTGTTGCTGCACACTGTCGATTAGTTGGCTGAAGCAACACTCCATATTTTTGTGTGTTTCAAGTGTTGTTTGAAAGGAATAATAATACTGCAAACTGCTTGAAAGTAATAAAACAAAAACCCTAAAAAAATTGTTCTCTTATTATCCTAGCATCTAGTAAATATAAATGCTTTGGTAATCTGAATTAGACGTTTGCCTGATTTCATGTAAAAAACAAATCTGCCTCCAAAATTGTATGTCTTTCTATGCAGTGTATTTAAATATAATGCAGGGTTTCCCCACTGTGGTATAAGCCTGGTGGGCTACCAGGCTTTACTTGTGTCCCACCAGGCTTAGCATTGCTTAAGTTTTTTTTTTTTAATGTTTGCAGTTTTTAAGACTTTATAGTTGGTGTTCAGATATTCATCTTCCAATAACACATAATTACCAAGTTATATTTTCAAATTTCCTGTCAACTTTAAACATTTTTTAAAATCAAAAACATGGTGGGCCGCAGTATGAATGACTGCTGAGTGACCCAACCATCGGGCTTAGCAAGTTTTCTGGGGGAAAGACTATAATATATTTGTTGTACATGAGTGAAAAGTACAGTTGCCTTCTTTCAGCAAGATAACAGTGTTAGCAATAGGTGGGTGAGGGGCAGCATTTTGGTTCACAGTAGTTTCAGAAACTGATTTGTGACCTTTCCCAAATGTTGGGAGAGTCGCCACGATCCTACAGAGACCTGCTGAACATCTGGTCATGTCAGAAGATAAAGAAGAATGGATAAAAGTCCATGAAATGGGGCTCTGCTAATCAATATCTGAAATTATCGCGATGGCTGACGGGGAGCTCCCTGACACAGTGGGTGTAATGCAGTCACTGGATGCATTTAACTCAGAAAAAACATGGCTTCTTCATTAAGTGCAAAGGAGAGGAAGCGGGGACAAAGCAAACAAAGCAAGAGGAGAGGGGTGAGTGAGTGTTGGGGGATTTCTTCTTCCCTTCCATCGCACCCAGCCAGAGCAGACTCAGTTAGCATCTCAAGGTAAGCCTCCCCGTCACTTGGGCCTCATATTGCTAAGGCCGCTCGGTTCCCACAGTGTGTCAGGCCCTGCATGTGGCCTTCCACCCCACTCCGGCAGCTCTGCGTCTTTAGACCCTCAGGGCCCCGGAGCAGAGGTTACACCAACACAGCCAGCCACAGCAGCATGTCAGCCCCACACCAACCGTTGCCTTGGTGCCACTGCAAGAGATCCTGACTCCTTTCGAGGGGAAAGTGATTTGCCATGACGTGTACAGCTCCCTTTTTTTTCTTCTTTGCTCACTTGTAGCTCCTCTCTCCGTGCATTTAATCTCCCTTGCTCTCATTTTTCCCCTTCTTTGTCATTCTCTCCACCACATCCTCAAATCTTCCTTGTCTCTCTCTCTCTCTGCTCTCCCACTCCCTTTTTTTTTCTTTGAGTAGTGGCTGATGCCAGAAACGGTGCCATGATTAGAATGACTTTGATGAAAGACAACATCTGTGCTGAATAAATACTCAACCGACAAATTGCGTTTTTCTTTTTAATCCAGCTATTGTTCATCTCTCTTTCTGGTTTTCTTCTTTAAACCACTTCCATTTTTGAAGACTTTTCAGTGTCTCGGAGTTGTCATCAACATTAAATCACAATATTTATTTGCAGTTAGGCCCACAACATGCTCACAAATAGCTTCAGAGCCGCAGCAAACGAGCACACTTTGCACCGATAAACAGGAACCAGAGAAGTCGATCAAGTGGGTCGTCCGGAGCATTTCACTCGGTGACCAACAAACAGGTGCATGCCATTACAGCCCCGCTTGCTCCCAACGAGCATTCCACGCTACAAGGAAGTGTGTAATCGATGTTGTGGAGAATAAAGTGAGAAAAAAGTCGTTCTAATTGCAAAATGTAAATATTGAGTTTTCCCACAAGTGGGGGCAGACCACCCAGGATGCAAAATAGTCACCCACCCCCTTTCTCTCTCTCTCTCTCTCTCTTTTTGCTTTGTCGACCGCCCGAGAGATGTCTTTTTGTGAGTGCAAAACATCACTGACCACAATCAGCCACTCACACACAAACCACGGTGTGTCTTTGCATGCAAATACTCGGGAAGCTTTCCTCTGCGTTTGTATTGTGGGAAAATTAAGTGACGAAAACCTGTGAGAGGGGGTGGAATGAGAAAGAAGAGAGGATCAGAGAGTCGAAGGTTTTACACTGTGTCTTTTCTTGTTCCTGTAAGGTGGTCGGATCTGTCTGGTCTGAATGAATTCTCACAAGATGAGGGAGGAGGACAGCACTGTAGCTGCAGTGTCTGACAGACAGAGACTCCAACGTTTGTGGGTGTGTGTGTGTGGGGGGGGGGTTGTGGGGGTGTGTGTGTGTGTGTCTTGCGGACTGGTGTCAAATACTCGTCTAGACTGTGACAAATACCTCCCCGTATTCTTGCTCGCTTACCTGCAGGATTACCTACAAAATGTAACCATTCACACAACCAATGCTGTCTCAAGATCAAAGTAAGCAGCTTCATTCCAACAACAGCAAACTCACAGAAAAAAAACTTAATTTCAGTCTCACTGGGGTTTTTTTCTGGTCTTGGAACGTCTTCATAAATATAAGCAACTGTGCAGATTGACACAGCACGAACGACAACAAAAGCAATTAAACGATTGCAAAATGAGATGGAGAATAAACAGGAAACATCTGCTTCAAAAAACTGGAGTCTAAAAACTATAGATCTGCATTTCAAAGTAATCATGGTTTGCCTTATTCAGATCTGTGGTGCCAACAGTGTCCACCATCATGATTAACATGGGACTTCACCTTTCAAATGGGGTTTAGACTTCCAAAATTTGTATTTTTTTGCACGGTTTATATCTGTCTTTGGTGTTTCCTCACTGATGAATGCATTTTCTCAATTATACATTTTACATGACATTTTTTATGTTGTTTAACAACAATGCACTTTGTTACTTTTAATCTGTGAATAACGTATGAATAATGTCTGGCTAATAAATTTTCTGTCCAACCAACTCTCATTTGTAGCTTTTTAAATTCTATATTTTAATAATTTAAGATAGGAAAGTAAGTTTCTTTTGTGTGTGTCCACTGCATTGGACAAAGTAATAATTCAAAATGCACTGATCACTCTTTTCCTAGTCAATACCGATTTCCAGTTTTCTTTTAGCTCTGTCCTGCTGATACTTTTTTTAAAAATTGTTTTGTATATTTTTTTGTCCAAAAAAAATACAAAATTGTAAGATTTTCTGCATTTTTACATTAAAGCTACCTGAACTTTTGCCTGATTTTTATTCAACTCAAAAAGGTAGGTGTTAATGGTCCGGGTGTTACTAGATCTAATATGGTTAATGAACTTATTTTTTTATGCATTTTACTAAACAGATAGAGGAGAAATTGGCCGATTGATTGGTGCTTCTTCAGCAATAATAAATGCAGCCTTTCTCCTTAGCCCTCTTTCTATCCCATGACAACAAAACTTAGTTTTGGCTTCTGGTTATGTGCCAAAACTGGGGGGGCAAAAGATTATTTTCCCCTCCACCCCCCAACAAAAAAAAATCTGGCCACCCGTTTTGAACATTTTCTGTGGGCGCCACTGATATTGATTCTAAATTGTTTGGACACGTGTTTGCTTTCAGTTTGATTAACTAATTTAGACACATGATCGGCTGCAATTAGTAAAATGAAAGGCACTTGGAGGCGACAACTTACCTTGAGTGGTTTTACTTCCTGAAGCTGACTGTTGGACAAAGGCGACCAAAAGGAAACCCACAAATCCAAGGCTTGCGCGGACCAAAGCGTGCAGATACATGTTAACTTTTCCTTCAGTTCAACACTACAGGAACACTTTCTGGGATCTGCGATGCGCTGGAGCACACAGAACATAGAAGGGTGTGTGTGGCAGAAATATAGGGTCTTGCTGCTCCTCCTGAGCGCCCGCTGACAGGATACGGTGCGATCCTCTTTTTTTTTCTTGTCCCCCCTCTCTCCCCTCTAAACGTCTTATTTCAGTTTAAAGTGATCGGGGTTGAGGAGAGCCCTGCAACGCGGAGCGCAATAAGCCTGTTCTGTTATCATGGTTCGAGCCCAGAGACGGTGCCAATTTAAGAAAGAGAGAGAGAGAGAGAGAGGGGAAAGAAGCGAGGGATGGAGTGCTCGACGGGGTCTAAAGGGGGAGGAGAGAGGAAGGAGCGTCCGATCAGTGCTCCTGACTCCTCCGACGCTCCAGCTCCTACCTCAGCCTCTCTCTCTCTCTCTCTCTCTTTTTTCCTCTCTCTCTCTTTTGTTCTGCAGGAACTTACACACAGGTGCGGCTTGGGCTCAAGGTGAGCAGGGGGTTACCACGTGCGCAGAGGTGCGGGTCCGGCTCGTGCACCTGCGCAATAACATAAGTTGCCGTCACGGCAGTGTGGTAAAAAGCAATTGTTGTAAGGAGGTGGGGGGCAATAAAGGGAGGCAACAGGGTTGATGGGTTTATAAACGCCTCAGATGAAAAAAGTAATAGCCTGGAGATTGCATTCTGTAGTTACCCAGTAAAGCGTGGAAATCATCATCATCTGGGCCAACTAAACAGTCAGGGCGCATTTATACCGGATAATTTAAAGCAGAGGCGAGCCAAGCTTATATGAGGCCCAGAGCAGAACTTCTGTTGGCCTCCCTTTCTTATGATGCATATTTTGTTCTTTCCATTCAACAAAGCTTGTTTTACAATTACTTAGCAACCCAACATAAACTTCAGGTGCTTGGAACATCTTTGAAAAGTTAATTTATTTCAGTAATGCCATCCTAAAAGTGATCATAGAGCCATAAGGTGTGAGTTTGAGAATGGATCAAAATGCCGACAAAAGCTGGGAGCATGGATCACTTTGAAAGACTTAATGGAGAAAGAAGATCAAAAAAAGTAATGGAAACGCATGGTGGCAGCACAGGGAGCCAGAGTCAAACCAAAACAAGAATCCAGAACAAAACAAACTCAGGAAAATCCAGGAAAGTGACAAGGTTTAACAGGAGGAACCAGAGAGGAGTGTGAGCAAGAGAAGGGTTTAAATACTGGGAGGGTGAATGCTGGAACAAAAGACCTGAGCTGATGAGCTAAAGGGTTGCAGGTGTGAGGGGACAGAGAGAGAAAAAACACAGGTGACCAGAAAATAATACTAAAGAATAGATCTAAGAAACATAACTAGAGTAACAAACAGTATATACAAGAAATAGACTAGACTCACAAAGAATGACTTAACTAAAACAAAAAAGACACAACACTGATCAAAGAAAGAAACTGAGGAACAAAGAAATAATAAACAACTCAGAATTGTAACACATAGAGGTTTATTGCAGACACAGTGACACACCGGTTTGAATAAGTTTACATTTCTACAAGCACAACTGACATAACATTCTCATGAGATGTCAGTAGCAACTTATCCAGTTCACACACATGAAGAAATCAAGCCATAACTGTCAACAAAATGTTTAGTAAAACAAAATGACAGGATATTTTGAACACATGAAGGGATGCGTAAAACAGCATGGAAAGTCACGCCATAGCTGAAATCTATCAATAATTAGAAAAAAGGTGTCATGCAAGAAGCATTTAATGCTGGAAACAAAATAAAACCCAGTGAGCTCTCTCTCAAGAGCTTTGCAACCTGATGGCGGCGGTCCCAGCAGAATTTCTAAACTCCTCGAGCGCCGTTGGGCTCACAGTCCACAAGTGGAAAGAATCATTACACCATAAACTGGCCGTGAACATGTGGTCCATGCAAGATTTCAGACAGAGAATTAAAAGGACTATTAGAAGAGTTGTCTAGACGCCAAGGACCTCTTGTGGAGAGCTTCAAAAAGACATGAAATTAGCAGATGGACACGAGGAAAACAAGAAGAAATGCACTCAGCTGCCAGGACCTGCACCTTTTGGATGTCATAGTGCACCATTTTGATCTGGAGATCAAAAAGGCTCTAGGCATAACCATAAACATATATCAACATCTAGATTTGGAGAGGGGAACATTATTCTGCCTTTAGGTATAAGTGTGTGTGCATGTATTTTGTCATGTGTGTTGCCCTGAGATAGATTGGAGACCTGTCCAGGGAGTAACCCACCTCATGCATAGTGATTCTAAAGGTTTTCCACACTAAAAAAAATTATGGGTTGGATTTTTGCATATTTTTCAGACTAAGATTATGCTTCTGTAATAAAAAGAAATTTGTTGTAACGCTCTCTACCCATATTTACCAGTGGCTACATGCTTTTTTCATTAAAAATGCATTATTTATGTTCAGTTAAGATGTAGAATGGGCTACAGCGGTTGTTTAAAGTGCAACCCAGAATTAATTGCTTCCTCAGGTATAATAACTCATAATCAGTAATTGTTTACAGGAGCATTGGCGAAAGCTTTATGTGAATCATCTGGTTACCAAAAATCCTGCATGCACATACTATTTGCTGTCATCTTGATCCAAAACCATAACCTGCACCATATTATCTGCCTGTTCATACAGGGTGTTTCCCAGTGGGAAGTTTCCTTTCGCTTTATCTAATAAGTCATGTCTGGTGTCACTAATATTGGGAGTCACTCATACATTTCTAAAGAAAGAATATTTCATTGAAAATAGGACAACGGCAGGACATTAAAGTTTCCCCAGTGAAAATTGCAGCACTAAAGATGCTCTATCTCCACCATTAATGCAAATGCCTGATTATGAGCACAAAATTAACCCCCAAATCAAAACTGATCCTTGACGAGTTTGATTCTCAACAATTTTCTCTCAGGAAGCGTCGACGCATTCAGACCATCTGCATCCTCACACCTGCCGCCTCTTTCACACCTGAATTAATCAGCTGTGTTAATGCATTTATGTTTGCATTTTATGGTACGCGCAGATTTCTGCACTATAATTATCATCCCTTTTCTCATGTGTAATTTCTTTTACTCAATCAAATATAATTAGGGCTTCACAATGACGCTGATTGGAGATAAGAGCTCTGCCTTGCAGAGAGTTTGAGACACACACAAACTTAAATGGCTCGAGGCAGAAAAAGGAGGACGGGAGATTATTTTTCATTATCTTTCATCCTATCTGAATGTTGTCATTACCTGTGCTTTAAAGATGACTTGTGATAAAGTAATTAAGTTAAATTAAAAGCCCTGATACAAGATGTGATTTAATATGGTTTCACAAGCCACTCTGTTCTGTTTTGCCAAAAATAAACTTTGTTACAGGTAAACTTTCAGAGGAGCCTCTGAAGAAGAAAGAAAGAAACCATGTCAATCCGCAGCACAAAGTCGAGCAGTTTGGTGTAATTAAAATAACATCCGACAGGGATATAGAAATATCCCGTGTCCCTATGGCCAAATCTCTGGGTAATTGTGAGCACTTGTGTAACCAAATGAGCTCACAGCCACTCTGGGAGTTTGAGAAAGTCAGTGTACATTGTTACAGCTGAGCACGAGTTGCTGCGGAGGATCAGCACACTTTTCTTGGCAACACGTCATTAAAGACAGAGTGCTGTGCACGGGCAACACACCGTGTACTGAGACAAGCTATTTTTTACACCCACAGACACTCAAGGGAAACATAGGTGATGTTTAATTTATGATTCTCCTCATGAAGAGGACTTTGCCTGCATGTTAGGTAAAGAGCAAAGGGAGAATGAAAAAGGTGTCAGGAGAGCAACAAAGGTCTTCCATGGTTAGTAGGTGGAATTGGACTGACATTTATGGGGACAGACATAGCTTTATGCAACACCTCCCAGAGATGTGATATGCACAAAGGCAACAACAAGGTTGCAACCTCAAGCTATGATGCATTTCCTTTGGGGCTTTAACAGCAAAGTAGTGGATAATTAAAGAAAGAAAAATGTTGAAAACAAAATACATCTACTTTTAAATGTGATGTGGATTTGTGCCCAGCAATCTGTTTTCTGATACTCCTAAATAAAACACAGTGCAATCAAATTCTTTCAAAACATCCAAAACAATCCATTTGTGTTTCAAATTTGTCTTTAAATGAAATGATAGGCTGGATGAGGACAGTCTCGCAGCAGTGTCTGTCGCAGCTGCTGACTCTTTAGGCAGGACAACGGTTAACTTCACACTAAACCTCGCTGTCATGAAACTCTTTCTTCAGAGAAAGCCATTGCCAATTCTGTTTGCCACAAGCTAAGCTGGGGACACCTCAAATGTGTAAGAAGCTCCACTCCGATCATGTGAAAGATTTATACATGAAACCACTTGGTATCACAGCACAGAACTTTCCCCTTCTCCCCTTTTTTTTTTTTTAAAAAAAAAACACTCTTTATATGCGAGGTTACCAACACCACCGCAGGCCCAGCAGGATGTCTTGGTACTCACCAGGCCAGCACCACAGGGGAACAGAGTGGCTTGCTGAGTTCAACACTTTAGTGCAGTCATCACACAAGCGCTGCGGGCTTGCCCCTGGAATGCCTCGCGACCACAGCCTCGGTCACTGGCACTAACAGAGAGCAAAGAGTTCAAGAGGAAATCTAGTTATCGAGAGAGAAGAAGCACTTTTGAGTCAAACGCCGGATATCTAGATTCTCAAAGCAATACGACAATGAGTAAAAGCATCACAGGCTCACTGCATTTTGCACAAAAATGTTAAATAAAAATGAAAATGAAAAATGATTTTTTTAGAACACAAGAGTAATTATTATTTCAAATAATTATTTATTATTTTTGCTAAAATAATATGCCTCACTTGTTATTACAGTTCTGATGATGTCATCTAGCTTCTTTATTCATCTTGGATTTTGCTCATAGTTTTTCTTTTTTTCACCACAGTGAAAAATATACACGTCCCGGAACAATAAAATCAAAACATCAGACATTTTAATGAGTTTGGAGAAAGATATGTCATGTACAGTTCCTATAAAAAGTATTCAAACACTTGGATGTTTTATCCTTTTTATTGCTTTTACAAATCAGTCATGAGCAACAATACCTGGATTTTTTTAGAAGGTCCATTGCAGTATGAAGACAAAAGAATACTTCAAACAAATCAGAGAAAAGTTATTGAAACTGTGAGTCAGGAGATGGATAAAAAAAAAATTCAGAGCACAGAGTTACAATCTCATACAGCAGCAGCTGTCCAGGTTTTCACCAGCCACACTTTGTGGCTCAATGCCACTTTGTGGGAAAGTGGCATTGAGAAAGTCACTGTTAAAGAAAACTCATATCACAGCTCAGCTAGTTTGATGACTTCATTGTCAAGTGGAAGAAAGTTCTTTGTTCTCCTGAGACCAAAATTGAGTTTTTGGATGTCAGATAAGTTGCTATGTTTGGCTAATACTGCTCATAAACTCAAACACAACATCATCACTGTGAAGTGTTGCGATGCAGTACCATGCAGCAGTCCCAGAGGGCTTGTAAAGGTAGAAGGTAAAAAAAAAGCAACAAAATATAGAGAAATCCTGTAGGACAATTTGTTTACATCTGCAAGAGAACCATGGTTTCAGAGGATATGTATTTTCCATCAAGACACCGACCTACACATTGATGGTTTGAATACAAGGTGGATGTTCTGAAGTGACTCAGTCAAAGCCCAGACATTAATCTTGTAGAGAACTTGTGGTAGGGATTGAAAAGGGCTTTTTATAATCAATCCCCAAGCAACCCGATGCAGCCTGAGCAGCATTGCGAGGAAGAAACGGAGTAAAGTTGCAGTGAGCAGATGTGAAAGCCTGACTGAGATCTATCCACACAGACTGTGTGCTGTGATTGCAGCCAAAGGTTCATCTTCTACTAACTTGAAGAAAACTTTCTTTTTCTGGTCTGTCTTCAAAATTACTATAACTCACAGATTTTGCAGTTTTGAAGTTGTAAATTTTTTAAACCTTGGTATAGCAAGCCTGTTCCCAGAGAGTCAGCGGCAGAAGAAAACTACATTACTGTATAGCGTCCCAGCCCATTAGAGGGGGCCCTCAAAGAGTCATTGAATTCTCACACTACAAACTTATCAACATAGTTGAACATCTTCAGTGGTTGCTTATCGGTTCACCTAGTTAAACTCAGCTCTACTGTGTCTGTATTGACATGCCGCGTCATAAAACTAAAACTAACCATATCTTGTAAAATACAAGCTGTACCCTAAATCCAATTCTACGCAAGATCCAAAAGAATCCTGGGTAAGTTTTCTTTTACCATGCCTGTTTTTCCAAAAAGCAAAGAGATACTATGAAGGAAGCACCACTGCTGCAGAGGCCTGTGTTGCAAGGTTTCTAATGAGTCTTTCCACTTCTCTGGATTATGCCTGCTTATTTCCCACAGCTGTGAATTTTACCATTGAAGCAGGAGATATTAAGGTAATACTCAGCATGCAGAAGCAACTGTGTGTTGAGCTGAATGTGAGCGTGCGTGAGCGCCTACAATCAAGTGGACTAGTCAAGATCAAATGAGATAAAGCGATGGATATTTTCCCAAATGTAATCCTCACTGTGGTTTTATCATTCAAAGAAGCATAATCGGTCACCTCAAGTGTACTGTACTTACCGTATATCTGCTGGCAGGCAATTTCAAACACAGCAGAGGTGATAGACATTTATTCTCTGCTAACTGTTTTAATGACGCAGAACTTGGCTAGGCATGCTCAAACCTGAGCGTGCTCTGCGGTGGCTCTGTTTCACTTTGTCCCAACTAATCCTCCATGATCAACTCATGTGTGGAGGAAAGGTCAAAGGGGGGAGGGTGGCTTGCTTCAGACAGACAATATGTGAGAAGGTAAGTACAGAACAAGGCCAAGATGGTGGGGAAGTCCCATGAGTTCATCGTCTAGCCAGATATTCCAGCAGCTGTGAAAGCCTCTTCTGGTCCCCGTCACAAGGGGAAAGTTTCCAAGGAGTCTCGAAGAGTTTCAGCTTATCTGAAAAACAGAAAACTACACTTAACTTTTATCAAACCACAAAAATTCATTGGCCCACTGATGGATCTCTAAGCTGAGGACTCATGAGGTTTGAAGTTCAACGGTGACACTTCAGTGAGTAAATCCTTCCCGCAAATCGCCCATATTTAGTCCTTATGTTATTCTCTGCTTTGATTCCCAAATCTGAATCACTTCCTCTTCACAGAACAAGACAAAGAAATTCTGTTTTCAAAAGGCAAAAAAAAACCTGCTGTTAAAGACATAAGGGTTCATGTGTAGTCTGAGCTTTTAACCAGAACAGAAGCTAGATGGAATAAAAATGTCTTCCCAGACGATCTGCTACTGTGAATTTTTCAACTCTTGAGTTTCAAAAAGACTTGAATGTGCAGTTTGAAACAAACATATGAATGCCCAATTCCTTTGTGGATTTAATCAATTACAAATGACTAAATTATGATACAAAGAAGACAACCAACAAATGCCACTTTACTTTATAAGAATCCTTCAGAAAATGATAATCATAAAAACAAACCAAAAGAATTTTACAAAAAGTGCATCGCAAGCAGTATTAGAGAACACAGTTCAATGTTTTCTGGTTTTGAATTTCAGTTAGTAGTAAAAGTACACATTATTTCCATAATTTTTCTTTTAAATTTTCTTTTAAAGCCTCTCTGCCTGTAATTTCAGCACTTATGAGAAAAGAAAAAACAATCATGGAATCGTGGATTATTCTTTCTTTAAAGCAATTGAAAGCAAAGGAGCTTTTTTTTTTTTTTTAAAAATATCCAAGAAGAAGAGCAGAAGAAGAGTACTTACTGTATATTAATATGGTCTTCATAAAACTTGAAGGGTTTATATGCATGTAAAATATTTGTGCATTCAACATGTGATTCCAACAGCTTGAAATTTTGGTTGGTGAATCCATACTGCCCTCTAGTGGGAAATAAAGTCACAGCTTTGTTTCTAAAACAAAGCCACTGGTGTTTGTTTTAGAAACACCCTGTGTCCTTCTAAAACAGCTTTTATCATCCCACAAATAGGAAATAAATGAGAATCATATCTAATTTAGTTACAGACAGTTCTTTAATCTTCCACTGTTAGACTGTAGTATTCATTTCACACTAGACTCTGCACTTTAGGCTGTGCAGAGTCTAAATTTCTTCTGTAGTATGCCACATTTTAAAGGTGGGGTCACATGAGGAACACAACTGTCCTTTCACTTTCAACTTCATATTTGATGCTCTTAGACTGATCCTCTTTGAAATGCCCTAGTTCAATTTTTTATTTTTGTTTTAAATTAATAACCCTGTCTGTCAACTATGTTTGACGAAACGGAAAGTTAATCCCTGCAAACTACTGAATTATTCAACTTTCATTTAGTCTCTTGGGATGTGTCACCTTTGCAAACTGTTTACGGTAGGAATGCTGCACATTGTGGTTGCAGGCTATGGGGGTATGTTATTCAGAGCACCTGATAGACGAGGCCTGTGAAGGTAACAGGTAAAGTGACGAGAGCTGTCACGCACTCCTCCTCAGTAAGGTCAGCTGTCAGAAGAGAGAGTCGACTCACGCAGCAACATGCCACATAGCACCACAAAGCCACTGGTGTTTGTTTGCCTACACTAAGTTGCATTCTCTTCCAGTTTCTTTTCTGTAGGGAATCTTAAAAAAAATGTAAACTGCAAATTTATATCTTTTTTTTTTGTACATGTGGCTGCAGTTCCTACAATAAAACAAACTACCCCTGTTTTATTTGCTAATATTCAAAATAACATTCAAATCCACTTTTTAGTTGGCTGGTGTTTGCTCCCCCTGACAGTTCACCTTTTGTGCAAGGTGTACAAAAATAAACATATCAAGATATGAAAATATTCTGTCAACAAGTGTTGCAAATGAGGGGCTGGATACAAAGTTAGGCTCAGAAAATATCTCAGATGTGATCAGAACAACAACAGTAAAAAAAATGGTGGATGGTGTAAGGCTCATCGATGCACCACACCCTTAATGGTATGCAGTTAAATGAGATTCACTGTTCTCACGGTGAACAAACTGGGTTACCAATTAATACATGTCCTCCCATGTGTAGAAAGTGCTAAATGAAATCAAGACAAGAATGATTGAATATATGATTCAGCCTCATGCAAACATGTCCATGTCCCTGGAACCTTGTCACATTTTGCCTCCTTATAATCAATAATATCAATCTATATCAATGGGATTGTATGAGACAGAATAGAGAAACATAACTTATTGAAATTGAAGGTAAAGGATGCATACTTTCAATATATGTGCAAATTAAATTTTGGAAAGTGTAATGCACATTTGTGTTCTGGATCATTTTAATGCAGAGTTAGGTTCAAAGACAATATTCCAAGCCAGGAAAAGCATTCAGCAGAGAAGCAGCTAAACTTCTCTCTGGTTAACTCTGGAGATACTGCAGAAATGTGCACTGCAGGTGATTCTCAGGGAGAATCTGTTGGAACCACATATTACTATGTAATCCCAGAATATGGAGGGTATGTAAGAATTGCAAGAAGATTAAATAAATAAAAGTGTAGCTCTTTGGCTACCTTGTTGTGGAAAACCAATGCACGTATACAGCCACTGAAGTTAGTGGCTGTAAAGCAACAAAATTTAAACTGAGAAAGGGTATGAATAACAGCTGCAATTCTAGATCCAACCATCCATTTTCTAACACCCTTCTCCCGTAGTAGGGTCGGGAGGTGCTGGTGCCTATATCCGGCTAATGTTCTGGGCAAGAGGCAGGGTCACCCTAGACCGGTCGCCAGTTTGTCGCAGGACAAACAACCATGCACACACCCACTCATGGAGAATTTGGAGAAGCCAATTAACCTAACAGTCATGTTTTTGGACTGTGGGAGGAAGCCGGAGTACCCAGAGAGAACCCACCATGCACAGGGAGAACATGCAAACTCCATGCGGAAAGACCCCTGGCCGGGAATCGAACCCAGAACCTTCTAGCTGCTCTACCAACTGCGCCACTGTGCAGCCCAATTCAAAACTAAATATGATATACATAATGCGAATGGTATGCATTTCACATTTTTAGTTCTATTTTCAATGCAAGCAGTGAACTGAAAAGAGATTGAAAGAGCAAAACTAATTGTACTTAAAAGCTTACAGCTGATCTCAAGTTCCTCAGTCAAGTGATTGTAGCAACTATGTTCCATCAGGGCTGAAAAACAGGTTGCACCTGTTTTTCCACCAACAAACACACACAAATGTGGAGAAACCAAACCTGAATCTGTGCATCAGTGTCTGCTTTGGTGTGACACATGGGGGCTGACGTCATTGTGAATAATAATTATGACACACTTTATATCATCTTCAGCTAAATGCATTGATACCTACAGCTCCCAGACGGACTCCATATTGCAGAAGCTGAAGTGTTGAGTTTTGTTTTTAATGTATGAGCCAAAAAAGTCAGATGTTTCCAATTTTGATCCGGTACTGCATTTGTTTTTAAAGATACAGAGAGAGAGGTTTCAACACAAGTAGAAAGTGCTTTATACAGTTATATATTTAATGAAAGGGCATAAAAATAGTTGAGAAAGTCAACAGGATATGGTTAATAATAAATAGAGAAAAAGTCTTAGAAAAATAAAACAGCCCTGGGTCAGTTGGCCAATTTTAACCAGCATTTCAGGCCCTTGAGACGATTAATTTCTTCCGTATATACAAATATTCATAAACAACTTTTTCTAAAATACTCAAACCTCGGATAATATAATTCAAGGTTATTTTCAAAAAAATTGCCTGGAATTTCCTACTTATCTGACTGCAATTCTGTTTCCTGTTTGGGCCAAATGACATATGAGATTATGACCCTTTATTAAACCAAAACCTGCTGGTCAAAGTCTCATTATCACGTTTAAACCTGTCGACTATGAGTGGATTAGATAAAAAGTTATTCTAAAGCATTGAAAATCACAGTAGTAAAGAAACATCCCTTAGGTTGGAACAAATTTACAATTGGTCTGTGAGGAAAAGCTGGTGGGAGATGACTCCTATTAGCACCCAAAAAAGTTAGACACAAAATGACCAAAACTTCAAAAGTATGAAATGGTGAAGGGTTGAAATAGCCAGCAGCACCCTTTGGGATTAAGTCAAACAAATTAGCAGACAAAAAACAACATATGTTGTTATAAACTCTAAAGGTAAATAATTTCAAAGACATTATGGCTACCATGAATCTGATGTAAGAGAAGTAAAACACAAGATGCGTTTCCATTATAAATGCGTGTAAAACATTGTTGATATTCCATCCCATCCATTCATTCTCTTCCGCTTATCCACGGGGGCAGCAGCTTAAGAAGGGACTTCTGAATGTCAAAAAATAATTTCACAATTGGAGTTTTTCCGTTAAGTAAGAAAAGCAATTAAAATCACATGTGGATAAATTTTTTTTCCACGCAATAAATTATTTTAAAAAATGCAGTGTCATTATCCTCCTAAGACTTCCTATCTTCTTCAGTTTTTCTGCCAGTAGTAACATCTGGTTGTTGATCACATGACTTCTGTGATGGCAAAAAGTGTTTTCTTGGCAGTTTTGTGAAATACACAAATTTTGACATTTCAATTTGAGCTCTTATATGGTCAAAGGAAACAGATACAGTTAGTGTACAGTCAACCACATGGTATTCAGTGGAAAACAGAAGCATAAGTAAGTGGTTAAGGCACTCCTTCAGCATTTTTAACCCAGATGTAGTCTGCAGCAGTCTTTTTACAATAAACAAAGGTACGTTTGGAAGTTAGTCTCTGAGCAGTCCCAGCTTCTTGAGGGCCTGGCGCCGGTCCTCTTCATTCTCTGCGCGAGGGCAGATCACCACGCTGATGCCTTGAGATCGAGGCAGCTTGGAAGACTCTCTGCGGTGGAATGCCTGTGTTGATTGGGGCTTCTGGGATTCTGATGTTCCGCTTGCCACCAAATCCTTACCTTTAGTGTGAGAAAAGTCTTTCCCAGTCCCCAGAGAGGAGGGTCTTGGCCGAGTGTTGCGCAGGCTCTTTGGGTCTTGCTCGCCACCAGCTATCTCCAATAAGTGCTGATTGGACATCTGGCTGCTCAGACCCAAACCAGATCGCTCCAAGGTTGCTGATTTCATATTGATCTTTGGTGAAGATGTGTTAGGAAGGGTACTGAAAGTGGCCTCTGTGACAGCAGGAAGTTCATCATCTGATGGCCCAAATCCATCGCTGAAATCTGCAGGTGCTGGGAGGATATCAGCGTCCTGGATGGGAGGAGAGGCTGAAGAAGCTGATGGTGACACATTAGGAGCCAACACAGACTGTTGGAGTACAAGTGCTTGTAGGGGACTAATGACTGGGGTAAGAGATGGAGTTACAGGGGGTGTGTGAGGAGCACTGACTGGAGGAGAGGGGCTTGCCGGTGACCATTTGTTTGCAGCAGATTTCAGAGGAAGCTTAGGGCTTACAGCACAACTTGATTCCTCCTGGTTGTCTTTAAGCAGTCCAAGCTTTTTGAGGGCCTCCATTCGAACCTTCTGGGGGTCCAACAACATCTGATCACTGTGGGAAGGCACAGAATGCCCTGGGTTTCCATGAGAGACACGTGTTTGTGTCTTCGGTGATTTTAAAATAATGCTTGAAGGTAGCTTCTTAGGTTTTGGGGCCACAGCAGGTGGGCTTCTGGGCTCTGAAAGCTCAGCAGGGGGATTCATTTGGGATACAAGAGAAGCAACTTCTGAGGCTTTGCTAGAAGAATCCTCAGCAGCAGAAGAGTCTACAGCAGATCTCTTCACAGAGGCTCTCAAGCGCATCTGCTCCAAGTCAACAGTGGATTTTTGCTTTGAGAAACCATTTGACGGTGGGGGGACCACGGTCATGACCGCCGGTGGCGGGACCACGGTCATGGTCTCCGGTGGCGGGACCACGGTCATGGTCTCCGGTGGCGGGACCACGTCATGGCCCGTGGCGGGTGGCGCCGGTGGCAAGTCCGGTTCTGGTTCATCTCTGAAGTCTGTCGGTGGAGGGATTATATCCAGATCATTCTCTGAGGCATCTCCAGAAGTTGTGTAACCAGAGTTAGTCACCGAAGGATCAGTTTCAATTCCCAGGTCCTCTATTTTAACATCTCTCATGCCAACTGCAGACGTGGAAGCAGATTGTGGGTTGGAGTTTTGATTTGCAGCGTGATGGTCAGTTTCACACTCTGTGGTTAATCCACCGGGTGGAGGATATGCTGTTGTGTGGGGACTTTGGGTGGATATCCTGGGACTTCCTGATTCGAGTATTTCAGTGAGAACATCTAAGAAAAAACAAAATCCTTGTTAACATTCCAATCACTGTCATTCATACAGACAGTGCATGTCACATTAAACTAGTGTACAAATCACCCAAAATGTATTTGGCATAGCATACCATTACTTCTTATCCGATCTTGTGGCTCCGTCTTTGACCACATTTCTGGCTCGTCATTTGATAAGCCACTGTCTTCCTGCACTTCCAGTGCTTCGATTGTTTCTTCCAGAAACATCAGACAAGCTTTCTCTTCAGAAGATAGGTACTCCATACTATCCTCGCTCTGCAAAACAATACACAACAGCCTAAGTATGTAGTGAAGTCATTTCAAAAGTTCAAAGTCAAAAATACATACACACATTTCTAACACAAAAATAGCTTTTTGAGTAAGATCTAAAACAGGAAGACCAGACAATGATAATAACGTGTCCTCCATCTTGAAGCCTGTAATGCTCTATGGCAATACACACAAAACAGGACAGGAATGTATTGTTTTAATGGATGTGTGGTTACAGCAGTTTTTGCAGGAAAAATTATCTATGCAGGAAATGAGGGTGAGCTCCATTGAGAGTAGAGAGGGCAGATTTCTCCTCGCCCTCCAACGATAGGCCTTCCATTGCAAATAAGGGATCTAAGCGAACCAATAAGCCAAAGTGGAAGAGCACAATGTATGCTATGGCTGGAATGCAGATGGATCTAAGATGGCGTCAACAGCCAGATCACTGAGGTTACTGCTGAGCAAAACATTGCTCATGTAAAAATGGGCTCCTTCACTCATAACTTGCTTCAGTGGCATTTTTTTCCTGGGTCTTAGCCAAAGGCAGGAAAATTAAAATACAAATGTCAGTTTTCCTAATTGTGTTAAATCCACCACATGTGTAACGTAGGCTTGAAGTGACTTTTTTGGGTCGAAGCGGATGTTGCTTTGAGAATAGTGACAGATGAAATGTGATCATGCTTAGGTATTTTTTGGCTGTGTTCTTGGCTGCCTTGTGCTTGTTCATTTCCTTTCAATATTTTTAAATAATAAGAACTATTATTATAAGCTAAACATCTAAACACAATTAAATGGGAAAACCTGTAAAACTAAAGACTCATGCCCTTTAGTGTTTCCTCCTGGTTCATTTTAAAGGACACTCTGTACAGCTACTTATACTGAGACCTTTTCATTAGGTCTGTAAATTTGAAGAAATAGGCCATTACAACCGATTACAAATCTTTGTTCTTCCCTTTATTTTGCCAACCGATCTTAAAGAATGGGATAATGTCACAAAAACCAGATGAAAGACATAAGCAGACTTACAGTGCCACTCACCCAGGCAGAGTTTGTGCTGATTACACTGTCACAGCTCCCTGCACTGTCCATGTTACTCAATGACTCCATGGCAACGTTGCCTGGCCATGTGCCACTCTTCGACATTGCACGAAGACGCGTGTTAGTGCTGGACCTATGCGTCACTATCCAGTCTTGCTTGTGTAAATCTCACTAGAAGCCTCTCTGGGACAGACTCTGTAAAGGAAAGAAGAGAACGTATGAAGAAGACAACAAATAACTGTTTAAGAAACTTCCGGGTCACCACAAGTTTCTCTGATTGCTGAACACTTAGTTCTGCTTGTTTGTGTTACATCTAAAGAAACCTCAAGAAAACTGTGCACCCTGTTAAGTCTACTTCAACTCTGATTAAAATATTCAGATGCAACTATAAATACACAACAAACCAATTAACTGCATTGTAAAAGGTCTCTTTCAACCCAATCACAAAAGCACAAGGCCCTATGAACACACTTGCTGAAGCTGGCAAGAGATTGTTACTGATTGTTGAGTCCTACACAGGCATGGGGTAAAATGCCACTCAGACAGGAAAAAGCCATTGAAGCTTTTTCAATGCTTCAATGGCATCCATCCCATCTGTGAAATGAGGCAATAGTAGTAACATCTTCTATAGGTGTTTTGCTGCAGGAGAGACTGGGTGAAGAAAATAAATGGAAGTATGAGGAATAAACATTAGGTGAACATGCTAAAGAAGGACCTCAAGACATCAACCAGGAAGTCAAAGGTAGAGTGAAATCTTTCAATGGATATGAAATATACTACCAAATCAGTTCAATACAACGAGGTCTTGAATACAACGAGGTCAATCATTTGGAGTGGCAATAACAAAGCCTTGACATTGGCCCCAAAGAAAATGCGTGGACAGAGATGAAAAAGCTATGGTGTGAGTCCTATCAGGAGGAATGTGTGGAAAAAAAAAAAAAACTTAAATTTTTGCACTCATTCACAGTTTTAGCAAATAAAAGTACTTTTAGCAATCCTTACTGGGCTAAAGCAGGAAATTTAGTTAACGCAAGATGGCAAAGGTTAAAAGTATTTTTATACAGTGTAAGTGAATATCTGGTTTAAACTGCATCTATTAAATAATAATAAACATGGGACAGGAGGCTAAATATAGTAAGCAAATTAGTGCATTTAAAGGTACATTTTCATCAAAGTGATAAATGCCACAACAATACTACTGACAGCTCAACAATCTTCATAATGTAACAACTGTCTTGAAATGCATCTCCTTATGCTAATGAGATCATTAAATAAAAATAATAGCTAAAGTAGAAAACTTTGCATGGGAAGCAGTGTTTGCATTTAAATAAAACATTAACAAGATAGTTGGTTACCATGAAATGCAAACATTTCAAGTAATGAGTAAATAATTCTCTTCAATTTATTTTATAATAAACTGAAAAGCAGTTTTTGGTAAAACTTTAAACTTCTACAGTCTGTTAGACATAAAACATCTAATTTACAAGTCAAAATAACTGGATGTTTTCTGTGAAGAACAGAGAACCTTGCAAAAGTGTTCATACATGAACCTAAATGAAGTTTACCGACATTTGATTTAATAAAGTAGCGACTAAGAATAATGAAAAGCTCTATGACCAGACATGAGATAGTGCACGGTGCATCATGTATAATTCATGCAAAGACAACTGATGTACTGTGTAGTGCTGCAGAATGTTTCTCTGCTTCCTTGACGTCATTTCAAGCAACTGCAGGGTGTTGACAGACCAGTCACAAGGAAGGCATGCCTGACAAAAACAATACACCCATTCGTGATTTACTAACAGGCTACCAGGATGTAAGAAACTTTTGAACTGAAAAAGAAGCAAAGAGCTATGCACTTACAGATTTACTTGAGTAATCACTTAAACTGCATCAGTAAAAGCAACACAGTCATCAAATAAATAGTATATAATGTACTATAAATGACGTTGTTGCACCTACACATAGGTTTCAGGCGACACTTACGCAAAAATGCCTTTTATTGTTCTCTTCTCTCAGAATATTTAAGTGACTACATCGAACTAGCAGGGATGAAAATTGCACACATGCTTCGTTTTCCACAAGTTTGCATGGCATGAATGCAAGAGAAGATCATTTATTAGTCTCAATAGGAGAAATTTGTCTTGGAAGCAGGAGCAAGACTGCAGTACGACAATACAACAATAGACAATGGCCATAAATACATAAAAATATCAAATTCAAAAATCCTATTTTCTGACACAACAATGTAGAAACCATGCATCTTTGAGTGCTGAAGTAATTCATATCAATAGAAAGTTGGGTGGAGGAGAAGATGCATCAAGTACAGGGAAAAACCGCAGTCTTGTGAGAATTCCAGTGCAAATCTGCTAACATTTTTAGAAGAGACTGACAAGGTGGATCAAGTCCTTCCAGACCCACCACAGACTTTTATAAAGTAGGGGATACAACTGTTATTGAGATTAGGTACTTCTGAACCAAAGACAACAACAGAGGCATCTGAAGGCTACTACCAAAGCAACCTAGGCGTCCAAGTTCAAGGCATTTCCCTACTTCAGCATAGATTATTTTAATTGATGCCTGATTAACTGGCTTTTGCTGAACTCCAATCATCTGAATGGGGTGTGTTGAAGCAGGGAAACATCTAAAACATTCAGGTCAGTATGCCTGGAGGACCAGGGTTGGGAAACAATACTTTACACCTCAGCAGGCCCACAAGCTAATTCCTTCCAGGCCGCACTGCATTGCTGAAGTAATTCATGCAAAAAGAGGCTCACCCAAATATTGAGTGCATAGATAGAAATCCATCTTAGACGCCTGACATTTTTGTTTAAAATAGTATATATTTTTTTATTTTCCATTTTTTCCAAGACCCTGAATTGAGTTTTTAGAATCTGTAATCATCAAAATTTACAAGAAATACAAGCTAGAAAAACAAAGTTCACGCTATGTGGAAAAATTCTAACAAAGATCACATTGTTTACTGAATGGACAGGAAGCGCTTGATCCACCAGGAAGTACCTTATTTTACGAGATACTAGAAACTAATTTGCAAATCTTGTCATTTTACTTGCAAATCCAACTAAAACACTGCAGGACACCAGATTGGCTTCTCATATTCTGGAAGTGCTGGCATAAACAGCCAGCTAATAGGCAGCTGGGGAAAAAACCTGATCTTCAAAAAACACCCACATTGAGAAATGTTTTCTGAAAACATGAGGGGGTTGACTAAACACATATCGGTCTCTGTGTGAAAGCATCAATAGCTGCTAATTACTGTCACTCCCATTAGGACATTCACATCAGAAAATGCAGGACAGAACCAACTGGGACAACACCTTCCAGGGCAGAACAGGACCAGAAACCTGCAGTGCAAGACAGTGCGGCACCCACAGCTGAATCAGACCTAATGGTGTCAGGAATGTCACTTTACTTGCTTCCTTGGCTCCGAGACAAATCTGATCCAGCCAAGGACTCTGGTGTGACCTGGTATCACAATTTACCTGCAGCAAAAAAAAAAAAAAAAAAAACTACAACTATTTGAACTAGAATGGTTTAATCAGCAGTTTCCATCTGTACATTCTGTGAGCCAGCCTTCTTAAAACCCCCAGAACCATAAATTACACCCTCCAACAGGCAAAACTAAGGGCGGAAGAACACGAAAGGTCCAAAAAAATGTGAAGTATGTTTTCAATGGCAGAAGGTCAGCTTGAACTAGTTAATGGTTTACTGTAGCCTACACAAAAGCTCAGCTGCAGCACCATAGTGAGGAGCTTAAGCCTGAAGGAGTGAATAGAAATAATTCATTAATGTTTAGCTTGGCAGCCATCCGTGCTGAACAGCTTTTATTTACTTTAATAGGCAAATATTAGCACTTCTTCCTCAATCAGTATCCACTAAAGCACAAGAAACTATAATAAAACCCAAGTGGCGGCGTCGCTCTATAGCGAAAGATAAATGAGAAGCAGAGCTGGTTTAGTTTTTAAAATCTCTCTACGAAAAATTATAATACATCCCTCATCTGTAACGAGAGAAAACTCGATTAAAACAGCTCCCACACAAAAGTCGATTTTTATAAACTCATGCGTAAGTGCTAGTTGTGTCTAATAGCCTACGCTTGCTTTTTTCTTCATGCTCATTCGCAAATAAAAGAAACGCGTCACATCAGAAAAATTTCCCAATAACTTACCTGAGGGCGCACAGAAAGTTTTGAATTCTGCAGCAACTTCGGTAGTCTTTGTCCTCATAGATGTCCATAAAGCTGTTGTCCACTCTCAGTCCATAGCAGACATTAAACCTCGCACAGGTGGGGACTGTTCCTGGAAACAAAACTGCGCAAGGTGCTGAAGCAGACGGTACAGGTGTGTAACCACCTTCAGGAGTACAGACAGGTAAGGCATCAACTTCCGGATAAGGAGGGGAAGGACCAATCAGAGCACGGCTCACCTGAGCCGTTTCCAAGGCGACAGCAGCGGCAGGCAAATGAGCACAACCCAAAATTGGCCAAATATATTTATTTTTATGTATGAAATCAGATGTATGTGTATTTTTATTTATGTTAATAAATACAGAAAGTGAATTTTAAGAACATTTTACTTAATGTGTCTGTTTGCAGGCAAACCGTTTTGTGGTTAATTATTTAAATTTATTGTATTTTGTGCCTTATACTATATATATATATAACGCAATAAAAATTTGACACAGTCAATGTTAACTTTCTGTTTTGATTACAGCTAGGAAGGTTTACTCAGATCATTAATAGAATTATTACTTTGATATTTAGCTTTGCACCAAATTGGCTGATGGAATAAATTCATTGGTGCCAACTATACCAGCTGTAAAAAATAAAAATAAAAATAAAGTAAATCTGTGTCTAGCCAGACTAAGATGTCCAAAGTATCAGCTCATCAATGGAATAAAGGCAAAAAACAAAAACAAATTCCAAATCAAACACGTTGTTTTTAGATGTGGCTGCCATGCTTTGTAGAAATGTTGCCCTTTATTATTTTGTAAATAATTTGTTGCTGATGCACCATCAAAACATAAACTCAGATCTGCCTTAATTCCTCCTGACAGAGATTTAACAAGGTATCAGAAGCATTTTTTAGATGTTTAGAATTTTTGATTATTTTTGACGTTATAGCATCGGACAATTACTATTGTGTTGCCAGATTAACATCCATGATGCAAATCTCCATTTCCATCTTATCCCAAAGATGCTTTGTTGGAACTTGGATCTGTTGACTGTGGAAGCCAAAAGAATACAGTGAACTTGTTGTCATGTTCAAGAAACCAGTTTGACATGAATGAAGCTTTGTGCCATGGTACATTATCCTGCTAGAGGCAGTAATGAGACACTGGGTGGGTACACTCTGGACATAAAGGGACAGACACAGTCAGTGAAAACTCTCAGAATGTCTCTGGCACTTAAAAAAGCTCAATTGATACTAAGTGTTCCACAACATTTCACCATCATTAGCATGAAGCATTGAAACATGGCATAACATCTGTTTCCATCAAAGCTAAATTTTGACCATATTATCTAAATGTTGCAGCCAAAACAGAGTCACACCAGGCCAGCTCTTATTTTTAGCTTACACTACACTTCAAATGACATTAAGTCATTACAAGTCATTTAGCTGGTTGGGTGTCACAGGGTATGTGTAAGACCTTATTCCAAAAGCAGAAGTACCTGTCAGTGGGTTTATTTTTCCAGGAATAGCATCACAAGTTTATGAATATGTAAACTGAATATGTAATATGTAAACCGTCCTCTGACTTTTTCCCTCGAGTTTTTTATTGCAGGCCAATGGCACTACATTTGACTTTTCAAAATAAAGAAGCATTCACATCATTTAGCAGAATCATCAGGTCCTTTACCCGCTACATTCACAGCTACATAACTTTACAAGCAGAGTTAAACTAGTAGGCCTTTTTAGATGAGATGGATATAAACTGGTCACTCTTAGGCAGAAACTTTAGCCATCTTCTTTCTGCTCTCATGCAGTTACACTTCGTTTAAACAAAAATAATTGTAGGAAGGCTTCATAGTTCTCTACAGCTGCAGTAATTTTCTCCTGTTGACTCATTTCTTTAACAAAGATTTAAATTTAAATTATTTACAGCTGATAAAAATAAACATGTAGGGTAAGTAAACAGAAATGCTTTCGGCTTGAGCATATTCACAACACATTAATTAGAATGAAAATAAAAATAATGTGTAATAAACCTTGCAATAATGATTTGGCTGTTTGTTGTTAAATCACAGCAGGCTTTGTTTGCTTCAGGAATGAGAGAAGAGGCTGTAATATGTTGGCATAAGTTGTTTGGAGGAAAAATTACCCAATTCAACCTGTACACATTCATTTGGCCAAATCATGTCTACATAGAAAAACTAGTTGGGTTATAAGTTTAAACAATGTGCTGGGTTTATGCTGTTGAGAAAGAAGGCAGGTAGTTTTAACCAAACAGTGGGTCAAAATACGATCAGTCTAAGCTGGTATCTGTACTCAGCATGAAAAAAGATGTTGTAAAAAAACAAAGTAAAATTACAAAAAATACAGGCTTGAAATATATCTTAATGTGTGATGAGATTACAGAAAACTGACATTTTGTGCAGACTTTTTAAATCCCACTGTATGTATGAATGTGAACAGCATTGGTGTGCACAGATGATAGCAGTATGAGAGCTTACAAAAACATAAAATACAAAAAAAAAAAGATTCAACAAAGGAAGTAATTCTAATCCCAACATTTATTAGTTTTACAATTATGAAAAATAACTATAAAAAAGACTGGAAGCCCAAGATTATTTACAATCTTTTTTTATGAATTGAGGTCCCTCTGAGTCAATTCCTCAGCCTTTTTTCTTTTTAAATCACAGGGTATTTATTCACGATATGTTTTAGTTTATAAGACATAGTCCTTTGCTTTGACAAAAACATCAAAAATTATATACGTACATACATACATACATACATATACATACATACATACATACACATTTATATAGATAACTATAAAAGCCAAAATCATTCAAGTATCAAAATACAGACTGCTCTAGAATCATGTACATTTCCATTCTCAACATATCAGATTAGTTCCAAAAATTATCTCCTGATCCTTGGCAATGTGCAAAAGCAGCACTGGATCAGGCTGATGGCTGGAGGTGCCCACACCGGGATGCTAAAGAGGGCGCACCAGTGAGTCCTCTCACAAACAACAGTTAAACCGTTAAGTACCCAGACTCACACTGATGCACCCAATAGTACCATTAACAGTCAACATACAGGGAGTTACCTGGAAAAACATGTTGTACCCTATTGTTCTGTACTGCAGCTTAAAAAATAAAGTCGTACCAGCCTGCATGGCAGGTTTTGGTGGATCATCTTGGTAGGATTAAATTAAACAATGGGGGAAGGTAAAAAGGAGTCGGCGCCAGTCATGATCCAGTTCCAGCATTAGGACATTAGCAGTTCCATAAAATGAATAAAAGCAACAAAATAAAAATCAAATCAAACAAAAGTGGGATTTCATTGAGATATAGAGTTTGTAGTGTTGGTTAAAATGTTTCTCCCCATGCAGGAATATACCAGGCTGATACTTACGGAGAGAAGGTCCAATATCTGAACACAAAGGGTAGTCCGTGCGTACAGTGTGAGGTCTTACTATCTCTCTCCAAAAAAATCTATATTCTCACTCTTGCCACTTCTCCTTTCGCTACAGATTTCTGCATTCGAGCACACAGGTATGTTTTCTCAAACAGTGAACACAAAGTCTGTGTGAGGGAGGCTGCCGCTTGTGAATGCATGGAGAGTAGAGACACTGCCACACGCTGGTGGACAGGAAGATATGTGGAGAGGACAGATGAAAAGGAGTGGGGCCTCATCTTTGTCTCCGGGTCCACGTGTATGCTGCGAGCACGATCGGACTGATGATACGACGAGCTGCTGCTCATCACTCTTCGTTCAAAAACACAAAAAACTGCCAGCTCATCCCCATCATGCAACAGGGCTCATTCCCGTCCCGTCCCGCTTAACGGGAGGAGCAGCAACATTCAGCTAAGAGAGGAGGGAGGGTGACACATGCACACAATGCAAGATGATTAAAACGGAGTGAAAACAGAAAACACATGTTCACACAAACTGTTCCTCCCTTTATGTAATGCTTAACTCTTTTTTTCCAGCAGCAATTATGTATTCAACAAGTATCATTGGCAACATTACAGAAAGGCAATGCAGACAGGATGAATACTGAAGGCATTTGTTGTGAGAAGAAAAGAAGGGAGAGCTACACAGAGGAAATGCTGTCATTTTTACACAAGAAAATGGTAAAAGTGCTTAATTACTGTGAGCTCACTGTAGAAAAATCATCTGGCTGCGCCCTTTTGCTCTGATGGGACAAATTAGAGCACAATAGTCCAAATATACAGTACCTTGCAAAAGTATTCACACATAAGTTTAAAATGTTGTCGTCTTAAAACCTCAACGTTCTTCGCCTTTTTACTCAACTAGCAGAATCATGCAATGGAGAAGCTTTTATTTAGGAAGTACAGGAAAGCTTGTTAGAGCTGACCGAAAGTGACAGGAAGCCAGTTCTACCTCTGGAGGAGTTGGAGAGGTAGGTAGCTCAAGTGGGAGGGTAATGTTAAATGGACAACTTTTACACATAAAGTCCTATTTAAAAGCAATATAGGGGACACAGGAAATGGCATATCAAAGAAAAGTTCATAGATGCAGTTCATCCGATCTGAGCTTCAGCTACAATGCAAAATCTTAATACAGACAAATGCAACTCTTTTCAGATTTTAATTAGGAAAAAAAAATTAAGAACCAGCTACCTCTTTGACCAGTTATGCACAACTCTATAATGGTTTCCAACAAATAAATGCACAACAATAAATACATTGAAGTTTGTTTTTGCAACTTAAAATGTGAAAAAAAATTGCATGGAGATCAACACTTCTGCAAGGCACGTTCATTTGGACTTTTTGCTGTGATGTCCTCTTTCTAAGAACAAATCCCCCACTAAACAAGCTCCTCATAGTGATATAAGAACTCAGCGTGGCTTTAAGCAAGCAGCTAATGGTAACAAACCTCCCAAACACTCACATCCCACTAAAGAGGAGCAGCCTGCTAAAGCCTGATGGATGCATAGAGTTAGGAGAGCAGAACCACAGTTTTCTTCTGGAAACATCCATCCAGGAATGGGATGAGCGCAGCGGGTGGGTTCTCAGATTTTTCTCAGCACTCAGTGAAGTCAGGAGATGAAAGATCAGAGTGAAAAAGCTTCAGAGCGGCCATCGCCTGATGTAGCGGAAAAGAAAGAGCTCATCACCGAGAGGAAAACTATAAATTTACAGGGGAAAGAAAGGGAAGGGGTGAGTTAAAGGACAATATGTTAGTGGAAGACTTTCTGAGTGATTGCGAAAACAACCAATGCAGAGTGTAGAAGAGATGAAGGTTCGACTTGGAGAAGGAGCAACAGAGGCTGGTTAGCCGTCACAGGCTGTGTCGTCAGGAGGCGAGGGGAAGTGGACGTCCAGCGCAAAGGAAAGAGCCGAGTCACAGTGAAAGGCACACAGAAGGAGGGAAGTAGGAACAGCCAGGCCCAGGAGGAGGAGGACGAGGAGGAGAACAGGGGTCCTGTTAGAAAATGGTGGTCTCATACTTAGTGCTGATTGAGCGTTTAGATTCCTTTGGATCCACGAGCCACGTGGCACCGGTGTGGGGCTGTGACTCCCCTTCTTGGTCCAGTATGTCTCCCTATGAGGACAGACGAGAGAACACATTACAATCTTCACTTAACATGTTGAAGTGAATGATCACAGAAACTGCTGTGGATTTCTACTGAAGGAATGTACATTTTTCCTTCTATTGAAAATGGTGCTGTATGTTTAGAGTAAATGCCCTGTTGGTAGAGGAACATACACCTCTTAACTTCCCAACATGTTTTCTTTCATCATGCAGCTTTTCTGTCTTGGCTGAAGAAAGCATTCCCTCTGCATGATGCTGCCACCGCCATGTTTCAATGAGGGGGTGGTGAATTCAGGGTTATGTGCATTTTTCACCAGAGATGACATTATAACTCATCTCATATTTTATTTAATTTTCATTTGGGAATGATAAAGCATTTCTGAATAGAATCTGGCGAAAGTATCAGACATGGAAAACTGAAAACTGCAAATTATTTCCTATTCACTTCACAATTAAGTACTACTTTGTGTTGGTCAGTCAAATACAATCTAATTGAAATTAAGTTTGTGGCTTCAGCTTCACAAAATGTGAAAAAGTCAAAGGCTCTGAATCATTTTTTCAGGCACTGCAGTCATGACCCTTCCCATCTTTACCAATCTTAGTCATCATCTAAATCCACTCGACTTCTTTAACTCGTTTTGACTCATTCAGATCCGCCTTTATTTTCAACCGGCAACAGCTGCTCATCTTAAACCCTGGATAAGTGTGCTGAAACTTCAGATCAACTACAATCAAATCAAAATAATGTGGCGTTATGCAACATGGCTTCTCTCTGAGCAACTCCACCCTATAAATGACTATGACTGGTTCTTTTGAATTGTTGTGCTCTCAATCGTTGCTGTTGTTATGTCACTGTTCCCAAAGCTGCAGGAACCTTTGAGCTCAATTTAAAATGTTGTAATATTAAGTCTTCTGTATATATAGAAGCATCTAATAACAAAAATATACATGACTTTGGTGATCTTCTTCCTGTGAGATGTCCACTAGGGGGCAGCAAAGATAAAATAACAGAAAGGAATACTGAGCATGGAACAAGATGGACAGGCTGGATGCAGCAACCTGTTGTATGGTGTCTGTGCAACAGTTATAGAAACGTAAGATAGGGAGATTTTTCTGAGCTAAACAGTAAGGAGTGTGAGAGAGAGTTAAAAGACGGATTTGAACAGAATAAAACAGGCAAAGTCTTAAGAGCTAAACCACTGCACAGAGGGGAAACTGAGCGTTTGATGCACAAAATATTTATGATTATACATGTATCTGAAAGGATGGAACACCTCTTCAGTGTATGTGCATTTGGAATCAGTTTTTTGTCCCACTCACCCCTGACTTCCGAACACTCACTCGCGGTCTGGGCACAGGTCGACTGGACTTGGATTCATTGGCGTCTGAGCTGCTTCCCGCAGGGAGACCCTGATGCTGTTTGGTTCTCTGGGCCTGCAGAGCCAGCTGATAGGCCACCTCAAACGCCTGGCCCAGCGTTAGGATAATCTCATAGGTCAGGCTCTAAGCAGAGACAAAATCAAAGAGTCAGTTTCTATTTTACAAACTGAATCCCTTTGTGTTGCTCAAAAAGTAACAATAAAACCTACTAAACTAGGAGTAACATTTCAAGCTAAAAGTAAACAACTGGTTTTGTATTCATTACCACTTATTAATGCCCAAAATCTACTACTACACTGTAACTAAATGCAAAGACATTTTATTGTTTTCAACATTAAACAAAATTAAAATTCAAAAACTGCAGAGGTTTGATAATATTACTATTACTCCCCGACAAATATAAATTAAATCAGCGGTTTTTCCACAATGGTACAACAAAATGTTGTAGCCTTTAACAGGATCAACAATTTTGTATGTTTTTTGTTTAAAACATTCAAAAATAATTACATAATTTCAGTATTTATCTAATAAAAATGAAGAACTTTTTCTACAGGATTGGGGACGGAAAGCAGCTGTCAAATGGCACCAATCAACACACCTATTTACTCGATCAGCTGTATAAAATCTGGGGGTATTGGCAGTTATTAGATGTGTTAACACAAATGCCAAAGCAGAAAGACATCAACAACTATCTTAGAGAAACGACTATTGCTGACATTCGCTTTCCTGAAATTGGGCTTTGCAGAAAATGCAGCAATTACTCTACAAACATGAGAGAAGCTGATTAGGTCACATCCAGAAAATGACCTAATTATTCAGGTTCTATTTTCCTTCAGTCTTGTTTAATTAAAGAAATAGTCTATATGCATTAACCTTCAGAAATGGACCAAGATGCAAATCAGTGTGTTAACGTACCACATCTATTGTGCTGAAGACATGGCAGTAATGGTGGCTGGTCTGCAGGTCTTTAGTGATGTAGGCAAACGTGCACAGATCCTCTGGATCCTGGGCTGCACATGATATGTTACGGATCTCGTGCTCTGCGATGATGTTCTGCAGAAAAAGGAATATATATTCATGATATTCATGAAAGAAATGCAACCAATACAAGATCTGAAATGCCTCAAGTGGTCAGTGTGAATATTAGTTACCTTATTCGCTGCGTCTATAAACTTCACCCCCTTGTAAGTGATCGATAGAACGATAGTTGGGATTTTTCTCATTTGTTCTGTGGATCTCTGGAGAAAAGACAAGCACAGGTATATAAACACACAAAGCTGATTTACTATTGGCTGATAGTGCATATATGATGTCTTTATTGCCTCTCGATGCTGGAAAGACACTACATACCCGCATTTTGGCACAAGCATCCTGCGTGGATTCAATACCCCTCAGATCTTTAATCAGCATAGAACCAAGATACTACAAATGAGCAGGAGATGCAAGGTTACTAATCAGTATAACAAAAGCAGCAGTTGAGAAGTCAGGATGAGAATGTTTTTAGCGTACACTAGCTTCATAAGCGCAAAATTCAAATATGAGTTTCTCAGGCTGGTGGTGCCAGTTCTGGATGGGGGCATAAGCTGCTAGACTCGGAGGTCGTAAGGTCAGTCGAGGCTCCTGATGAATGTCTTCATATCGCTCCTGAGACGACAAAAAAAAAAGTAAAAAATAAAAATCAACAGAAAAGATAGAAAAATGGCAACCATAACCACCGTATCCCAGAGACGTCAGCTCATACCTGAGGCTTTTGCCTCCCACTTTGACATCTTTGGGTGACGTCATAATCTGTCTCTGGTGCTTTTTTCCTCCCTGGCTCTGCTGCAGGCAGCAGTGGGTCCATAGAGCGGCCGCTGTACGGCTCCATGTGACTCAGAGGAGACGAGCTCTGGGATCCTGGCAGGTCCTGACACTGCAGAGAAAAGGTCACACAAAGTTTACCACTTAGCACTCTGTTAAATAAGATACAAACTATCATTTCTTTGGAACATGTATACTGATGCAGATAACTTTGTTTTCTGCATCAGAAAAAACTTTACACATGCTTTGTAAGCACGTGTAAAGTTACTTAAAAAGCCCCAAAATAATTAATTTTTTTATTTTTTTTATCTTAGTAGCACAACATCACCTTGAAAAACATAAACTTTAATTTGGGTGCATGAAGTCAGTTAGGAAAAAATCCAGTTTGGAAAGACTGGATATTATCATCCCAGCTGTTGGTACAGTATGATTTCTTTAGATCCACCGTCATCGAAAGAAATCCATGGTTCTGTCTTATTGTCTCATTTCTTAGCTCTCTACAGGATTTAGGTTGCAAGACTGAGGAAGAAGGTTGATTTTGGCTCTTGTGAACCATTTCAGTGTAGATTTGACCATGTGTTTTGGATCGTTATCAAACTGAAAGAACCATTGCCAATTGATTTAATATTTTTTTCTGGTACATTTAACTTAAGTAATAGTAAAAAGTAATAGATAGCTAATTAAAAGTGCACAGACACTGTAATCTATTTAAAAAATAAGTATTACTTGAAAAAATAATGATTAAGTTGCATGATCATGCTGGTATAATAGAGTGATTTATGACAAGTTTTTCAAGGTATTCTCCATATATGTATATTAAAACATTTACATCAGAGCACAGAGTTCGTAGGTTTGCATGTTCTCACCCTGATCTGAGACAAACGAGGAGGTTTGACAGGAGGCTCCTCATAAGGCCTTTCAGCTAAGGAGGCTATGATGCGTTTCCTGTGACCAAGCAAAGTAATCTTAAGCACCTGCAGAGAAAAGAGAGTGGGACATTGCTTACTGAAGACACAAAAGAACTTTAGAAAAACATCACTCATTTAAAAGGTCATATGTGGAGTCGTCTGAGTACTAACAGTTTGTTGGAAGCCAACAGGAATATTCCACATATATTACTGCAAAACAAAGACATGACTGCTTCTCTTAGAAGAGTCCCCCCTCTCCTCCAAAAGGAAATCTCGCCACCTCCAAGAAATAACGCGCCAAAAACATCCTCCATACATCCGAGTGTTCACCTTCAGAGTTTAAACTGACAACCCGACTTCTGTGTGACACTCTGGGAAACTAATTTCATCGTCTGATACTCCGCAGAGTCTACCCGCGTCAATGTGACTCACATTGACGATCTCCAACTCCCAAAGGTTTTTCACACAGTCCAGGCTGTGGTAGCCGCTGGCTAGGAAGTTGGTCAGGTACTCGTGCAGACCCAGATTCTCCAGCCAGGTGGAGAGGGAGCTGCTGCCGTCACATCCCAGGGCTTTCACCTGTGGAAGGAGAAATCAGGAGAATGATGATGCCAGTGAGCTGAAGAAGTAATTAGTTATTGTCGCCAATTACTATCAACTGATGTCACTAATTTAATGTGGAATGCCTAATAATTGTGCACAAGTGTAAATGGCATTCTGTAATAGAATAACAAACGTTTTGGGAAAAACGAATAAAATGCAACTGCAGTGTGAGAATTAGTTCATACAGAGTTAAAAGCGGTGGAACAGCAAAGGCAACTGGAAACTAACAATTCAAAGCTAAAGGTTCTTTTTTTTTTAAGTGTTGGAACCTAAATTCATGTCAGCAGGTGCTCTGCATAATAAACTCATTAAGAAATGAAATGGAAAACATTTTAGATAAAAAGCTGACATAAAATACACTTTGACTCCCAAAGACTTCAATGTTTCATGCAGAAATTTTAGATTCAAATAAAAAAGATGCCTGTATTTGTATTTTGATTGATTGAGACAGTGCTATTGCACATGTATAGGAGTTACAGAAAATATATATAAATATTACAAAAAATTCACACGTGAGTCTAATTAAAGTGTATAGCTATAATAAATATTTCTTAAATCTGCTAGGTGCTTTTGTGTCAAGGAAAAATGTGCCTCTTCCATTAGCATGGAGACTCATTATGCTAAAAATAACGAATGAAGTCGGGTTGAGGATTTCGTCACCTTTGGTAAGGAGCGTGCTGCATGCAGGATCTTCTTCCTGTGGCTCGGATCTGCGATTCCAATCTCCCTCAAGTCTTGGTCCTCCATCACGTTGTTCCCCTGCAGAACAGAACACAAGCTGTTACTGCCAATAACGGGAAGAGTGACTATTAAAGAAACCCTTAGGAGGACTTTGAGGAAAACCATGCGACCTGTCAAAGAATAATCCAGTTTAGAAATCTATAACCTAATCATCTGTTTTTAATCCCAAACAGACTGCTTTTATCGAAGGTTAAATGTAGCCAAGACTAATATTAATATAAAAGACTTTGCTGTTGAGTTAGTATCGATTCCAGATACGCAGCATTGCTAGAAAAGGTTGGTCATCACTGAGTGATATTCTCCTTAGGCTGTTGAAAGGGGAGCACTTAAACCATAATTTAGGACTGGACCGATTAGGATGTAATGAGTTATGGTCAAGCTGGTATTTGGTTACATGACATAACACCTTGGGGGTAGTGTGGTGGATAATGCAGAAAAGATCCATAAATCAATGTCTGTGATGCAGAGAGGTCAGCAATATGAGATGGAGGAGCAAAACAGCCGACTCCTGGTAGCCAGAGCTAACACAGATCAAAACGCACGCCAAGAAAGGGTGGACGCCGTTTGTTTTACTGCTCTGTTTGCTAATTTCACGGACCTGCAGTCCAACAAATAAGTCTTTATGGAGCAATCTCGCTCAAACTGGCCGCAAGAGCTGCAGGTACATCTTGCAGGCTGCGCATTGACAAGGTCAGCAACTAAATCTCATCTGTTAAAAGTATCAAAACGTTCGCTGCAGCTGCTGCATCAGGGACAAATCGCGACGCCTCAGTATCCACGAGGCTGACTCTTCAATAATGTGCCTCAGGTTAATCCTTTCGTGCTCAGACTTGCTCAGCACTAACGGGACGGAGGAGAGGTCGAACCTGAGGACCCGTTTTCTATGCAGAGGCTGCAGATGTAAACAAGGTGTGTGACTGTCCCATCCGTCAGCGTAAAAACTGTAGACACAGGTGTCAAACTCCAGTCCTCAAGGGCCGATGTCCCTGCAACAAGCTGTGTCTCTCTGTCAGCACACCTGATTGACATAATCAGGTAATTACAGTCCTTTGATTGAAGTGTGTTGGGCTTGGGACACATCAAAAAGTGGCAGAGCACTGACCCTCGAGGACTGGAGCTGGACATCAGCATTAGTGTCAAGATACATGTGGAATCACAACATACATTATTCACATAATAACGATTAACAGAATTTTTAGATGGAAAAAAGGAGGAGTGTTAAATAAATAAAACTGAACTATTTCAAAACAGCTACAGCTCTCCAGTTCCCATCAGGATGCGATATCTTTGTTCTATTAATACCCGACTCTCTGCTGACGTCATAACGATCATCTCCTAGCAGCCTCTGAGCGCAGCCGTTCTTGCTGAGCATTGTGGGAAGCTCAGTGGATAATAGCACTTTTACAGAGTATGGATGACTGCATTATAGCCTCCGGAGATGAACTGCTAAACAGCTTCAGGGAGAGAGATATACCCAGACTTCACATATTTCCTTTGGAGCGTTCAGATTTTTATTTTCTGCTGGGCAGTTCCTGCATTTAGATGGAGATATCTTTTTAGTTCTGGGTACTGAGAGAGAACTTACACAAATTGTTTTTCTTGTGTTGTGGATTTTAAAAAGAAAATGTAAAGAAACACTTCAATGTATGAATCAATGTCTTTCCAAAAGATGTTCTAATTTCTATAAAACATGGTTTCCATGTTTCTATTTAAAATACAATTTTCTTCAAAGTGCTGCTGGACAGAAAAATAATTTAGCAAGGAGAAAAATAGTTTTTGGACTGAAGTTAACTTAATTAATTGGCATAAAAATTCGTCTTTTCTCCTTAAGCTAAAAATATTTGATAAACTGGGTGATGCAGTGGGGATAAGAATAACCAAACAAAAATTGAAAATCAGAACATAATTTAAAAATATTCACTCCATACTTGTGTAAACCAGGTTGTTTTGTGCCAATTACACAGTTAATTGTGGCTCTATGTCTAGTCAGCTCTTTGCCAGCTCATATTATGCATGGTTAGTACAAAATGTGCATGATGAAGTTTGGTTTAAAAAGCCCAAAAATCACAAAAGAACAAGATGACAAAGGGCGAAATCACCAGGAACTTGATCATTCTCCTATCACTGCACTACTTCCTTTCAAATGCTCCTCTTTCCCTCCTTCGCTTATCTGGAGAAAGGCCACAGAATCCCCACTGGACAAAAGTGCTCTGAATTCATATTGGGCAATCAGGACCAGAGATTATTCAGACCCTATAAAAGACATCCAGCCAGTAATACTGATAATCTCAGTGTGTCCTGCTAAACTGGCTGTGATCAAACCATTCAGAGCTGAAGAAAGAAGCAGAGGAAGATGTGACTGGTTGTAGAAAACAGCAGTTATTTTCCCAAAAGAAACTGCAGATTTGCTTAAATATGTGTTAAAATATCATCAATAACACACAACAAAAGAATCAATCAAAATTGACATTCATTTAAATGTTAACATATGGAACCATTACTCTAATTTTTCTGAATTTGATCAAATTCTGTGAAAACAATAGGGATGTTTTTCTCTATCAGCACAAATACTGAAAGATGGCAATGATATAGAAACTGTTGAATTGGAGATTAGAGAAAAGCACCAAGAGAAAAATTAACCAATGCCGCAGGATTTGATGCCTGCTGACATGTAGCCTCTGAGCAATTGTCAGATGAAAACAAGCTTCCATTAAAGAAGATTTCGTTTCTGAATTTCATGTTCAAAGAAAATTTCCTCTTTTCTATGGATCCCCTAAAGGGACATGGAGGAAAAAAAAACAGAAAAAAGAAATCCCGACTTAGTTTCTCAGGATCTCGACTTAGTTTCTTGGGGTCTCGAGAAAATAAGTCGGGATCTCGAGAAAGTAAGTTGGGATTTCTTTTTTTTTTTCCCTCCATGTCCCCTTAGTGGCTCCGTACTTTTCTACCTGACCGCAAAAAAAAAAGAAAATCTTTGGACACAAAAGAAGCTTGGCTCAAATTCATAATCCACCAGAAATTAAGATTTCCTACATATTTTGTTAAATATTCGACAGTTTTATAGACTCAACTTTAAGGAGTTCACAGTTATTTATGTTAATTTATATTAATATTATAATACAAAAGTTCACTATGAATTTATGACAAGATTTTGTACAACAACCAGAAAGGGAGGAAGAAGGGGGGCGAAGAACTCAAGCATGGAAGCCAGAAGGAAAGATCAGAACAGGATCTTTCTGTTTCACAGAGCATTACTTCCATCCTGGCTGTTAAGGGAGCTGTTTTTGGGCAGGACATTTCTCCAGGAGTCGATAGAAAGCATCTAATAGGTTTCAGGAGCAGAACACAACACAATCAGGGCTCCTATTGATCCAAATCTTGAGCCTGGAGGGTAGGACCGACACCACAGTGGACCAAGTGGAGGAGTAAAGACTATTTAAGTAGAGATCTCATCAAGACACCAGGTACAGCAGACATGAATTAACCAAGAAACATTTATTTTCAACTTGATTTAAACAGCATTTTAAGGTTGGAGTTTTCCTTTAAATATGGGAGAGATTTTAGGAAAACTGGTGGTCTCCAAAGCTGATCAAAAACAGAATTTTCTTTTTTAGCTCTCTGCTCTTGAAAAGAGGGGATTCAAGGCTGAGGAAGATGAGTGTGAGCTACTTAAACCAGCAGGATGATTAAACCCAGGGAGAAACTTCAGAAGCTTCAACACAGACTTAAGCATGAACATTAAAAAGGATAAAAAAAAATACTTGGAGCTGCAATCTTGTGTTACGTAAAACACAAAGATGGCTGAGGCATATATCTGAGATCACAACACACCCCGGTGTGTAAATAACAACAGAAAATTCTCAATTAGCAAATATTTTTTTGTTAACTGTATAGTGTTTCCATCTCTCCGGTGCTTATTGAATTAAAGATTTATAGAACATGTTTGTCAAACTCGATTAAGCTGTCTGCATATGATGATTTCTTGCTGAACAGGACGAAAACGAATCCCTGCTGGCGCTAAAGTGAATGTGTTTTTACTGCGTCTATTTTGGAGCGTGTTTGTTTTGTCTCCAACTCTTCGCCACCTGCTGGGTCCCTCGTCCTCTCCTCCGTCAGTCCTCGTTACTCCCAACAGCACCTGAGCTAACTCACAATGGCATCGCACGCCACAGGCTGCAGAAGTGTGTCGGCAAAGCAACAGCAACCCGTTGTTCACTCAGGTGTTTCTCCAAGGTGGCTCTGTGGCTGACTATAAACTGCTTCTTTTTTTTTTTATTACAGCCAGCTCTGAGTGAGAGGACATGACATCAGCCTCAGACTGACTGAATGTGCTGGATACACCTGAGTCAAGGCCAGACAAATTCAAAAAGTCTGACAGGAGCAAAGTTTCTAACTGCTTACTGTGAAATTGGCTCGCAACCTTCTACCAATTTGTGGTAAATGCATGTTTCTTTCAACAACGGATTTCTTCTTGCCCACCTTGCATAAATGCCAGACTTTTGACAAATAGTTGTTCTGCTAACAGATTCTTCAATCTGTCTTATTGATCTCTGAAGCTCATTTTGCAGCTGCACTATGCTCTGTTCTCAGATGATGGAAATTGTCCCTTGAGGAGTTAAGATAACCCCGTCTCAAACAACCATGAACTATTTTCTGTGCTTTTTGGTCTTCAAGTCTAGCAAACCTCGGAGGTCTTTTGAGAACAGTTGTATTTATACTAAGCTACACACAGGTTGACAATTTACTAAATGAGTAACATTTTCTTATGGGTGAAAGACAAATGTAAGCTGCACCTTTTAAACCTTTACCTAAAGAAAAAACATGTGTATTTTTATTTCTGCTTCGCAATGATGCACTATTCTGTTTTTTTTGTTGTACAAAATTAATACAACTTGGTGGGAATATGTAAAGTTCAAGGCTGTGGTGGCCACACTTTTAATAATCTGCTAATAGCAGAGCTAGCTTTTCATCTAGCGCTTTAGGATTTTTGATAAATTTGAAAACATTTAGTGCACTTAGGTAAATTTACTTTTCCATATTAACTGTATGGGCTGCCCAGTGGCGCAGCTGGTAGAGCTGTTGCCTTGCAGCAAGAAGGTTCTGGGTTCGATTCCTGGCCCCGGTCTTTCTGCATGGAGTTTGCATGTTCTCCCTGTGCATGCGTGGGTTCTCTCCGGGTACTCCGGCTTCCTCCCACAGTCCAAAAACATGACTGTCAGGTTAATTGGCCTCTCTAGATTGTCCCTAGGTGTGAGTGGACAGACTGGCGTCCTGTCCAGGGTGTAACTGGCGTCCTGCCTCTCGCCCAAAACGATAGCTGGAGATAGGCACCAGCAACCCTCCCAACCCCAGTAAGGGACAAGGGTGTAGGAAAATGGATGGATGGATATTAACTGTATGGTGCTAACTTGCGTGACTGTTTTGTAAACTTTCAGCGAAATAAACGTTACAGTACTCAACTACAAACCTGAAAGCATGAGTGAAATGTCTGCTCCAGCAAATCACTGAAGCACAACAGTTCAGATGGGTTGAGGGTGATATGGTGTAACAGACGTTATATAATTGACACATGATTAGCATCTACATGGATAAAGTTAACATTTAGCATCTACTTTCACTAAATACCAATTTAGCACTTTAGAGTTAGTATAACTAATGTTTATCATTTGTGTTTTAGCGCAACTAAGCTTTTAGTTAGGAGTACAAACCACTGGTTCAAGGTATATAAAATTTTTTTGCTCATTTAGGAAATCTGTGGATAATCAGCTTGTAGCACAAAAAAGGGGATACTCTGACATTTAACCCAGTCATAAGAAAAATTTCATAATAGATCATGTAACTGCAAAACCCATCAGTAAAAACAGATAACCCGCTGTTGCTCCAACAACACACAAAAAAATGAGGTAATCATATTTCTGATCAAGTTAATTGGACTTTGTCCCATCTAAAGCAAGCTTCAGTAAGAATAATACACAATTTGGAGTTTTACTGGAATAAGAGGAAAACTAAAAGGTAGTAGAAATGTAAAAGAAAAAAACACAAAATGCACCAGTGTCACTCAGAAAATAAAGACTCACCATGTAGTGGAGGTCATCAAAGCCATTCAGCAGCAGTTTGCTCTCGTACTGCGGCAGTCCCACATGCTCCAGCCAGTCCCCCACGGGCTGGTCCAGCAGCCGGCCTGCAGCACCTGCTGACAGTGGAAAGCGCTTCAGCAGAGAGAAACCTTTCAGCCGGTAGCAGCGGCACTCTGAGGAAGAGACGTGGCACTGCCACATAATTCTCGGCCAGCAGAGCCGAGCGCACAAGCAGCAAGAGGCCGGCGGAGGCAGCGTCCTACGAGGAGAGGGTGTCATCCCCCGCTGGGCAGCGGGGGCCGAACCACAGTTAGCCAAGATGGATTAAAATGCCCCCTCCAAGGGGTCAAGGGGAAAATAAAAATAGTACAGAGTCCTACGAGACAGACACAAGGTTCCCAGCTGTGGTTTTGTTGGGAACAGCTTAAAATATTTCTAAAGCGAAATCCTGAAGCTCCAGACTTGCTTTGAGTTCATAAGTTGAGTGAATGCAAATCCAGCGAAGGTTTTTTTGTTTCAGGAAAGTGGAAAGTTGCTTATTAGGTAGCTCAATTAAAGGTCCATTCTTTGTTCACATCTTCAGTCTAACAAAGATATAATCTATGAATTTCCATGGGTAGATGCATTAAAATAAAAGAGAATAGAAGAAGAAGCAAGAAGAGAAACCTGAGACATGCCTGCAATGAGCTGAGATTGATCACAAAGCAGCACCACAATGACAGCTGTCAGCAGCCTGAACTGGGAGCAGCCACCCAGTGCAAAGGCAGGGGACTGTCTCTTATCCTGCCAGCATAATAATGTGATCTACTTCATCACAATAAATATCCCAATCACAGGTGATCTAGTTTCCCAACACTTAAAAGGCATATAAGACATAAGTCTCACCTTTCACAGGACAAAAATCGGACAACATAACAAATAAGCAACACAGGCTATAACAACATTTCTGCATATGATGCACAGTCAAAAGTCTATTTTCCACTCCTCAAATCTGCAACAGATCCAACGCTCCACCAGATGGGATTCCCACATCAAAACATTTGATCCTCATTTGGTTCCTCCAGAAGTTTGTCGAAGAACAGAAAACAGGTTGCTCGCAATAAAATAACTCTTTTGGGGAGAAAAGGGCTAAAGACAAAAGTCCAAGAGGGAAACAGCCGTCCTTTAAACTCCTCTGTACTGCAGAGCACACTGTTCAATCCTTCATGCCGAAGTGTGGTCTGTCCGTTGTCCTGCCCGTGATTCCCCCTCTCCACCCCTTTTCTCTCTCTCTCACTCCCTTCCTCCATGCACTCTCATCCTCCTCTCTCTCTCTCTCTCTCTCTTTGAAATACTGCAGGTGGATTATTTTTGTCATTTAACGCTACTGTTTCAGAACCCCTCTTAACTGCATTTGGTTTTATGTTTCTGGAGCATCTTTATCTCAGTCTTTTCCTTTCTTGCACTCGTTAGGTCTTCCTCTTCTGCTATATCTTTCACTCTGATGAGTTAATCAGTAGAAAGCTGAAAATACGAGAGGCTGATGGCACAGAGCCAACCGAGTCCGAGCATCGTTGTCAAACAGAGGAGTAATCAGAGAGGAGAGGAGGGGGGGAGTGACGCGGTTTCCCGTGTGTGAATTAGCCAGGGAGACTTTTCTCCAGCGAGTCTCCCCGGTGGTTTTCCTGACAGCAGCAGCAACTGAGGCTCTTATGCACACAACTGTGGATCCTGACTCCACATCAGATCATCACACAGATGCAGTCTGTGATGGAGCACTAACCACATTACCCTGAAGTGTCAGCTTTCCCTCAGAACTACAGAGTAAAATGCACTCACTCCACTGACATACGTAGTGGTTAATATTTCAAGAGCCCTCTCCAGTGTGGCAAACAAGCAGAGGGTTAGAATAAGAAGTCTGCATGGAGGCACAGAGGAGGTGCTGCATTGATGAAATATATTGAAAAGTAGCTAATGCAGAGTCAAGGTGAATGCTGAGCGATGTGAGAGGGGAATGCTAAAGGGAAGGAGTCGATTGCTCTGGTTACCGCTACAGTTCCCATGGGCCATTCATCACCCCTGATGACAGGCTTCAGAAAAGCCAGAACAGTAACAGAAGAGCAGAGACAGGGTACTTAAAACACAACACCAAATGTAATTATGTCCCTGATCTTCCAATTAGGGATCAAAGTAACTTTAACTTTCGAAATGGCCTTAAGATGATGAATATAGTCCAAAACAACATCAAGCAAGTTATGGAGTACAGTCATGGGAAAAGTCTAATGAGAAGCTTGGATTTATAACCATCTTTAGCACCAATAACTGTTGCCTTCCTTCAGCAGTTTATTGTGGAAATGTTCCAGCTTCCTCTTCTTTACAACACTGTTTTGGTTCTTTGAAAGTTGCACTTTTCCATCTTTGAAAGATTCTCTTAACTCTAGTCATCAAGAGCCAGTTTCTCACATGTTTTCCAGTCAAATTCAGTAAATTAAATTAAAATATGCATTCCCATGAAGATCATGAGCTACTGGTCTAATGTAATATTTAAAATTTTATATACCATGCTTACTCTAACTGTAAACAGAAAATCATGATGATTAGCAGAAAAATAGGCTTTTAAACATCCATCTGTGTGTAATGAATCTATGTAATGTGTTTTATTTAGTGATAATATTCCTAAAATATAAGGACTATTCAATAATATTCTAATTTATAGACTTTAAGATGATCCAACGGAGCAGAAACATGGCTGAGTTTCACACTCTTGCATGACCTATTGATAAACTAAGGAGATATGTCAGTCGCCTGATTCACATGAGATGCAGCAGGGACATCTGAAACATGCAGGGCACAGAGGATTGGAGATGCTCACCACTGCATCTTAATAATGTCAAGGTCTGGCCTTTGTTGAGGTCAAAGTCAGATTATTTTCTCGTTTAATCAGTTCACTGCAAATTTGCTGTAAAGTTAACAAAGCCAGCAAACTGCCAAAATATCAGCTTACATAAAAAGGGATTACTCCTTGTTGATTGTCAGTACCTAGCAGGGACTTTTCATTCAATAAAATAAGCACAATTCTTAACATTACAGTATTGACAGGAAAAGAGAAATGACAGTGAGTGCATGAAAACAACTGTAGTCATACTCTACCTGGAGTATCATAATGCTGATCTCTGGAGAAATCAATGCCAGCTCCAATTAGAGTCATGATCTTCTCAATCTAGAGACAGAAGCACATAGGCAAGAGTTAAGAATATTTAAGAGTCAATCAGTTCAACATCCACTTTCAGCTTTAACAGATCAGAAAATATCTTTTTGCTGTAAACAGCAGAGTCACTCCATCCCAACAGATGCAAACCATTCATTGTTTTTTATTTCCAATTAGTTTAAGGATCCTGCAAAAGTTTATAATTAACCTACAATGTCACTGTATGTAACATTTAAGATATGTTGGGAGCTTATCATCTTTTTTTTTTAATAAGAGCATTTGTTGGAATTTTATTTCCAAAATTCCATAAAGTTTTGATAGCATGCATGCAACATTTGTAACAAGAAATGTTCTGGAGAGTTTACTGAGTCTGAGCTGAGAGTAGCAAGCCAGTATGATCTAAATCTGCACAACAGCAAGATATTAAATCAGAATAGAAAGAGAAAAGCATTTGATTTATTCCCTGGAAAATTAACTTTTGGCAAACATTGACAAAATGGAGTTCTCGTAAAACATTCTGAGTGACTGGAATAATTGCTTGAAGTTGTTGTTATGTACAAGTTCTCCTTTTTTATGCAAAATGTTCATCTGCACAAAAAAGTTCACTTCAGGTGTTGATCTCTAAACCAGCGCTTAAGCACTTCTTTACATAGCTTTCATGACAGCTTCAAGCTTTTAAGGTGTTTTTTCAGTCTGACAGAAGAAACCAAAGTAAGTTATGTGTGTAAGTTTGCATGTAGTGGCCCAAAATTGAACAAAAAAAAGGAAAAAAGTGTCAAAAGTCCTGCTACAAAATATAATATGATTGTTTTCCAGTGAGGAGGGTGTTACAGTGTGGTTCCATCCATCTGACCATGCAGTACAACAGTCTCATCCTGCAGAAAATCACGAGAGAGCCGGAGCCTATTGCAGCTGAAATTGGACCAGCAGAGGGATCCACCCTTGGGAGGTCGCCACTCCATCACACATTTAATACAAAGAGACAGAAACCCACAAACACTCGCTCCAAAATGGCCCAACATGCAAGGTCTGCACTGGGAGGAAACAGTGAGCACATGGAAAACCCCACATAAACATTTGAGATCATGCAAATAAACACTGTGAAGGGCAGCCTAAGGACGCATAAAATGGCCGACCGCTTGTCTTCATCCGTCAAAGTGTTTTGACGGATGGTTGGTGGTAGGTAGGTTTCTGCAGCCAAAACCAGCTTTAACACTTCCTTTGATAGAATTATTTAAATGCAAGGCACTATAGAGAAAACACACACCGGGTTAACGAAATAGAAAGTGTTGTTTACACCTGAGAGAACCCAGACACCCATGTTTCTAGTAATTACATGCATCACCTCATAATGCATATAAACATCACTAATGTTCCATCTCCAAACATTAGCATAGATTTTTAAACACATGCATACGATTTAGAGAGGAAACTAGCTTCACTGTTTCTTGGGCAACGGCTGACCAAGCAGCTTAATTATTACCCCTGTCACAGCACAGAAACATGGGATCCATTCTAACCAGCCCAGAGCTGATTATGCATGGACATCAGGATTGAGTCAAATAAAAGGAAGGATACAGACAGGGCTGCTGTCACCACTGTCAGATACTGTCAATCCGGATCCTGCAGAGTAAAGACGCACGGCAGCTTTTTTCATCCGTGTCTTGCTGAGGATATTTCAACCAGAATCTGTGATGCTCTTAGAGCAAAAGAAGTGAGATTTGCTTAAAAAGCTCCCAGACAGCCTCCAGTTAGTGTAATTAAATATGCAACGGGTTGCCACAAGTGTACAATTGCAAGTCATCACTCATTGTGTGGAAGTTTAATGATCGAATGGTGCACAAATAAAATATTCTCACTGCGTCAGAGGAAGAAGTGTAACTTTAAAACTTGCACACTTATATCAGCATGCTGCTGTCAGGCTGGGTCAAAGCATCTGGGCTTGAAGAGAGAAATAAATGGACAGCAACCAAGACTTTTTTTCCCCCACTTTAAAAGAAGTCATGAAGCCTGAAAGGATACCCTGGACCTTGATAAAGAAAGCGCACAGAGCCAAACCCCCAACAGACCAGCAGGTATTCACATGAAAACAGGCATCTTACGCTCTCAGTGGAGTCAGATCCTCCTTGTTTTGGGGAAGAAGAAGAAGACATCTGAGTCTGCCAACAGAGAATTCAGTATTTTGTTTTTTAGTTTGACTTTCATGCACATGCCTTGCACAAATATTCTCCAAAGCCCTATTAATTTAAACTCATGAACATTATGTAGAGTTACAACAACATACTTAAAGGTATTTCAATGAGATTGAATGGGGTAAACATAACCAAATCCGAGAAGAAAGTTATCTATAAAGGAAATCCCGGAAATATTCTTCAGAAATTTAAATAACCAAAAAATATAATGTCAAAGCATGTTTATACTATAAATATTACCAAAACTAAAAGAATAACTTAAAACTAAATGCACATTATATTGGTTATTTGTGTTATTATACAGCTGCTTAAATGCAGAAATGCTTAAATACTTAACTAATAGGAGGAACATGACAAAAAACATCCTCTGCTATTTTGTGTTTGTTGGGTTGTAAACTAAAAGGTTTGGGAACCATTGTGTTAGAGAATATTATGGGCTGCAATGTTGAAACAACACTGCAAACAGAACATGTTTGAAAAGAACGAAGAACCAAAAAAATGAAATATTAGCTAAAATATTTAATATTTCCTCAACCTTCTTGTGTTATCTCATGGAGTTTAATTTTACATCACGTCTTAGAGCCTTTTGGACCATGAAGTACTCTCATTAGAAGGAGTTTACTAATGGAACTGTCATAGTGTTTATAAAACATGAACAAATGTAACCACATTTTGAACAGTATAATATTTATAAGTGTGATTTAAATAGCTAAAAGCAAACCTTGAATGTACAATTTCCTTCTAAAACTCCAGAAAAAACAGAATCAACAGCCTAAACCTGAAGCAAGAGGACTATAATTTGTACCACAGCCTGCTTGGGCAGGGAATTTATAAAAACATAAAGTTTGTCAGGTAAGAAAAACGTGTATTTTTATGATCTCTCGGTTAGTACCAAACATCTGAAAGCCATCTGCAAAATAATAAATAGCGCAACTGAAAGAGAAAAGCTGCAAAATGATGATACTGGCTCTTTGAAAACTAAAAGCATCTGTCTTCAGCTAGAAAAAAAAAGTAATATTTTGAGACTGACAGTTCTAAATAACAAGACCTCAAGTGATTTGAAAAGCTAAAGATAAAAAGTGGCATTAATTAGCGCTCCCGGTCTGTAGAACCTCGCTGCTGCAGAGCAATTGTAGCTCCTGCTTTACTAGCGACAAGCCAGGGCTTTGGTCTCATAAAGTGGCTGAGGTTTGCACATGAGGGAGGCCAAGATTCCCGTTGGAGGCATCACTCTGCAGCAACAATCAAAAAGGGACAATGCATAAAACTCTGAATAATAATAACAACGTGTTTTCATTTCGCCCGTGAAAAAATAACAACACTGAAGTAGTTGTATTTCTGCTGCATGTTCAACAGTCTCAGAATGAGTCTTAAAAAACAAACAGTGACGCAAATCTGCATGTAGATTCAGAAACAAAACGCACGCAAGTGTTTCTGTCTCACTGAATCACTTTTACTTGCATTTTATAATGGGAAAGGGAGTACCAGCAGAACCGGTGAGAATCAGAGGCAGCTAGCGTGGAAGACAGGTGTGATATAGTGTTGGAACTGGGCAAATATATCCTTATCAGGGGATATGAGGCAGAAATGTCTTCAAGGTAAGTTATATCTACAGAAAAAAATATATGGTTCAGGACTAAAGAGCTGAGAGGCATGAGAAACGTGCTTTTTTACACATGAGGCCCAAATCAATACACAGAGAAGAAATGGAGGGGCTCTTTGGTGCAGAAACTCCCAATGAACAGAGAAACACAAAGAGAAAGGCCAGAAGTCACCGGCAAGGTGGAGGTCAACAGCTGAAGAGCCGGCGATGATGAGAGACGGTCCTGGTGTGAGTCAACCTATTTATCATTCTGCTCACAGTGGGCCTGCTGCTCAGGGATGACTGAGCACAATAAATTCACTGAACTGAGACTTCAAAATATCTTTTCATCCGCAGCCTTCTTAAAAAAAAAACAGGCGAATAAAGTTAGATGAGGTGATTATGGGAGACAATAAAGGACACCTGGCACAGAGAGAGGCAACGACAGTTCACCCAGACAACGGGGACTAAAATTGACAAACTGGTAACAAAGCGAGAGTTGGCTGCAAACTACTGAAGCATCACAGGGAACACCGACGCCCCACTTTCAATGGAAGGTGCCAACATCCCAATGCCACAGCAGGACAAAGCACAGTCAGCAGTTGCACCAACCTTTTCCTGAAATAGCCCAATGTCAGGGTTGCATTTTTAGAAAAAGCAGCACAACGACCAGAAAAACCTTTTCGTTTTTTCCTCCAACAACTTTTTTTCTCTACTGTGAATAAAGTGTAGGCAGTAAATGGTCTCCATATGTCTCATTCTCGGCACTGTGTGGGAGACTCCAGACAAGTTAGAGAGCAACAGACAACACACGTACACCTAAAGTGGATCAATTACAAAAGAATCGGAGAGTCAGATTGAAATTGGCAAATTATTCCCTTCATCGCATGTCAAACATTGGGAAATTTGATATTCTTCTCCCAAGAAATTCATTGGCAAAGAAGCTGATGGACATTTTTTTTCCTCTCTTATGTATAATAGTCTGAATCAGATCACGAGATCAGAAAATCGTAGGTTGGTACTGGCCTGTAAAACCCTCATCGGAGCATCATTAAGCACAATCAGCAAACTTTTATCAAAACATCTCAAAAGCAAACCATTGATTTGCCCCATTACAAGCTTAACTAATGAAGAATCAAACTTTAATCCATAGAGATAATACAAACAGGTTGACAGAGCTGTTGTCTGTAAGGGAATCAATACTCACAAAAGCTGGTTTCATAGTGGCTAGTGGGTCTGAGGCGTGCAAATCAAAAGTGAAGTTAAAAAGTGCAGTGTGGCAGCAGATAGTGACCCTCTCCCTCCGTCTCTGTCTGCAGCTCTACGTCTTCTTTTCTCTTAAGCGCCGGCCCACACAATGTGCCCCTTTGGATTGTCATCTCTCCAACCTGCATTAGCATGCGCTTTACGCACCCACCGTGCAAAACACACAGGACACAGTCACACTCTGAGCTTCTTAAATGGAGAAATGTATAGGCCAGGACCTCATGCAAGTCTAATCTTCTTGTCTGGAAACCAGAGGCAGAGCATCCACAGATGTGTGTGGGGGTGTGTGTGTGTGTGTGTGTGTGTGTGTGTGGCATAAAAAAAGGAAGAAAGGGAGGTGGATGGACACAAAAAAGAAAAGAGCTGGAATATTTAGCAAAGCAGATTAAAGGGAGAGAAAGATGCTTTTAAAAGGGGTATGTAAATGCACCAGAGGGTGGGTTTGGTAGCGTCCTCTGAGACACCCAGACCAAATGCTGTCAAATAGCTCTATAGAGAGTTGGGGAGCAGCCAGTCGTGACCAGAGAGACGGCTGTCACAGCAGCTCGGGCGCTCGCTGGTAGATGCGGTGATAAGGGCTGAAGAGAAGGCAAACAGAGCAAATAGAGAAGGGACTTCTCAAGTTTTAGATGACTCGACCAGCATCATTAAAGAGAGTGCAGGCACGGCTATACCCAATCAAACTTTTACAACTTCCCTCACAAATTCCTCAGCACTAAAAATAAATATTAAAAAGGTTCCATCTCGAGCACATGACGGCTTTTACTCTTTGATAAAAAAAAATGAAAAAACAGAAAACGTTTGAGGATTTTGAGCACAGACCTCAAATGCACCTGAATCAATGTATATGTGAGAAGAAACTTTCTTTTTACCAAAGTTGTACCCAATCCATAATTTACTCATCTCATTTAAAATTGTATTAAAAACAGAGAGTGAGAGAGAGAGGGAAAAAACCCATCATGGTATCTTTTTCCAGCAGAAAGGACAGAGTTGAGCGCTGTGGCTTGCTTCTTCAAAGCCTCCTTTCACAGGCAGCAGGCTTAAATTTTGTACGTTGCAGCTTAGCGCTTGTACATTTCAAAGTCACTCTTGCTGCCACATGCGTGCAGTTGTAAAGCTGTTGGTGTGGCTGACAGGCTGTTTCACGCAAACACAATCTGCAACAGAGAAACGTAGCAAGACGCCTTGACATGCATGACATCAACAGGGGCATAATATTTTTTCCCCCTGCAGGAACAAACTAACAATTTACATTTGCATTCTGCTTCACTATTACTATAATCCTAAAACAATTGAGTTGTGCTACCAATTTCAACTCATGTGGGATGAATAAATAATTAGGGCAGACATGTTCAAAGACTTCTGTTCTGTGCAACATTTCCAAGTCCACTAGTTCCTGTGCTTGGTGGGCTGGCTTCATGTTTGCACAACCGCCACTGTAAAGAGAAACAAGATGGGTTCAGGAATGTTATTAGCTGCAAAGGGTATCTGGGAGGAGCAGCGGTACCCAATAACCGAGTAATGACACAGATGCCTTAATCATGTCACGCTCTACATCCCTCTGGCAACGTAGGAGAAGTGTTTGTCAAACTATATAGTTGTGCTTTACAGTGAACTATCAGAAAGCAGGCCATTCAAGTTGGATGAAATAAAAATAATACAAAAAAACTAATGCAAAAAAAGCCCAAAATCTTGAGTTTGCTACTCATCTGAAATGCAATAATTAGCTATATTTTTTGGAAAAGTGTCCACTTTATGATGAGTTATTTTACAACATTTCACAAAATGTTGTAAAATTTTGTGAAATGAACTAAAATTTACCAATCGAATATGCTTAGAGAGAAAAATGTGTCCATTTAAGCATATTGCAAATATTATCTTTGACATTTTTCCCCCAAAACCCAACTATGATGAAGCAAAATTAGGTCTAAAGATGCAAAATAACCTTAAAATAACTGTATCTTTACTCTTCTTCGAAGATCAAGAAATTGTTTAACGTGGGTTCTTGTCCAGTTGTTTTAGTCTTCGTTGTAGTTGTTTTAAACTTTCTAATTTCTGCAAGTTTAAGCAAAGAGCCAATTCCTGTAGCCATTTTTTAAATTATAGGTACTCACATGTATCCAAATTTACTAGATTTTTCTTTCATTCCAATTTTTAAGAGTGCCTAAAAGACACAGGCCTCTTTTTCAAACTATATCTATACCTGAGGGAAACAGACAATTATGAATTTAAAATTCCTATAAGGAGTAGATTGAATACATTTTTTCCTCCATATTTTATTATGCTACTGATGCTAATAAATATGAAGGACGTGAAAGTTTGAGTCAAAGATGTATTGAGTGAACTGAAAATAAAATGAAAGGAATATGGTTTAAGTCCAGAAAAAAAAATGATTGGAACAACTGGCACAAGCAAATATAATTAAAATGTATGTATATAATTCAAATGTTCACAATATGATCAGCTAAATCTGATTTTACAGGATTGGAAGCAAGGTGGATTGCATGTGGAAATAAGCGCCAAAATGAAATGAAAACATATTCTTTTTTTCCAATTCATAGTTCTTTTTATAATGTTTTCAATTTTTGAGACACATTTGTGTCATTTTCCAGAAAGACTGAGTTTTCTGTCACGACTAAGAAATCCAAAAAAGTCTTCCTACTGAATAAATCTTGTAAAACGCAGAAAATCTCGTGAGTCGACCAGAGTCACAGCTGTGTTTTATGATTCCACAGAAGCCTGTCACACAAGAACAAAATAACAACACTTTTCTATTTTAAATCTTTAACACTGCCAAAACTCAGATCAAAAGAAAATGTCCTTTGAAGTCCAGACGACATAAAATTCAATGCACCAGGTTACCTTCACAGTGCAACAAGTCAGAATGAGCCAAGATTTTACAATTCTCCTCCAGAACAGGGAAGTGTTTCCTGTAAAAAGCCTGCTACTGGCCAGCGTCCATCACAGAGAAACTAAAGTTGGAAGTGTTGACATGAGCATTTCCAGACAGCGCAAACGCAGGGTCGAATTGCTGTTGTGCATAAATGCCCCTCAAAGACCACCTTCTCCTCTTCAGGGACAGCCTGCTGCACTGCGGCTGGCGTGCAGCTCTGAAATCCATCAGCCTGCACAGAACTGCAGCTACAGTAAGGTTATCTTCTGGCAATTTATCACTGATAAATAATACACTCACCCACACTTCCAAGTGAGGAGTAAATAAGATATTTATGTGTGATGTCTACAGTAAGGGGACATTAAAAGTTTATGTCCGTGCAAACAAAAATGATGCTGCAGCAGCAGTGACGCTAACTGCTGGACTGTCTCAACATGCCACCATTAGAGAGCTCTATTGGTGATTACAGTTTGCACTGTAGTCCAGCAACCTGGATACAAACTTGTCCACAGCAGCAAAAACATTGCACCATAAAGTATTCTTTCAGCTGCGTGTGTGTGTGTGTGTGTTGCTGTTCCTGATCTAGCTTCACATACAGTGATGCGTACACACTGAGCTCATTTTTCTAATAAAAAACAATGTAGCTATGCAAAATCCTTAAAACCAAAATGCCCTCAGAAGTCACTTATTTAGAAAACATTGTTATTTTATTGTTGAATATATTGCAGTGACGTAGCTGATTATGGAAAATAGTTTTAAAAAATGATTACTCCAAAACCATTAAAGGTAACCAAATGTATCACACACATAATTGTGATACACTGTGCAGTTTTGCCACAGATGTCTGTTAGATAATCTCTGAACAAACCAAACCACAAAGACCAGAAACACAGCAAACAGGTCGGGGATAATGTTCAAAGCAGTTAGCTGACAAAACATTATTGAAAATGCTGAAAATTTCACAAAACTCTTCCATAAACTCTTGAAAATGAAGAACACGGCTTATTTGCAAACATACTAAAACATCACAATCCGCTTATACTTAGAGCAATCCACATAAATCACCACTGGAATGTGACAAAACATAAAAAAGGTCAAGATGTATGGGTTTTTCTGCTAGTCATGTTCTCCAAAGGCAGAGAATTCTGGAGTGATTACTGGGAAAAACTCGCAGATTATTTAAAGGTGGAATTGTTCTAGCACAATGACAAAAAGAAGCCAAAGAGAAAAGTGGTCAAATCTCAAGATAATGGCCATGCATTAGGGCCCAGAAACTTGACATTTTTAAATCCCAATTTATTACTTCGCCAACTACAATAGTGTAGCTATTAACTCTAAGTCCTTGATAAACCATAAATAAAACTCTTGAAGGAAATTTTTTCCTCAAAGAAAGTTTGGTTGATAGGGTTCATGTTTCTCTTGTGAACTTTCCACTTTACGGTTTCCATGTCTCTACAAGGACTAGAATCTTTTTTCTTTACACGGAAAGAACTGAAGTGCTGATGTGAGCCTTTGATATTCTTAGTCTCATGTTCCAAATCTCTGTCTTATGTCTTTGCCTTTCAGCTTCTTGTTCATTTCATCCCCATCTCCTTGCCTTGCCTTCCCTAATCTTCTTTCACAGAAGCTCCCTTTAGCTCTTTAACCACCTTCAGACAAAAAGCATTAAAGTGCAGAATGGATAGAAGGGGGGATATATTTAGTTAGGAAAATCCACACGAGTCAGGACTGAGAAAGTACAATCAAATTGTAACTCAAGAAAATGTTTTGCTTCAGAACTTGGGAAATATTCAATGTTTTAACAGATTTTGCACTAGCTGCTGTGTTTGCAGAAGGTTTGAGCTCAAGATGTTTGAGTTCCCCTCGCAGCACGACAGGTGGCTAATGAAGCTGCTGTTTACAGCTGGATTAGCTGTAAAAAAGATCAACTCTTTATAACTTTACAAAGCAAAGATAGATGAGGAAATATAGACACAACTAGTATAATTATCCATTTAAATCAAGCTCTAAACTAAAAAGATACTTCATATGTCTTCTTAGTGTAGCCATAATGTGCATTAAAAAGTCTTTTCTGAGACCAGATGCTTACCTCGTCCCATTCTGAGGTGAAGGAGGGAGACTTCTCCAGCCTCTTTTTGCCGGTGCTACAGTTAGAAACAGACTCGCTCCGGTTCCCCAGCCCCCCTTCCTCTTCACCGGGAGGCGACACGAGCAAGTCAGAGTCGGACTTGGAGAGGCTGCGGGCCAGCTTCAGGTCGCCCGGAGGGCGCATCCTGACACCAGATCCTGCTCCCGCCGCGGCTTCCCTGGGCTCCTTGTTCACAGTGGCATAAATCGCTTTCGGGTCGCAGTCCGTGAGGATGGCGGCCATGCTGGGTCGGCAAGGAGAGCGTGAAGCAGCCGGTGGCTCCTCTTTCCCTTTGGCGGGTTTCCTCGTTTCTGGTTGGCCTTGGTTTGGCGGCAGAGCACCTGGAAGCCTGAAGGCGTCCTCACGGCTGTCGACGACGGGAGAGGATCCGTGCAAGAGGCCGGTGAACTGCTCTGGGACACCTGCTGCCTGATCCTGGCTTGGCTGGGAGTTATCTGAACAAAGAGGGGAGAAAAAAAAAGAAAGAAAGGCTGCTTGAAAGAGCGAAACAGTGAACTTCACTCTGAAGAACAGATCCAGAGAGGAAGGCTAATAAGAAACCACCCACACAAACCCTGAAACAGTTCTGCAATTGTTTCCTACCACGAGTGACGGAGGGAAGAAAAGGGAGAGAGAAGAGACGGAGCAGGGAAAGGGCGTTTGTTGGCAGGAGAAACGAGTGAATTCCAGAGCCAGCTTGCAGCCGTCTGACAGCAATCACAGGCTGCCTGCGTTTTGTAACGGAGAGCTGGAGCAAGTCAGCGCAGTGAGCTGCTTCACGTCAACCAGGATGTTAGGTCAGCTTCCCCAGCTAGGAATCCCTCCAAGCCACTAAATCAACCAAACCTGCACACATTTAATGCCGCAATAAAATGAAGAGAAAAACTTACAGTGGCAATTCTTAGCAGAAAAACAAACTCTCAACGAGATTGAAAGCAAAGACAATTAGATTTTCCCCCTCCCTCTCCCGAAGGAATTACTGCTTCCTAAGCTTCTTTTCCCACAATCAAATCTACCACAACTCAACTGTGCCGTCTTGAGAAACAAACAAACCCCAAGAGAATGAAACCCACTGTTCTGGACCCGGTTCTACGGTCGTCCTTTAACGTAGTGATGCATGCCGCCGTCTGCTGCCTTCACCGGCCATCCTCTGCGTCTTCTGGCTTCTAATTCTAGACCCTGAGGGTGGCTCAGGAATTGAAATTTGAATCACCCTATCCTCTAGCAGGCAGACTCCTGATAATTAGTGCTGTGACACATGCTGTGGGAGTGCGTGTGTGTGTGGGCTCTGCTGGGCTGACAGGGTCGGGGTGTTTGGTGACAGCGAATCTGGGGCAGCAGAACCGCAGGAAAGAAACAACCCGGTGCATTCGGCGTGCTTCGGTCCTACACAAAACGTGCAAGCTCAGTAAAAATGAACAGAATCCAACCGAGCTAACCGGTGTTCATCTGTGCTGTTTTAGGGACCATTTGCAGTGAGGGAGTAAACTAAACAACGCCCTGACACACAGAAAAAGAGTGTGTGGGGGAGTTTTTGCGTGTGCCCGTTATAAGGGGTGAGCGAGTGTTCCGTACACATGTCGAGATCACGACCAAACACCCACGCTCTCCTTGGCAGCTGGAGGAGTGTGAACGCCCAATGAGCACATCAGTGCAAACCCAACGGGCCTGCGTGGTGTTAATCCTGGCAGGGAGTTAAACACACACACACAATCAGATGATAAAGCGTTGTTTAGCACCGGGGTGAGGTCACCGCAGAGGTGGGACGTGTGTTTTACTTGGCAACATCGACCCCGCTAATATCTGACTAATGATGTCATGTTTGGAAGCAGCGCCGGCCGTCATTCCTCCGTCTGCATCGCTCCGAAGTGGAAAAATGTGCTCTGTTTTTAGTTTAAATTCAAAGACATTCACTCATTTGAGTTAGTCACTGTGACACTTCAGACATGTGGACGTTATTAAAGCTACTAAAGACCTCTGTTCACAATTCCTGCAAGAAATAAAAACAACAATTACACATTTCCTGACAGACTAATGAAATAAGACTTATTTCTTCAAAGAGTGCCTTTTTGAACAATTCACACTTTGAACTTCTTCACTTTTGTCACTGCAAACCTGAGCGCATTACATTGGGAGGTTATCTGATAAACCAGAACAAAAGCCAATATATTGGCACTGTTAAAAGTAAGTTCAAGGTGAAAAGATTCACCTTGGAATGGAAATTTGTTCAAGGTGAAAAGATTCACCTTGAACATGCAACTAGAGCTGTAAAATCCCAGTTCACATCATAGGATAATGTGTTAGAATGGCCCAGTCAAAGTCCAGGTGTAAATCCATTTCATGATTTTTTTAAAAAAGATTTTAAAAATCACATTCTCAGCCCCTCTTCATCAAACTTGACAGATCTTAGGCCATTTGGCACAAACGACCACACTTCTGTTTCCTTTCTATATTTGAAAAAAATAAGAATAAAAACAAATCGTGATTGATTCCATTTCTTGTGTTGTTCTATCATAAAAATCTCACAGTGGTTGTAAGGTGACAAGCTGTAAAAATGTCCAACTGGTATAAATACTTCTACCAGGAACTGTAGGTTGGAATGAAATGGCAACAAGTGGCCAAAAGCTGCAAATCAACAAAAAAATTCATATGGACCAAACTGTTTGCTGTTTGTATAACAGTACAGCACAAGTCCAGGTTTATGAATCACTATCTGTGCAGCACATCCTCTCGAAGCACCAAAAACAAAACATGCATCACTGGAAATCCATTAGGAACCACAACATTCCTGCTGAGAACAGCAACGTGTTTTTGACAGAAGATAAACTCGGTCACATTGCTGACCCTGTAGACGTCCATACAGAGAGCTGAGCTCTGTTCCCTGAAGTCATACAGATGAACCTTACCAGCTGCTACACATCCAGGTGAGCAGAGGAACTGAGACAATCTTATAAAACATATAAGTAAGAAGCAAACACTTGCATAAAAGGCAACAGAGGAAGAAAAATCCCAAACAGGACAGGTGTAATGGTGAGTTAATTTGTGTTTTTTGTGGCTTTAACAACAGAAACAGAAAGAGGAAACATACCTCTGTACCTCATTATAACCTGGACTCCATTTGCTTCCTCTTCTAGTACAAAAAAGGTTAAAGAATCCTTACAGAACATGATAGTAAGACATCTGAGAAGTTAGGAGTGTTTGTAAATGTGTTTTAACTGAAAACACAATTATGCAGAAGATCAAATTAACAAATGTATCTCCCACAAATTACATTAAGTTTTAAATGATTAGGTCTAAACGTAGAATTAACATTTAATGATGAGTCTGAATCATAAAAACTGCTTAGAGATTAAAGTAGGGATGACAGCTGCCAATCTGGATTATTAATCTTGGAAATTGTGGAAGAATTAACTTCTTTTAATAACTGATAACAAACATAATCTACATTCAAGTTCAGAAAAATCTAATGTTTGAAACAAATTCAGAAAAACCAACAATTCAATCATCAACCTGACATTACCAAATATTATTTCTACTCTAAGTTATTTCAGCTAAAAACACTAAATCCATGTTAACGTGCCAACCTTATAAAAACGTGTCCATTATACTTTCTAAAACCTTCACTGTGCTACTTTGTGTTTCTATAAAATCCAAAAGGAATACATTAAAGTTTGATGAGGCAATGTGCCAAAAAGTAAAGCAAAAAGTTTGAGGGATATAAAGATTTTTGTGAGGCTGTGTATGTATCCAACAACCATCATCCTCATCTCTGCTCCACACTCGCGGTACATCCAGCTTTAAGGCGAGACGTGGATCTGAGATCGGAATGTCAATCTGATCAAGAATTCAGTTTCATATCGGAGCCTTGCCCATTTGCCAGAGCACGTCAGTCAGCTCCCCCCCAATGGGGGAAATCCACTCTGCTGCCCGAGAACGCCAATTGTGCATTCCGTCGGTGAGCCTAATACAAGCCAGCCCATCTCGGATGCATCGAACTCAAATGCGTCTCTCCGGTTTCATCGACGTGCTTGGCTGGTGGCTTTCGGGTCCAGCGGGTGTGGAGGATCTTTTCTTACCCTCGCAGCAATAAACAGCCGGGGCTGTTGCCCCTTATTTGGTAACTACAATCAGAGGACTCACCTCCTGGTGCTCGTGGAGTGATCCGGGCAGGAGGGTGCAGGCTGTCTGGCGTCTTAGTTGGAGGTCTGAGGTCATTGGGGGGCACAGAAGATTTGCGCTAAAAGAGGAAACAATCAAAAGTTTAGTCATGGCTGCCAGCTCTCAAAGAATTCCTGTGCAGAAGGAAATCAATCATATTAGCTGTAACAGAATCATCGCCCTGTCCTAACATTAAATACATCATCGTAATATGATGATGAGCTTACAGGACCCATTTAAGAACCGATGACACCAGACGGCTGAAGACATCTATATAACGAGGTGGGGCTGTAGCTAGGTGGCAACAACAAGCAGAACATGCTACCTGAATGATTAAAACTGGGATTAATACTATCCAGGTAATAAATCAAGGGGGCTCACATGCTGAGTTCAATTCTTCTTCATCTGAGGCCATGACTTGGTCTTTTAACAAGAAGTTATCGATTATCTTCACATGCAAAGGTTACATTTAAATTATATGGCTCTTTCAGTGGAAGTAGGTCTGATCTCAGCTCCTCTGATAAACGTTTAATTTTTCATTTTAAGACAGATTAAAGCTTACTCCTGTTCTGTGCCGTTTTAGAGAGGCAGAAAGGGTATAAAGTTTTTGCACCAAGAAACATTTTCAAAACTTCTTTTGGCTTTAAAACACTGAAACAGTGCATTGTTGTTGGACTGCTTTAAGTGTTAGCTAATTATGCAAGTAGAATGCATTCAGGTTTCCGTGTCATAATAAGATTTCGAAAAAGTTGTTCTGTGCAGCACAAAAGTTGTACAAGATAAAGCAGTATGGTGGTAAAGTTCTTTAAAAACTAAAACCAAGTTATCATAAATCCCTTACCAGAAAAAAATTTTTTTTTTAAATTGCCATAAAAGTGTAATCTTGGAAAAATAAAGGAATTTATTTCATCATGTGCCATGCCTATCTAAACATTGCAGCAATGTAGCAGCTGTAGAAAGAAAACTTTTCTATTTTTCCTGCACAGCCTGCTGCTACACAGTTGTAATGTAGAAACTGTTAATATCCAAGTCTCTATATATTTGTTTTTCAAGACTTTTCCCAGACATAACAAAAAGCAAAACGAGCCGCCTTTCATTAAAGCAAAATTGAGAACATCTTGTATGCAGAGGGAAAACGTTAACCACGGAAAAATGACGACAGGAAAAGTCCTTACCTGAGGTAGGACACTGTTGGAAGACTGTGAAGTGGTGTTCTCATCTGAGAAGACAGAAAACAGAGTAAGGAAGGGGGACTTATTTTAAGATACAGAGTATCTGTTGTCGGTTCTGACTGTCGGCAGAAACTTTATGCAGAGTATAACAGAATGAAATATGTTTTATGCATAGAGACATTATCTGCATGTCCGTCTGCGTTTACATTGATCGACCTGCCAGCTGAGCGGAGTGCAGAGATGATGAAATGGTTCTAAAGCAGGTAGAAAAACTACTTACTCAACTGTTCAGTTCAAAAATGGTGTTGCTTTTCTTTTTGAACACCATGTTGGCGGAAACACGATTACACTCAAATCAGTGTAATAGTGTTTAGGTGCAGGTGAAGCCCGCTAAGCTTAAGGTTCTTCAGGGAGCTGCTTTAAAACATTTACATCAACAGCTGCAGATCACACCACTCCCTTTATTTAATTCTGTTTCACACTCTGTGCAAATTCAAAAGGTTACATATATTGCTGATCTGGCTCACACACTCGTTGGAGATCATGAATTAAACAGACTTCTGAAATGTTCCCCCCCCCAAAAAAAAACCTGAGCACAAACATACCACTTAAAACAACAAACTAATGGGGAAAGTACAGTTAATCTTCCACTCTTCCTCCCTCTGGATTAGACTAAAAGCTCACAATTACCTTTATTGGACTGGGACTCCAGATTGGGCGGTGGGACTTTGGTTTCTGCGGTCAGCAGCAACTCGTACGTGTGATCCTCCTGTTCCTCTGCTGGCTCTCTCCTCTGATCCGTGCTGCTACCTAAATAAAGGACCTACAGCAAAAAGAAGACAAAACTCTTGATTAGGTGTGATGTCTTGTATCTATGTGATGCAGATATTGGGGGAAATTACCAGCTGAGCTTCCAGTTGATCATGAAGTGAACAGAAGAATAAATTGTTCTGAAGTTTGTTCCATTTACCAGAGATATTAATATATGTCTCTTCATATTGTTCTTGGGGTCAGTATTGGATCCAAGTATATTTACTATGTATCAATAAATAGCTATGGTATATTAGTTATTCAACTACGTGCAGAATGAGAGTTTGTTCTGCATCCTGATGATACTGATTATTTATCTTTAAGGACACTATTAATAATCTTCTTAAGGCTAAAAAACAGAAAACCTGGTTAAACAGAAATAAATTATTACTTGGAAATAAATAAAATGATGGCAAAAAACAAACATTTAAAAACAGATCTAAAGAGATGGGATCAATTTTGAGAAAGCAGCTGAAAACAAATCAATTGGGGTTTCATTAGACAAAAAACCTTTGCTGAAAGCCTGACACTCATAAAATAAAAACAAATATGTGGAAAAGCATATGAGTTTTCACTAAAGAATAAAACCAGAATAAAATTCACATTTTCTACAAATGTTATTTTCAAAATAATGCATTGGGGAAGTTTAAATTATGGTGCTCATGAAGTGAAGGGTTTAGGGAGTTGTGACAGTCACTGGTTTTTGTTGAGAATGTTTATTTTAGGTGGGACTTCAAGCATATGTAATAAGTAAAAGAATCAAAGATTTCCTCTTAAACAATGTCTTTAATTCTGATTACACTTACTGTAACTTGTTAAAACATATTTTTGTAATTATTATGTATGTATGCAAACACAGATCATATAAAAATACTGCTGAAAATGTTACTAAAGTTAAGGCGTTAAACTACAATTGACCGTACCTCTGAGCTCATCTCTTCTTCATGACCTGGGGCAACATGTGATGAGTGCGCAACTCGATCTTTCTGTAAAAAAAGAAAAAAAGAATTGTGTTGTAATATTAGGAAACTATCATTTTTATTCAAGATAATTGCTAAGGAGTATACAATTAAAACAGTGATGTTAACAGAACCATTCATGGGGTTTTCTTGAGCTCAGTTACACACAAAGTGAAGAACCATCTCCCCCTAGTGGAGGTTTTGGGTTTATAAACGTGTGTGTGCTGTTTTATTTTGTGTTTGTCTGACGGTGGGATCAGCTGCAATAATGCCAACCTTGCCAACTTCACTGTCTGGCCGTCCTGAGTCTCTGTCGGAGGATTTGCCACTGGTGAGGCTGTCTAATGAGTGGCATGATGTGGCTTCAAACAGAGCTTCATACGGGCTCTCCTCCTCGGGCCCCAGGGCCAGCCCTGATATGAGCTCCGTCACTTTATCCAGGTTACCTGAAGAACAGGTTGGAATGATTTTAAACTGCTATGCTGCTGAAGCACCGTGTTTTCTGAGAAAATTTTGGTAAAATCTCACCTTTCTTCCTGGGGCTGGGGCTCTCCTTAGGTGGAGGAATGGGCGGAGGAGGAAGTTCAATGTCCGGGGGTTTTCCAGTCTTGTGCCCTGTAGCAAACAGAAGATTATATCACAGAGAAATCAAACGGTACTTTCCCTTCATCTTTCTGTTGCACATTTGGACTTTACCCAGGATGAGGGCAGCTATTTGTCTGCTTTTCTGGGACGGCATGTCTTTGACAGTGTCCAGCGCTGTCAGTCCCTTTTGGTCAAAAATATTTACATCGATACCTGTGAAAACAATAAATTCAGTCCTTTAACTTGTTCACATTTTGTTATCTTCATATGCCACAAACTTTCATTCGGTTTGGGTTATGTTTGACTGAGTAACACCAAATAGTCCATAATTGCAAGTGGAAATCAATTTTCAGATTTGAAATGGGCTTTAGGTTGAAACTTTAACTTGACATATTTATATCTTCCCACAGCACGGTCCTGCCACCACCAGGGTAATGTGAACTGTTAGTTTTGAATGTAGGCCAGCAAGTCAGATATTCAAATATTTTTCCAAACGTTGGTGTTTCAAATGGCTTTCTTCTTGCTACTCTAGTAAGAAGAAAGCCTCAGTAAAGGCAAGATTAGTGAAGTGCATAAATGAGAGTTGGTTTGTCAACAGATTCCACCAGAGATACTGAATTTCTACCAAAGTTACTGTAAGCCCTTGAGCTTCTTTGATTGATGCTCTACTTGTCTGTCAGTTTATGTGGATGGCCATTTTTCTGAAGGTTTAAGAAGCTTTAAAAAAGTTCAGATTAAAGCTTGGATATAGTTTTATAACCAAACCCAGCTTTACATCTCTTCCAAACTTTATGACTGATGTGTCTGCTGTGTTTTCTGGTCTTGGGGATCTTCTGTGTTCTCTAAAAAAACATTTCAGTCCTTTACAGAACATCTGGTTTTATACTGAACTTAACACACATGTGAACTCTGTTTGTTGCTAATTAATTTGAAGGCAGCTTGACTTTGTTTTGAGTGAAGTCTGCTGGATACAAATGCACAACAAAGCTCAGTTTTTTATTTGTAAATGGTCTGAAAAATGATCCACATTTTCCTTCTCCTTTGAGTTGTCGTTTCACATAAAATCCCCATAAAAAAAATGAAGTTTGTTGGAACAAGACCATAAATGAAAATGCAATTAGGGTAATAATGCATTTTATGAACTGCATTGATTATGAACACCAACCTGCACTGAGTAGTTTCTGTACCACATCTGTCTTCCCAAACAAGGCGGCTTCGTGGAGGGCACTGCCTTTCTCCGTCTGTATGGCGGAAAAAGAGCTCATAAGAGGAAGGAAAAAAAGGAGAAATTCAAGCATCTAAATCTGACATCCAAATGCAATATGAAAAATAAATACTTTGTTTACTTCCTTCATTCCCCAGTTGAGTCAACCAGCCTAGTTACAACAAGAGTTGGATAATTGTTCGGCAACAATTACTCAACCAGACAATTACTCAGTTGGTTGACGGCAACAACCAGATTTTACCGTCAACCAACCAGTTTGAAGTTTAAAGACAATTATGTGGTTGAGAAGTAAAAGTGGATCATTTTCCAGCTCACAGGGCCGAGCTAATTGAAACCTGCAGGGTGCTGGAGCCCGGAGGATTCACAACAGATCCAAAATCCTTGACTTTAAAAGGAAAGGAGGGGGAAGTCAATCCAGGCAGATGGGAGTCACAGTGTGATCCTGAGACGGAGCCTGAGGCTCCACCACCGGGAGAAAGTTTGTCTCTGAATTCATATCACAACGGTTCATATGCAAACTGAGAGATTAGGAGTTTTATTTTTAATCTAAGAGCTTTAGAGGGAGAAGCTACCCAACATGATCTGATTTATTGAAAAGGGAAGCTGCCACACGTGGCTGTAAAAACAAATATGCAGAATGCACCTCATAGTTGATGTCCATGCCAGCATCCAGCAGCACCTGCACCACAGACAGGTGTCCGTTCCGAGAGGCCAGGTGCAGAGGTGTGTGTTTCTTGGTGTTGCAGCTGAGCAGGTTGGGATGGGCGCTGAGCAGCAGCTTGACCACCTCCAGACGACCGTACAGCGCGGCCAGATCCAGTGGGGTCTCAAACTTGTAGTTCCTCATGGTGGGGTCTGTCAGTTCGTCTAGCAGCAGGCGCACCACCTGGGTGTGGCCGTACTGGGCGGCACAGTGCAGCGGCGTCTCGTTGTCATTGTTCTGTTTGGGACGTCAAGCAGAACAGTGAGACTTGAGGGAAAAGTAAAACACACACTGGAAGATGCAAAGCCCTCCACAGTAGCAGAATAAAAAGATTGTTAAAAAAAAGTGTCAACCCTAAGGAAACCCACAGAGAACCCAGAGGCGCGTCTCCTGGTAGGGTCGCGAGAAGCTTGACTCAGACTACATGCATGGACTAATGAAGGAAGGTACTGGGGAGGACTGCCTGGGGCAGCAGGGTGTGAACAGACAGGTTGGAATAAAAAGAGACAGGCCGCTGTGACGAGACATCAGAACACACTAAAGAATGAGGCACTTTTCCTCGCTGGTCTTGCTGTTCAGGTTCATGAATTTCTGTGTCTTTCAAGCAGTACAGTGGCTGAACCATTTATCGGCACATTCCCCGGATCATCTTGAGTACTCCCTTCTTTACTATCCTATTCTGGTCAGCCTTTAAAGCAGTGGTGTTCAGAATTTGGTAGTAACTAGTTACATAGATTTACTTGAGTAAGCTTTGAGGAAAAAATTTACTTTTAGGAGTATTTCTACCATGTTGTACTTTAAGCATGAAGAACAAGCTTGTTCTAAACAAAAACTCACCAGACAGACAAACACCTGTGGGTTTTGTTAGTGTTTTACAAATCTAATATTGAGTCACATTTATTTGGAAAAAGGCCCACTTTGACTGATTTTGTTCATTTGTAATTATGTCATTTATATGAATTATTTTCATTTTGACCTTTAAAATTTCAACATTTACACATACCGATATGTTTTGGTCCGACTGATGATGCATCTGTTTAATATTAAATAACTGATGTTTTGATTAGTTACTCAGTACCCGAGTAGCCTTTTTACAAAATACCTTTTTACTATTACTGTAGTAAATTCTTGGGTGAAAGTATTTCTGCCCTTACTTGAGTACAATTTTTGGGTACTCTACACACCTTTGGTGTTGTCTAGACTTTGTCGCAAAGATGTGAAAAATATATATTTTTTCCTGATTTCTCACATCTTTGACAGGAGAGCAGGTAAAACAAACCTTTAAACTGTCATTTTAAAGAACCTCAACAATTCTACGCATTACATAATGCAGCTGATTCATTCGATGAGAGAGTAAACAGCCAGAGGATTCCTCCTTAAGAGCGGCAAAAAAAATATGTCCACATGGTCAGAGTTCATTTTGTCTAGAAGCAAAAGATTATTTTATGACTTTAAATTATCTGTGAAGTAAACAAGCGAGCGGACTGAGCAGCAATTAAAAGCACTGATTACAACATTAACTCACTAAGTGGTGTAGATTGGATCTAATGACTTGCATGTAGCGGTAAGATCGATGCCCATTAGACATGAGAACCTCCAGGCCTGCTGGTGATCCTTAACATGAGCAGCCAGCAGGGGGCAACACAATTCAATCAAAAGTCCCAGCAGTGAGAGAATAGATGGATAGAGAGGTCTGAATTAAAGAAGTTTTGTTTGTTTGTTCCTTGGCAAGTAAGCAGTAAAAAAAAAAAAAAACCAAAAGTAAAGTGTTGCAATCCCTCTGCCCAGTTGCTAGCAGTGTGAAAATGTTTCCTGATTATCTGGAAAATGATCTCTATGGCCCTAATGTTCTTATTGCAATCTGTTGTCAACAGTTGGGCGTGGCAAGAGAAATTCCTGCCGATGTGGAGCCGCATGCTTTGAGTGGCAGTCATTCCAGACATACAGAGCTACCTTCAAAGGCCTGACAGCTGGTGTGAGAAATCCGCACATGGACATGTACGATACCAGTTTGGGCGACTCTCAGAGGAACGGGCCAGTTGTGCCACTGTAAGCAGGCCACAAACGGGAGCAGAGGGGGACTAACAGGGCGCGTTTTATAGGACAGGTGTTACCAACTCTTTGAATGATATTTTGACAAAACCCTGGCATCAGATGGACCCAGTGGGGATGTTCTTATGCAGGTAGAGAGGAAGAAATGGTACTGGTCAAAACAGGTCAGAAAGAGCTAAAGAAAAAGAGGCACTTCTTTGAGAAACTGATCAACACCTGCCTATTAAAGGAGAACACCTCAAAAACACACAAACGAAAAATAATACAAGTTCACTTAAAACAGGAGAAATGTCTTGTTATAAGTGAAGTAATCTGCCAGTAGAGCAAGAACTTTTTAAACCGTATTAAGGAATTATTAATTTAAAATAAGCTCCTATATCTTGCTTGAAAGTTTTGTCTTATTTAAAATATTTGCTTTAGAAATTGGACCAAAAAAATACTTGATTAGATTTTGTGTTTTTGCCGTGAAGACGGAGAAGAATGAGACGGGCTGTGGGTCCCATCAGCTGGAGCTACAATTTGTATGATTTTATACTCAAATCAAACGGTGAAAAGAGTACACTGGGTTTCATCTGTGACACACCACGGAGCATTTGTCACAGCTTTTTGAAGAGATTTACTCCAAGTTTTCAGATGACTCAGATGCTTTGATTACATCAGCATGAATCACTTCCTCCAATACAAACATCTTCTGCCTGAGTAGTAATCCAAGTCAATCTAGTATGGAAAGCTTCTTTTTAAGTTTGTTTTTTTTTCGGGCTTTTTATGGCGTCAATGAAGATTAATACAAAATGTTGTTGGAGTTTAATCCAATGTGGACATGTTTAGCCTCTAGTGATTTCTACAGAACATCCCAAGAGCTGAATTACATTTCCTTACTAAATCATATAGCGGTCGCTCCAAAAGCAACATGAACTGAACTTGCGCCCTGATCTCAGAGCTTTGGATCATTTCAACACCACGTTGAATGATCAACATGGTGTTGATCATTCAACACCACGTTGCCAATGTGGTGTTGATAAGTCAATGTGATAAGTCAAGGCAGAGCGGCAATGTGTCGGCCAGCAGCTGATCACATTAAACATGGCTGACTGGTCGTGTGACTCACTGATGGGAGACATGGAACACTGAGCCAGGCCTCCTTTGATGCAAGAGATGCTTAACATGTTATTCACACAACGGCCTTTTCCCCCATTCGGGGCTGGGTTAGTCCCAAACACCTGCAACTCTCAGGTATTGCATCACTGACAATAAATACGATCTTGTGACTTACAGGGTACAAAAAATTAGGTTGCAAAACAAGTTTTGGTAATGACTCAATCTACTCAGTCGTTGACTTAAATGCAACGCGTCCATATTGAGAATCTCCACTGAGATATATTCATGTGCAGTTATGTACTGCTGAATTTGCATTTGTAAAATTTTCAGTTTGGAGTATTTAAGTTTATAGACCTCTATCAATGTTTAAATATGATCGCAATTTCAGAATGAATAGAAAACCTCATGAATAAATGAAGCTTAAAATACTACAATTGGTTCCTTATTTAGGAAGCAGAAAAGATCCTGAAGTATGTGAAGGAAAATTAATAATCTGGTCATAATCTGGTATTTTACAATAGAAGTTCTCTTGCAACAGATCACTTAAATTTCTTTTGCAACTTTTTGACTAATGAAGTTAAGACTAAGACTGCACAATATATAGAAAATGTGTCATTGTTCAAATGTCATATTGTAAAGTGCATGGAAATTTTTTTTATAAATTATTTAGAATCCATACATGTTCTCTGTGTACCAATGTCATATTTGGTCATGTTTTTGCAGATGAAGCAGCAAACAAATCTTAAGATTCTTGAAATAAAAAAAAAAAATAATGCATTAGTCACTGCAGAGGGGTCATATTAATATTCATAAGCAACATAAGCAGAACACAAAACAATAGTATCCAAAGCACAATAAGCAATAGCACAGGATATAAACCTCCTGTGTTGTTCCTTAGTGGGGAAAATCAGCTGCACCAGCAGCAAAGTGACAGATAAATAGAAGCAGATTCACACAACGGTATAAAAAAACAAAAAGAAAAAAAAACTAGTATTCATTTAAAATTCAGTAAGCTGCAACTGCAATTTGAATTCTGCAGCATGAACCCATAACAATGAATATTTTTGTACAACACATACATTCTTATATAAGTTGGATTCAGAGGCTTCCAGCATAATACCGTAAGGTATAGTGCTAGGATTGCTCAATAAGACCAGGATCAGCCTCATTTCCTCCATATTGTCATAAACCACATGAGACATCGAACTATCATGCTCTAACAAGACTGAGCTCCGAAGGCCATTAAACAAAGCGGCACCTCTGACTAACAGCCTTACTGGGAAAGAGATTGGAGTTATATGGCGTCGCTAAAGCTTCCTGGACAGTAGCAGATCCTTATGAAAATTATCTCTCTGCTGTCATGCAGCAGCAAGTAGAAAATCTGATTTAGACCTCAGTGCATATCAGACAAGTGGAGATTACCATCTCCACTGATAATGATTGATGAACCCACCCCTCGCCTACTATGGAGCATCTGGAGATTAAACTCCATTGTGTTATAACTCTGCAGAGTGTTGTATAAAGGGAGGGGAGGCAGGCAGAGAGGCAGGGAGGGAGGAGGCTGATACACACATCCCCAGGATGCAACATGGCAACACGGTTTGACTGGCGACCCCGGTCACGTGACGCGCAGGCTGGCAGCGGTTACATCAGCCTGGCCCCTGGTGGTTGTAGTAGTAGTGCTGGGTGGAGGGTGGGGTGAGCAGCTGTTACAGCTAGTGTGCCAAAGGGCTGATAAAGCTCAATCCACGTCCTTTTCCGGCTTTTTCTAACTCTGCTAGTTTTGCTTACATCTTACAAATCTGGTAAACACAACAAAGGTTTCCTCAAACCTTTAGAAAGGGTGTCTTTTTTAGATTTATTTCCACCGTTTAATTATGTACTCATGTCTTAAAACATTTATGGCGAACTCTCAGTGACCACTCCTCTTTAGCCTTTAAAAGCACAGAATAAAATATTTATCATGTTTATAACCTGAAGTGTTTGATATAATGGTGAGTAATATTTTTTTTTATTTCAACACTGGTTATGGACCTCTTTCTTAAGAAAAACAAGCTTCATTAAATCACCTTGTACTTTGGCTAATTACCTTGGAAATTTCTGGACTCTTCTAATGGATCTTTATTTAAACGCAGTCACACATTCCTGAGTAAACAGGCCTGTAATGAGAAGTTTGTCTTTCTATGATTCATAGATTGTAATTCTGTTAGTAGGCGACATTTTTTTTTTCTAATTTTTACCATTAAACTAATTGATTATTTCATAGTCATTCGCTGTTGATTTAATTAAGAGACTGCATAATTCAGAAGCTTTTAGGTTGTTCCAGTAGATTGTATTCGTGCTCTGAATCTTTTTTCCTTGGGTTGTAAAGTAAACAAACCGACACTGAAGAGAGCCCCTAAAATCTGCGGTGGGAAAATGATTACTGTAGCAAAATAAGAGGCTTCCCTCTTCAACCCCTCTTTGCTGCAACATAAATGAGGGCAGACTCTGGAGATGGGGCAGGCAGCAGACGTCAAAGGAGAAGCATGATGTGTTCGTGAGGGCAAAGCTGGACACTGAAGTGACAGCATAAAAGAAAGCGCCGTCAGGCTGCAAACACACTGCAGCCGGAGGGAAGAAGGGAAACTCTGCTCTTCTTGATAATGGGGTGAACAAGAATGAACAACATGCTGACATGACTTCAGCGACTATTTCCTCCGTCAGTTAAAAACGCAAACATCGTGAGAGCATTTCTGACATGGTCAGAGATGTTTCACCCTTTACTTTCACTCCAAGGCTAGACTCTTGGTCATGTGAACCACTAACAGGGTAGAAATCACCAACTTAAACTGTGTTAAATTCATGACCTACATAGCAGATATGAGATCAGACAATGCAAACAGTAGATTTAAGTATGGTAGGAAATATAGAAAGTAGTATATTTTATACAAGACAAAGAATGACAAACATTTTTATTTTAAAATTTTTTCTTTACAGAATAATTACCATTTTATGTTGCCTTAATTATTATTAATTACCATTTATAAAAGACAATGGAATATTTTCATCTATCAGGAGATTCGTGGTGGTTTCAGTTAATCTTATACATTTCCTCACTGTTTAAGTGGTATCCCTTTTTTAACTATTTAGCCATCCTCAAAAATTTTTATGTACTACCATATGTTATTACCATACGGCATAATGGCTCAGTTACAATTTTTAAGTGTCCATATATCTTAAATGTATCTTTCAGTCTTCTACTTTTGAGCAAATGTTCTGATGTTTGTGGTGGATGGATAGGATCTCACAGAGAAAAGGTTTTTTTTTTGGACAGCTGTTCTTTTAAAATCTTGTTGATTTTAAAAGAACTGACCCAGGTGAAATATCACTTGTTTCCCTGATCAGCTGAATAAGTAATACAATAAAATAGAAGATTGTGCTTTTGTGAGGAATAAGTAAGTCTGGAGGTCAACATTGCACAATTGAAGTTTAAATCTTCAAATCTGCACAACCCTGCAGTTTTTCTTTTAAAATAGTCATATTGAAAGAAAAAAAAAATACATAGTTGCATCAAAAAATGTTCCAAAATTTTATAACTTTCTGAACTGTAAACAAATTTTATTTTTTTCCATATGTGAGTAGTTTAGGGCCAAATTAAAAAAATATTACTTTAAAATTAACCAAGATATGGTTTCTTTAAGTTGAGGCTTAAAAATAGCTAAAGAATCAATTTTAACTCCAAAGTTTCAACAAATACACAAGTATTTGCTCACATTAGATCCAGGTTAGTGTTTCCCTGCATAGACCTTTTGAACCGTTACCAGAGCGCCCAACCCACAAAATGAACAATAAACAGGAAATAGCAGTTCAGAGCAATGAAAGAACATCAGTCTAACAGGTTCCAGGACCAGAGTAACAGCTAAACTGACCCACTGCAAGCAGATTTCTCAAAGACCAGTGACCCTTCACACACCTGTCTTCACATCAGGCAGCAGAAACACACCGTAATGTCACTAGGTCACTCGCCAGTGAGTATTGGTGTAGGACCAATACACCATATCATGGTTACTATGACAACATCCTATTTCTTCTTGTTCGCAGCAGACCCAGCTCAACACACTGAGTGGTGGGAGGAGAAAGGAGGCACATACCCCCTATACATACACACACATACACACACACGCGTGCACCCACCCCTGCGCACCCACACGCAGTCACCTCATACACTTACACAGACAGGCACTGCATGGCAATTTCTCTTTGATGCTGATGTAACGAGACTGCTACACTGGAAATCTCCCATCCTTTTCCTCCACATGAGATGTTGCTCTGATCCTGCAGTGTGATGCTCCTTCCCCTCGGTCACATGACGCCATCATCCACAACAGGCCATAGAATTTATTCATAATTCACCCTATAATACCCCTAACCTTACTAATGATATTACAAACTAAAACACAATTTTAGTTTCAATCACTGGGGACTAAGTGCAGAAAAAATAAAACAAGCAGGAGTATTCCCACCCTGTCAAACAGTGCAGCAGAATTAAATTGAGCCAACATTCCCAGTCAAAAGATAAGAAGATTAGTTGGGGGGATGTGGATGTGACAACATATAAAAATAGCTTTCTCTACATGCCTGACCGAGTCTCTAGCTCTACCTGCAGGAAAAAAAAAACAACAAAAAAACATGGACCAAACACACACACACACCATTAGCTGTCCTGGACTGTGAGGGCGACAGTGTCAGGCACAAGCAATTTACCTCGGGCTTCCCTCAGCATCAACATGTAATCTGAGATTATTATATTAAGAACCAGAACTCTGTCCCAACAAAACAACTCATACACATGCCTACATACGGCAAGGCCAATGACTGACATATTTAACATGCTCAATGGAAAAGCATCTAAAAATGAACCGCAGCTGAAGTGAGGAATAATAAGAAATGTCAGTTTGTGAGAGAGTCCATCTTAATAAATGGGTCTCCAAGCAAACTCACATTAAAATCAACTGAAAATTAATAAATTACAATATTATCCTCAATTACATCCTTATTGTCCCCCAAACATTTATCAGATTTTTTTTAATCATAGGCAGTTGAGAGAAAATGATGGAATTTATACATTTTGTTGCTTTTAATGTCTGCAGGGAGAGCAAAATAATTCAGATTTTTCTGTACTTGACCAACCAATCATCATTAAGAACTGATCTCTGGTCAATTCTGTGTATCTCTAATGCAAAAGTTTTTTAGTGTGATAGAAACTCTGTCAAAGTTAAATGTACAAAGAATCATTTGTTCAATCATCTCTCTTTGAAACCATGTCACAATCTTTGTGCTTCATTTATAATAAACATAAAACTTTCTATTTGATAAAATGTATTAATTTTCCTTTTGAAAAGGCTGCTGTCTTTCTTTTCTCTACAGACGAAAACACAAGCAAAACTGATTTTTTTTTAATCACACAAGCAGGTTTTATAAGACAGATATTTATCATTTTTATAGGATTGCAAAGGTTGCAGACTCAGGTTTGGAGACATTCAGACCATGAAAAGAAGGTTTGTTGACAAAAATAGAATCACACAAGGTCAGTGGCAGAAAATTCCTCCAGTGATGGCAATATTTTTGAAAATGAACATATGAGAAGCATGTTTTTATTGCTCAATTATTGTAATGGTGCTTTCTTTTAGATGTTAATGTATGCTGTGCACCATGGAGTGGGAAGAATCTAAATTTCAACTGCGCTGTCTGGAATATGCATCAAACTACCCATAAAGCTGCTTTTAATCTTTTACAATTTTCATCTAGTCTGCATGTAAAAGTTGGTGATTCTGTTCCTGTTTTCTCCAACGCAAACAATGAACGGCTCCTTAACTCTCTGACATGCTAATCTAACACTTCAGACATTTCCTCTGTTACTCATTAAAACTTTTAAAAGGAAAACATTTATCAAATAGCTGGACTCTCGAAGATTAGGAAAGCATAAAGAACACCAGTGTAAAAATTGAATAAATCTATGTCTACTATAATAGATTTTATAACCAGAAAAGCAAGATGGCTTTATGAGAACTTAAGCTCAGGAACAAGAACTGAAATAAAAGTGCTACAGCTGTAGTAACCCAGTTTTGAAAAAATAACAAAAGGAAAAAAAATAAGATTAAAGTCACAAAAGTTAATTCCACCCTTCCAGACAGACAGCCAATTTTTGAAACAGAGATAAAAAAACAAAACAAAAAAACTCCTGTAGTGCATAAGCTCTAGAGTCATAGTGGATTTTTTTTTCATTATTACTGTTTTCAGCAAGCTTAGTTGTCGTCATAAGAACTACTGATCATGGCTAAGCACGTTTGGGTAGACAACCTTTTTCAAACCACTTGAAAACTTGCAAGAAAATTGCACATCTATTCTGTGTGCTTATTTCACACAACAAAAGATGCAAATGGAAGAATGCAAACACATACTAATAAGTGATAAGAAATTGATGACACAAACTATAGGAAGCCATCAAATATTGATATTTTAGTCAGTCACCAAAGGATTTCTAATTATTTATTTTCCCAAACTTATAAATAACAGCTACATCTGTTTTCCTTCAAACCACCAGTTTATGTGTAGGGGTGTGCCTGTGTGTTTGTCAATGCATGGAACCAAGCTGTGTATGTCGGGTTTGTTCAGCTCCAGTCATGCATTGGTTTGGTCAAAACAATAGTTCTAACACAAACATGCTAGATAAAGAGTCTGCTTTACATAAACGACAAACGTTTTTCAGCGTGGTCTAACGTACAGCAGCATTTGACAATAGGCAACCATAAGCTGGAGGCTTGGACACTGTGAAAGGTTCGGCTGGCAACCACAGCAGCACAGGCGTTGCATGATGAGAAGCTGCAGATAAGAGGTAGCGGCTACTGATGAGCTGACAAAAAAGACAAAACCATTATGATCGTTGTGAAGATGCTAAATACGGTGTGTTTAGATAGATATGTTGTCTGGTTTATGGAAATGATTGATGAAGGCTGCTAAAGTCCAGACTTTTTATCTAGCTGACCAAATTAGTTTAACTTTTTCCTCTTTGAATCACATTTAGCTGTGTAGATTGATTTGACATATAAATTAATCCAATTTAGACCACATTCATAAATACATCAAATATAGAATAGATCAAATTCATTAGTATGTTCCTTCCTTTCTTGTTAGATTATAAATAGAGGGTACAATAGAAACATGAGGTACTCTCATGACTTGAGTTTATTTCCAGGTTAGTCGCATAATATTTCGCACTTGGGGCTTAAAAAAATTAATTTTTGTCATACTAGAAATGGCATGCCTTGCTTCGTATTATAAAGGACTACTGTTTGTTGACATGTCATTTTGCTGTATGCATTTAATGCTACATATTATAATGCGTAAATAAAAAGACAAAATAGAAACTGATCACAATGATTGGTTTCATAGAGGAAAATAAGTCAATTATATTATTCAAGTCAAATAAGTCAATTCAATTATTCAAAAATGTGTCTGACAGCTTGATAATGTTAGAAAACATCATCAATCTGCTTAGTTGCTTCATATCACCCCAACTTAAAAATCAGACAAATTGAGCAGTTTGTAAAATCTCTGATTATGAAAAATTTAAGAATAATATGTGAACTAGAGGAGCACCAACCATCAGGTAAGGCTGCATTCACTTTATATTTGGAAAACTACATCTCTATAGAGCAGCTGATTGCAGGTTCTACTGGAGCAGATAGCCCAACTAATCCTACAGTTTATACCAACTTGTTAGACTCCCATTCATAAGGCGCAAAACAGCAAGAAGGTATAATATTTTGCACAATAAGCACTTGAAAATCACAACTACTAAATTTAACGTGTTTATTCTAAAATTTTCTAAGGTGTATGAATGAAAACATAATAAGACATTATTGCTACTGAGAACATTTAACTGCAATGACCCCTTCATCATTTTAGGAGTAGTTGCAACAATGGTTGCTTTTTTCTTTTGAATGAAAAGCTGTTAGATCATGTTATCCATTTCAGTTTTAAAGCTTTGTGTAAATACCAGGATACAATGAAACCATGACAATTTTACCAAAGAGACCCATATTGTGAGACTCTCATACAGTGTCATATTTAACAGAATATATTCTAATGATTGTTTTTGTTGTAAACACAGGTGTGATTGACTTTTTATTTAACCTCAAACAGCAGGTTGTTTACTGACAATAAGAGCTGAATTAGGATCTCCAGGTTTTAAAACAGGTTTGCAACAGTTTTAGTGCCAAGCGGAGAAGGAAAATCAGCGATGATCAGAAATGGCTGTACAAAAGCAATACCCTCCTCTGCTATTTTATTGTAAGCACTTATAGTAAAACAGCAGGTAACAAAACTAATTACCATCTATCTGAAAAACATCACAGATACACTACCCTGCAAAAGTTTTCATACCCTTTGAACTTTTGTAATTGTTTCGCCTTCTAAAGACTCATTTTATGTGATAAACCAAAAGAAACATATTGTATGTTGTTTTTAAGTACAAGAAAATACATAGTTTCGTTTTTGGTCTTTTACAGATGACATGGCTTCTTCAGTCCGCCTGACGTGAAACATTGTGGAAACACATTCTGTAGATCTGACAGGCTTTCTTACAGGATTGCCATTCATCTGGCTATCTGCTCTGACTAAACACCCCCACAGCATGAAATTGCAACCAACATGCTTTGCAGTGAAGATGGTGTGTTATGTATATTTTATTTTGATTTATATTTTGACTGAACTTTGTTCTTGCACCTGTTTGTATAGGGAAAAAGTACATATGGAGGTGGAGTTTCTTACATTTTAAAAAAAAAATATGTAACAACAGCACTGATCAACTACCAAAAATTCTAAATGAAAATGGAATTAAAAAAAAAGTCACTTAAACTTGTTGATCTCTAAACATCAAGTGTTGCTGGTGTCCTAACGTAACACCACAAATATTGAAACCATTTAAACATTGTTCTTACACTTTACAAGCACTGTTTGTCTATCAAACAAAATTTCTATAAAATACACACTGAACCAGCAGCCAACTGACCAGAAATAAAGAGGGATGCGCTCGTTCACTTTGGTCGATTCGTCCAACCTACAGCTCTAAAGCCATTCAGTTTCCTTTTTTAAATATTTAAAATATTTTGAATGAAACGATTTGTAACATAATGTAAATTAAAACATGCCAACTTTGAACATAACATTCCAACAAAATGCAGCTCGATTTAAGAAATGGGATGAAAAACCAGAGAATAGAAATCAACATGAACTGAGCATGAAGGCACCAGATAGCTGAGCAGCAGAGGACCCCTGACCACCACAGAGCAGCAGCAACAAGCACAGCAGGTCAGCACAGCAGTAAAGCAAGGAAACACTTCAGGAGGAAATGTTGTTTTCGACAGCACTGTGTACACACCTTGGCATTAATATAGGGGTCAAAGGGCCCACAGCGTTTGAACTCTTTATGGTCTACAGAGCTCTGCAAGGGAGGAAGAGAAGATAGGTCGGTGGTTTCGGTTCAGACAAGCAATGAATGAATGAGGAATCATCACATAGATGAGTCAAACTAAACAAAAAGGAGAAAAAAATTGAGTTAAGTTAATGAATAATCATGAACAGCCAGGAAGAAATGGCACAAAATGAGTCTATGAGTTTCTCAGCAGGCCGCATTCACAGCGAATCAAATTTGATTAAAATGACAAACTTAATTTTTTTCATAATCTTCATGATGTGCCATTTTTTCTTATGTTTCAAAACAGGACAGCCCAAAGGGATGCTCTCTGTGCATAAAGCAACCAAAAAATATCAAAGACAAGCGTTAAAACGGTTAGAGGAAATGAGCACTTCTCACTCTTGGCACAGCACTGAAGCCCTTCAAGTATCACATTATCAAAGGAGAAGTCAGTATCATAATGCACTGAGGTTAATGCACTGTGGTCACATTCTTTTTTAACATTAATCTTGTTTGGGTTCAGGCCACGCCATGCTCAACTGCTCGAGTCTGAACGAGGCTCTTTTTCACAGCTTTCTGTGATCGCTTAATGAAACTTTACAGCTGCCATTCTGGTAGCATCACAGTTTCATTTTTTCAAAAACAAACTGCTCAGAAGCTGACTCATTTCAAACTGTCCTTAGAATACCCTAAAAGGATGAAAATTCAAAGTAAAGAGAAACTTTGTTGATCACCGAGAGAACCAAAGCTCAGTTTCTACTTCCAACCAGACGAGTGGGAAATATCTGTCGTCAAAAAACAGAACCGCAAATGTGGCTGTGACTAAAAGAACAAGCGCACAGGAGTGGCAGACCTGCTCGTTGATTTGGGGGTTTGAACGTCCCTGGTGGATGAGAAGTTTTACGATGCGCTCGTCTCCCTTCCACGCAGCCAGGTGGAGCGGGTAGCAGCCCTTGTTGTCGGCGATATTGGTCAAGGCCTCGTTCCGTAGCAGCGCCTCCACCACAGCGCTGCGGAGGAATGAAGGCACAGGACGGGTCAGAACCTTTATGGAAGGCACTAATGAATGAGCACAGACAATCAATACCTTAATCCCCCTTGTGGGACTCCTGTCTGCAAATCCAGACCTCAGAGTACAAACACTTAAGCGAAAGCACAGTGTTCCCCTACACCCGGCAGGTGTTTAGTTCCGTTATCTTTGTACATCAACACTGTTACAATATAAACTGATTAAATCAAACGATGACAATGGGTCTCCAAAATCACTATGATGTGCTATGAAAATGTTGGAATATGTGTGACTATCTGTTGGGGTTTTTTTTTTTTTTTTTACATAATCATTCTCAGAAGTTAAGACAAAACAACTACAATTCCTGGTATTTTTAGACATTCTTAGCCATTATCAGCATCTAAGGATTTTCAAAAGGTTGCCAACACTTTCCAATCCAACATGGTAGACAAAAAGAGAATTGAAAACTGAAAAGGCTAAAACAAAGCAACTTGTCTGTAAGACATTAAGCTTTTCTGCTATCAGCTTGAATCTTTCTTTTTCTCCAAGTAGCAATTAAGGCAGAATGCCTACAAGGAAAATGCAGTTGCCTTCGAGAGGTATATTTTTGCTTTTCATTTTCCTCTGCCACATCGGTACTGGAAATGTTCTAAGTCTCTTTCACATGGTAACACCATCTACACTAAAGGCTGCTGTTGGAAGCACCAACCTGGTGTGGCCCCTTCCTTGATCCAAAAAAATAATAATCTGACTTTCTAGTGTCCAGCCAGTTGGCCAGGGGTCAGTGCCAATTAACCGAATCAGAATCCAAAAACCTAAATACAGAATTTGAACATCTTTGTGCATGAAAATGTTTGTGATTTTAATACATTTGGAACAAAATACAAACTTGCAGTTCAAATTCTCTTATTCATCTCTGATGTACCTGTGTCCATTGAGGGCAGCATGGTGCAAAGGTGTGTATCCAGTGCTGTCCACACAGTTCACATTGGGGCCTCTCCAGATGCTGTGAAAAACAGAAACGATTGTTAGACTTCTGTTTTTGACACGTCAGGTGAAAATATATGCACACATACAACACGGCAACAAACAGCTCCCACTCATTTGACAAGATGACCACCATTTCATTCTCAAATTGCATCACCACCACCCATCTTTGGTTGCATACAGCTGCAGGGTTTCTGCAGGTTTCAACAGCTAAAAATTAAGACTTTTAAAGACCACTATGAATGAAATTCAAGACCTGTATCATGACAGAAATGAACATAAGAAACAGTCTTGACTCCCGTAGTGCGAAACCTTTTTTTTTTGCACAGAATGAATGTAGCACTATGTGGGTTTGCAACAAAAGTGATCCAAAGGTGAAGACAAACATAAAAACAACTGGTGATAAATTTGCGCTTTGTTATATACCAAAAAGCAGATTAGCTAGCTAGCTTTTCTCCTCCGTTTCCCCTGGAGAAATCTGAAACAATGCTTCATGCTAATGCAGCTGCTAATACACGCTTGCTATCCAGCAAGGGCATACAGTCACCAGCAGCCTTAACCGTCTTGAGTCACAATGAAAACAGGACTCAAACACGAATCAAACATTTGCCTGACAAAAAAATCCCACGAGAAAAAAATAAAGCCTACATAGGATATACAAGATTAAATAGTCTTTCCACAACAACATTTAAAACCTGTGATTCATGCATTTAAGGTCAACTTGTGCTTAATAAATGTAAGGCATTTTAAGGCCTTAATTTTAAGAAACATGAATTTAAGACTTCATAAGGATGTCGGTGGGAAACCACCTTCAAGCACATTTTTTTAAAATGAGAAAGAATGAAACAGAACAGGGCTGTCAGCAGCAGAAAACAGGAAAATCAGGAAGAGATACAAAAACTAAACATCTCCTGAGCAAGCGATGACCTGGGACCTGGAGAAAAACAAGCTGGGGACATGCAAAGGCGGTGGAAAAAAGAAGCAGTGAAAGACCTTAAAGCTATTCATGGGTGAAGTGTGAAGTAGCCTAGTATCAGCCCTGCACTCTCATTCATTTGCACTCAACTCAGCTGTCAGTTTTGATTGGTTTGGGCTTTTTTTTCCCCTTAATTTGCAAAGAGCACTGCGGTGAGGAAAGAAAGAACTATGATGCAAGGAAGAGGGGAGGGAAGCAGCAGAGGAGGACAGAGAGTGTAATTTAAGAAGCCAAAGGATGTCTGGCGAGACATAGTGCCAAGACGGGATGTGGAGCTCCCTGAAAGACTTCAACAAATCCTAAATAAATCATGTGACTTAGAAATCCCAGCACGAGTGAACCAAATATCTGAGAGCGGAGTCAGAAAAGGAAATGGAGCAAACAGAGATGGGCTTCACAGAGAATCAAACATATCTGAATATTTTTTTTATTTATACCGTTTCAATCATATATGTAACAGAAACTATCTGAAAGGAAAACAGAAAGAGTGATGTGGTATTTGAACAGTTGAAGACAAACTGAAATAGATCTAAATCCTTCCAAGCCATTGAATATTAAATATTCCTCAAGTCCTTTCAGGACAGAAAACCCCCTTCAAAATCAGCTTGGTGATTTCTGCAGACAAAATGTGACTTAATCCCTAAGATAATCAGTGAGTAAATGAAGCGACAAAAGTTTTCTTGGTGTCTTCACATCATTGTGTCACTTTACTCCCCAAAGAGACACACACATACACACACACACACACACACACACACACACACCACACAGCTCTTTTCTGTTGCAGTAATGGCCGTTTTGCCCCCTTAAAATACATCTCCCACAATAGCTCAGCCAAGCAGCCTGCAATTACACAGCCAGAGCCGTCTCATTAAATAAGTGTCTTGTGTAGGGCTCTGTAGCCTGCAGAACAATCGGTCTGAGAAGAGCGCAGACACACGGGGGAAGCTCAGCTCCGCCATCCAAAACATAAGCTGTTTATTTGTTAGAGCAGGCCTTCTGGGTAACGTCTCAGAAAGTCACGGGACATCAAAAGCACTGCTCAGAGAAAACACTCAACTGGGAAATTGTGATGATAGGAAATGCTGGAGACTGAGAAACCTCTGTTAAATGTGCATCAGAAGTTTCTATGGGAGGACTCAAGGCGCTGATGCATACTGTCTTCATAACATCTGGATTTCTGGCTGTCAAAGTTGTAGCAGGGAGGACAGCAGTCCTGCCTTAAATGTGGGTATGGATCTCATCAGAAGGGAAAACAGGAGACAAACAGACCTCCAGTAGCTGTCCTACATAGAAGAGTTATGTAACTAGTAGGAGTAAAATCCCCCACAAATGAAAATTACCATGAACAGGAACTAAGAAGCATCCATAAAGGGAGAATGTGCAGACATAGGGTGGGAGCAATAATGAAATCAACAGAAAATTATTTGCTATATAAACACTGAGTGAGGTGTGTCATTATGACTACTAGTATTTTTTATCATTTCACTTTGAAACACACAATGTCTTCAGGTTTACATCAGTACTCTTTTACTCTTTGTCCAAAGCAAAAAGCTTCACTAAACCAATTTCTGAATTTACAAAACCTGCATATAACATGCATATCTTACAAAATATGATGTTGGGGGGGGTTAGTTCAGAGCATGTTTTATGTGATTAGGGTCTGAAAGATTAAAGGAAGTAGAGTTTCAGCTGTATTTATGACACTTGTGCAAGAGCTTTGAGCAAAAAGCCTTGTATTATCGTTTGAATTGTTCTGCAGAATATTAAAAAAAATCCTTCAGCTACAGTCCGTTTAGTTTAATAAATCCAAGTTAAACAGATAAACAACAAAACTCTGGATCGGAAACATGCAGGTGAGAGTCAACTTACTGAGTCACTAGATTCACAGGAAACTATTTGTGTTGTTTAAAAATGGATGCAGTGAGGACAGAAATTTTTCAAAACTGAGTGGGTTGATTTCTACCTTGATGGGAACTGATGACAGGCTGGTCGGACTGCCATTAAATTTACTTATCTACATGTTCTCAACATGCCTAAGTACAACATGATGCAGTGAGGTGGTAAAACTGAAGTCAAAGTAAGGACAGAGACGTAAGAAGCCATTAATGAAGGAGACAAACTCTAATATGTTTGTGGTAAATTCAGGGAGTTCAGGAAAGATGTTCTGTTTTACCGATTTGTAAAGCTTTTAATGGACAGCACAAAAAAAAACTGATTTGCTTTCAGTTTTTAATATGGTAAAAAGCTTAAAAGTTATACCCTGATAATTATTATAGCCCCGAATCTTTTCATCCATTATTTTGTTTAATATTTGTTAGTTTCAAGTTTAGACTTTTGATCAGCTCTCTAGGTCAAAACAAGCTTCCTCTTCTATTTTGGGAGGTGTAACATCGAACAGATTGCAAAACTGCTCTAAAAACTAACACTCAGCAATGGGCAAATATTTATGATGCATTTGCTAATTGGACATCCTCATCACAGATAAAAAAAGGGACTTTTAAAAAGAAAGTTTACTCAATGTTACAAACATTGAGTCACATCTGCCTCATGACCAAAAAGGAGCACAGCGCATCACGAGGCACGTTATGATGCTGGCAACATATCGCATTTCTAATCAGGACCAAGGCTGTTCATTAATCCCATCTGAACTGCTGCCACACAGAGCAAGTGAACGTTTCATTACATTTCCTTACAGTCAAAGTCTTCCTGCTTGCTATTAAGACAGCTGCCAGCAGCAGCGGCTTTAAAAGCTGCATAAGTGTTTCGTCCTTCGAGCATTTTGGCAGCATGGCACTCAAGGGCATGAGTCAGACTGGTGCTCCACAATCCACTTCATCCTCTTACTACGGCTCAAAACCAACCTCACCAAGAGATGGAGCTTAGGCCCACAGCGGAGGTAATGGGCAAAACAGAGTTGATTTGGTTCGAGAGGGAGGCGGGGGGCACATTCATGGGAACTGGCTGAGGAATTCCTGTTTGAAAAGCTGAGCTAATCCTTAATTTGCCTGTGGGGATATCAGTGGGATGAAGCTAGAGTTTGCAAGACATTCATGGACGTTTACAAATCCTGATCACTGTGGCTGGAGGAATAAAAAAAACACAAGTGCACCTCTATCAATTGGAATATAATTCATTAATGTCAATTTAATGTTTCGACTGCTTGAGTCCTAGTTCAAGTTACATTCCCTGCACTCTGTAAGCGTTCAAGTAAATCAGCATTATATGGGCAATACGGGTGTACATAGTGAAATAAAATATGAATGAAAAATGTATTTATTTGAACAATTCTCTTCAAAACTGAAAAAATATACCATAGCTTTGCTACACAGAGAGTGCTAATGTATCTGTTAATTTAATTAGGGAAAAAAACTGGTATATTGCATTAGATCAACTGAACAAGCTTTGCCGTCCCTGGTGCTTTTTTCCCTCCAGACAACTTTCCATTCATATGCCTGGAAACAGAAATCTGAAGAGTCAGCTGCTTAAAAAACGGTTTTCATGGCTTAACTTCCTAATGGAAGCAGTTAATGAGAGTCTCGTAGACAACTGTAAAGTCAGCAAACTTCTCTATGACTGTCCAGGTCATAACCAGGTCATAACATAACATTTCTGCATTAAAAATCTCATTTTTTAATCATTTGTCCAGTGTACTATAAAAATGCTATATAAAATGTATTTTATTTTCATTTACTGTAGGCCACAATCATCAACCTTAACCAAATTAAACACTTGAAATTTATGAATCTGTGCATAATGAATCTATATCTGAATTTAATTACTGTGACATTTCAATTTATTGAGATACACCTGCATGTTCTGCCTATTTCAGTTTGCATATCAGCTACAAAGGCTGCAAATTAATAACATTCAGAAAAGATACTGGTGTTTGTGAGCTGGGTCCAATACTTAAGCAACACCAAACTTAAAGATGCAGTATGTTCATTTGTGCTCAATACATAAATGTAGGTCATACATAACCAGACGGTCATGCATATTTATTGAGTTTGCTTAGATGAAAAAGTAAACAGAAAATAAAGAGGAAATTCAGTCAGCTAATTAATAATGCAAAAAAAGAAAAAGAAAAAAGAATCCACATCAGCCGAAAGCTAAAATAAACAACTAAATGTTGATTTATGGACTCCAAGGAAGGAAGGAAAGGCTAAATGAATTCAGCAGTCCCTTAAAGCACAGAAGAACCCAGCTGAGCGCGGACCCCACGTCATAAACAGCTTTATCTGTCAGTCTATTAGCAGTGTGGCCACTCTGCCAGGCACTGGTCTGCCCCGGCAGAGACTGGCTCATGTTAGCCACCGTTGGGGAAATTGGCTTAATTATGCATAGTGCTGGCAGCTGCTGGAACCAGATGCCCCGCTGCCAAGTCAACCTGAGCATCTTCATCTCAGCACAGACTGAAGCACCTGCCAGAGGTCTCCATTTCTGATGAGAGCAGGACAAAATACTGCAGCAAAGAGCAACACACTGCAGACCAATACGCATATCTGGATCAAAGGTGAGAGCGATGAACAGGTTTAAACAGGAAAATTTACCAGAAGTCAGAGAAATGAAGAAGTGAAATTTGACAAACAGCAACAACAACAAAAAAATCAGAAGACTGCAATAACAACCAGATTCTTTTTCACAAACTAAAGACCCATGACTGTGTTTTACTATTTAAATTTATGACAGCCTGCACTGAATATATACCAAAGAAGTGCTTCTAATGAGATTTTTCTTATCATGTGGTTAATGACCAGGCATCTCTCTGGGAGAAACTGGGAGAGCTCTTAATTATCACCACAAAGCAAGAGTAGACAACATGTCTCTTACGAGGACTGATATTGTAAAGGTTTTATGTACATTAGGAAAAGTAGGTCAATTTAAGCATTCCTAACTTTGCTCTGTTTTAATTGATAGGAAATAGTAAAGATTACAACAAAAATTTAACTCTTTAGATTGACGATTTTCTAACTGCTAATCAACAGGTACAACCCTGAAAGAACTACATTTTTTTCTGTTCATAAAATGAGCCAAACTGGAAACCCAAACGTTACTGTAAATACACATAAACAGCTGTTCTTTGATGTTCTTTGCTGAGTTTAGTAAAAATCACATAAAGGTTAGAGGCATGTGTTTTGATGCATAAATAGAGATAATCTTATAATCTCTTCATCGCCTGTTGATTTCAAAGCTCCATCTCCATCTCACCTCCATCACTGAACTTCAAGCGCATTTTTTTTATGTGTTATGATAACAATTTAAAAAAATATATGTGTACCAAGACAAGCTTGATGGGTGCATTTCTACTGAAATCCTGCAACAAATCACAGTTTCAAGTTAAGTCTTGGGGAATATAATCTAGATATTTCTGTTTTCAATTTCTATTACTGTTAATTAGGTAATTGTAATTAATAATGGATTAATTTTAATTGCTAACCAGTAGAACTGATTTTAAACTGCTAAGAAATTAATAATATGCAAAACAGTTCCATGCAGTAAGGGGTCATTCCAAGAATGTATGTGAATACCATGTATTAGCTCTTTCTGTTTTTCTTTTAGGCTTTCAAATTATAAAGCAACTTTTTGTCAAGGTAGAAAACCTCGACAAGGTGACATGAATCATCAAAATGCTTGAATGACAGATTCAGCTTGCACTGAATCTACTTTACACCTACTAGTCAATATTACAAAATCTCCTAAGTGAATTTGGTGATGAATTTTAACCAACCGCCCTGCTGCGGGAAGCCAAAAGCTCCAGCATTAACCAAATCTGTTCGATCGTGGTTAAAATGGGCAAAACAAAATAAAAATAAGCATCAGCAACACAATTCAAATCCTGATTGAGTCCTCACAACTCATAACTTCACAAGGAGTATTTCACAAGGCATCTGTTTTGCAGCAGGAGGTGTGAAAGAACTGCATATGCTTTAGAAAAGGCACGCAGCAGAGCAGTCTAACAGTGTTTAACAGAATCAACATGATTTCCAGAATGAGGAAAGCAGGAGAAAACTCATAAAAATGGATTACAAGGAAGGAAAGAAGAAAACAGCCAACAAGGACTAAAATGAAAGGATATGAAAACACCGTCCTTCAGCAATTCTACGCTTATCTTAGCTGCTTCAAAAGAATTTAGACCAGCTTCAATAGGGAATCTCATTTTCGTTTTGACAGAAACTCTCTGTCAAAACGCACCTCAACTCGCAGCTCAATTCCTGCAAGTTGAGGTGAATCAGCAGCTTTTTTTTTAGTTATGTCGACAACTCTGTTTTAAAACCAGAAGTTCTGTATGATACAGTCTGCATAGCTTGACTATTTTTGTTAAAAGCTCAGCTAGTCTATCATATTCATCAGCAAAATCAATCTTTAAACAGCCTTCTAAAAAAAGATATTTCTGCAGCAATGAGACTGATCCTCCACAGACTAAATGTGCCCTTTAATGTTGAAATTAAAGCAAGAATTATTCCTTCCCCCCTGCCCCCCTCACCTGGTCAACAGCAAAGCAAAAGCGGGGCTATAATAAGAAAACCATGTAACATTTGCTTTCTGGGTGGACAACTCCACATGTTCCAAGTCTGAAGGTGGAGCAGAGGTTGGCCTCGACTCAGCAGGTGGGCAGGAAGACTGCTGAGAGAAGCAGAGTGGGAAAGACGTAGACGCCAGATGGATGAGAAAACATCTAAGCTGCTGGATGTAAACAGTCGCATGTTGATGCGCGCAGGTCGTAAATGAGCCACTAGGCACTTCTCACTGCGGATTGTTGTGTTACCTTTTGCTTTTGTTATCTGTTGCATAAAAGACTAGAGCATAGTCGATGGTCTCAATAGTCAGAATAAGGCATGTTCTGCAATACTTCCCTTAACTTTCAGCTTTAAAACAGGAACCATAGACCGCTATAAAACAGCACTTTCTGCTGAAAGCTACAGAACTGACAAAACTGTTTAAGTGCTAAGATTAAACTTTAGCCGAAGCTCACCCCACCCCCCTTTTTTTTTTTAAACTAACAACCCTTCGAGGCACTGTCACAAGATTATTTTCTTCTCTTCCATTAAACTTCAAAGGAGCTTCCTCTCCACTACTAACTAATCTCCCAAACTCTGACCCACTTGGATGAAGGCTATTTTTAGTCCACCACCATGAAGAGGGCTTGAGACTGAATTAAGAGGACACTGTATTTGTCATACACAAAAAAAAAACAACAAAAAAAAAAACACACACACAACTGTGGAATCCATCACTGCTAGGCGCCATTCTGCATGGCTTCTGTGACTAAACAAACACAACACTCAGAGGAGAGTATCCCAAACTCAGATGCTCTTGGAATGCTAACATTGTGGTGTTACATTTCCCAGCACTGCTCCCTCCTACTAATGTCTGTTTCAGTTCAGAGGTCAACAAATGATGTGCTGTGACCACTGTGGGTGCATCTGCCCAGACAGCAGGAGATGATCAGATGGAGCTTTTCCTGGAATGCAAGTGGTACAAATGGCCTTGTCATCACTTAAGGTTCCAGTGCTGGAAGGTTTTTCCAGGAAGCTGGAAAACCAGGGTTAAAGAATAACCCAAATCAGGGAGAAATTTAGCCCAGAAATAAAGCTTTTGAGGATACACACTGAAATAAGTGGTGAGTTTTTATTATTATTTTTTTCCTTTCTGGTTGAATACTCCCAGCATTTTGCTTCAGACATCACCACCTCAGTTTAAACAGCATTACAGTTTTAAATATCTGGCTGAAATGACACAGGATGAGAAATCGAGACAATTGGTTGCAAAACTCAGTAAGTCAAAGTGTCACAGTGTCTTGTATAATGATAAAAGTAGCAAATCTCAAAAGAAACGTAAATTCAAATGACTAGTTTAGTCACAGGTTCTTCATTTAGCTCTCTGAGGAGGTTGATTGCTTCTTTACTTTAAGTTGCTTTAATGTCATTTGTTGTGACACCTTAAACAAACAACACACACAGTGTGTTTGCTTGCCTTAGTGCGGTGGAAATGATTTGATCTAAAAAAGGGGGAAAGAAGATTAACTAATTAACATCTATACAAGTATAAAGATATATTACTATTTCTTAGCTGCTCCATGCTTGCTTGTGTCTGTATATATCTGATGTGCATAAGTGCATATCTACAAAAACACAGGTACACACATACTAAAGGCACAGATAAAATCGGCACCGATTTCCTAACTTTTGGGTGATTGGTAATTGGAGATGGTATCTTCACAAAGGCCTGGAAATCAACCACTGTTTCCTTTTGTTTTAGCATGATAGAAGGCTGACCGACCCACCCGTTCACCAGGTCTCATTTGCATATGTGCAGTTAACAAAAGTCCCCCCATTGTTGCTAATTAATTACATTATCGTATATTTAATGATTTTTCACACAAAAAAGTTTGAGAAATTGGTATCTGCCAAAATCGGAATCAGTCGGGTTTTTTTAAAGATCAGCGATCAGAAAACTGTAATCTGTGCACGCCTAACACATGCAAGTCAGCATACTTGAATATGTGCACAAATGTGAAGGAAGGAATGTTCTGCATGTCCTCACTGAGCCTGTCCTCTCAACACACAGCAGTCCCACACTGCAGTATCACATACAACCAAACAGCTTCAAAAAACAGAATCCTGTGGGATGGTTTCTTATTGGAGGTAAAAGGAGAGCAGCAAATAGTCTCATAGTTGATAGAGCAGTTCTTCCTGGTGTGAGCAGGAAACTGGGGATGAAATAGGATGTTCTGGAGGTGTGCCCAAAGCCCTAAAAATACAAACCACTCCTCAATATAATCACTTTTATTAAGCGGAATGTCAAAAGAAATTGGATCGAACAAATTATTTAACAGCTCTTTCACAAAATCTCTAAAAGCGCTGCAAAAGCAAATAAAAAAAAGCTCTTCCTTTTTCACTCAAAGATTCCCTCTCCTCTAAATAGGTGGTCCAGTTCTGATCGACTGACAGGTCAATTTTCATTTCCCTTAGACTAGAAAGTATACAAAAGCCTCAGAATGGTTTTCTGGGCCTGATATGAATATTAAAAGCACCATCAGTAGGACGGTGAGCTTGTCAGTAGGACAAAGAACAAGACTGTGAGGAAAGTTCTAATCTGGCTAAGTTCTTGGAGTGTCCGTCCAGGACTCCACGCATTCCTCTGTTAATTTCTCCTCAGTGGGCACCCGCGCTCCCTGCCAGGGACTTGTCTCACCTCCGGTGTAACAGCAGCAGCTGTCCGAGTTAGGACAATCCAGGCCAGGAAGTGCAAGTGGATAATGAAAATCTTAACAAAAAACATCCAAAATAGAGGATTTTATAACAGAAAATGAAGTAGATACGGGGTTTTACTAAATAATTTTTCATCGTTTTTTGCTACAAGTATTCTTTACTGGGACACTTTTTGTAAGAGACTAACAGAAATAAATGCCTGATAGATAAGTGGAAGGAAAATAACTTTGGATAAACAAGAATAAAACCCAGTGCATTCACTTAGTGAAGACAGCTCTGCCATGTGTAGCTTAATGTCAGTAAACAGAACAACAAACACACCAAGACCTGGAAGTCCAGACCAAACTGAACCTTTCTGTTATACCTGAAAGATGAAACGCTAACACTACAGCATCATGCTGTGGGGATGATGAATGGAGCTAAATACAGGACAATCTTGGGAGGCAGTTGAAACCTAAATTCATTTGGGAGTCTTTAGAAAGACTTGAAAATAAATATTCACAGACAGTCTCCCTTCAATATGACTGAGTTTGAGCTATTCTGCACAGAACAGACACATTATATCACAGAACAGACACATTTCTCAGGCTCTACATGTGCAGCTTTGGTATAAACACATCCCAAAACACTTGCAGCTGCCGTTGAAGCTAAAGACCATTCGGCAACGACTCAAGAGGGCTGAATGCAAATGGATTTCACACAACATTTAAAAACCATGCATCATTTTCTTTCCGCTGCACAACTGTGCACTGCTTTCTTTAGGTCTTTCACATGCAATACTAGCACAGTACATTTACACGTGTTGCTGCAATGTGACCAAATGTGGATAGATTCACAGGATATTGATACCGCACATTTAAGAACACGTCCTAGCTTCCCTAATTGATGAAGTCCTGCTTAGAAGTCGGTGTGAAAAATGCCAAAGGTCAGTGTCTATCTCATGGCAACGCCTGGGACACACTCTCCTGGGAAAGCAGGCATTCCGCAGAGCAGAGCTGCACAACGGCCTGGTTACAAAAACACTGTGCAAGCCCCAACATGTGGCCCATTCCATGCAAAGAACGCTAGAAATCTAGTGGAAACACACACACACCCAGGAAGAGCAGCACTGAAGTCGACTGGATCATGCAGCAAAACTCGAGGATAGCTCTGCCCAGTAAACATGCCACGGCTGCTGACTAACATCTCTGCACACTGGTTCTCACACTAGTTCATTTAAACAATACAACTTGCAACTTTACACATATTAGGAAGCTTAAGTGTGCATCACAGCAACAGAAGTGTCAACAGTACATCTATTTTTTTGCATGAGGGCATTAAAGCAAGCGTGATCCGAGATTTACCAAAAACAGCAGAGATAAAATCAGCGCCGACAAGATTACCGGCCTACACTTCCCTAACAAAGGATGATGAATAGGTCACAAATAAATTTTGATGAATGAAGCAACAAACACGCAAAGCCACAACCTGCAATCCACTCGCAGACGACGGTATTGACATTTTCATCGTGCAGACCAAATCAAATGTCATGCACAGGAGCAACGACCCCACAGGCTCCCCTGTGGTCAGTACTTCTCACATGTCCATGTCCAATAAGCTCAGGTGTCCACAGGCAACACGCTTTCTACCAGGGATACACTTCCTGCATAGCCTGGCCAATTATGTCCCACAGTTCCCATTGCCAAACATTGATTGCTCAAGACAGAGTAGATGACACAATGGACTCTCCAGTCCGCCCACAGATCAGAAAGTGAAAGATGGAGCCGGCCTTGACTGCATGACATTTCTGAAATGGATTTCCGATTAAAAGAGTTTAATGCAATTACCCTAAGTACGCTGCGCTGAGTAATACATTGATGCAGCACGAGGAAGTTCACTTCAACACTTCAGCCTCAGACAAAAGGTGCCCGGCATTCAGACCCCAACCAGCTGTTTGTGTTTTAAGCGACAAACATTCAGGACAGGAAAGGCGTGGCCACGTCACAGTGCAAAGGTGTTTTCCTTCACAAACTTAAATGTATTTTATGAATTATAAGTGATTACTAAGAGAGTAGTGGATAAGTGAATTTTCAGGAAAATTATATGAGATTTTTAAAACATTTCTTAAATGAAAATGTGAAAATATGGCCTCCAATAAGCTCCAGTAGAGCTGAACGGTTAATTGGAGTAATTGCGATGAATGAATCATCGAAATAATCGTCAACTAATTCAGTAATCAATTCATCATTCCCTGCGGTACAGACTCCAAAACAAGACCATTTGTTAAAAGAACAAGATACTAAGAGCAGTAATTAAGCCAAAACTGTACAAAAATATACACATTTTACATGTAAAACAAAAAAAAATAATTGTAAACTGTTCTATCCAAAACTGCTCAAGTGGCATACTTTTAGTTTCACCCAGTTTAAAATCTGTACAAAAATATTCTATTGAGTACATTTTGCAATCTAATCAGTTAATCAGGAAAAATAACTGAAATCAGTCCTGCTCTACATTGATGTTAAAGCAAGCAGAAAGGGCTGAGCTTTTTACATGATGTTAAAAGTATTTTCTTAACTGCAGATGCAGCCTTTGTTACAAATGATCAAGTGCTGCAAACATGATCAACAATCATTTGCATATGTGCATCTTTTCATGTACTTTTAATATTGCATAAAATGTGCAGAATGTGCCGATCTGTTATCAGACTAATTGATTAATCATCAGAATAATTGTTTACTAAAGTAATCATTGGTTGCAGCCCTAAACTCCAGGTCAACTCATTTCCATAGGAAACTATCTAATCAGTACAGTCCACCTGTGTGAACCTTAGTGAACACATGGCATTTAGTCAGGGATAAAGCTGTAGAAATGCTTAAAGATTAGGTTATAAAACAATATTCTTCAGCCAGCCATTAGTAAAAAGTGGAAAAACAATGGCACAAAAATGAAAGCCTTCCGGGACTTCCACCTAAACCAGTCCAGAATGGAATCAAACTGGGAATCTGTGGCAAAAGACTTAAAAACTGCAGCCTACAGACATCGTCTAACCAAGAGGCTTTAGCTATTTTGCAAAGAAGGCAGTACAAAAATGTCAGTCCTGAAGCTGGTAGAGACGTACTCAGAAAGACATGCTGATGTGCCAACAAAAAAAAGGTGGCTTTACAAAGGATTGACTGCAAATACGCATCTCAGTTTTTGATCAACATGTATTTTTTTTCTACATTGCATAATTTTTTGCAATTTGACAATTATGCACTGCTTTGTGCTAGATCTTAGGTAGCATTCTCCTACATGCTCTTTATAGTTATTTAATGCTAGAAGTAGCTATAAATAATTATCAGGAGACTTCAAGCAATTGTTCGCCAAGCTGATGAGCTTATTTTTAAGGAAACATCTGCAGGACAAAATGAAACTGCTTCCATCAAATCTGCTGCCAACCCCATTCTTGTTGTTTTTCTTGTTCTTAAACACAAACATGTGCCAAAGTAATATATTAAATATGGTTGCAATTTTTTAGGTTTAAATCCTCTCCTCCCCTGTCCAAATCCACACAGCAGGGTGTGCACAGGCAGCACGTGGACTAATGGAAGATAAATGACTCAACAGTTAAAGGTAAACCTCTCTTACCACATATAGCAAGTCTTTTGGATGTGAAAACCCACATCAAACATAGATATTTCGCTGGAGACTTCTCACTCTGCCCACAGCTAAACAAAAAAAAAAATTCTGAGCTTACACCCACTAGCATGAGAATAAAAGTTCCCAGAAGGTTGACTAAGTATGATATGATAACTATATTAAACTCGGTTCAAGTCTAGACTGAACCGAGTTGTGTAATTAAGCAATTAATTACACATCAATGCTCAGCTGCAAAAAAAACTATGTACTTCTTTTTTTGTATGAATATAAAGTTTTCATAATGCTTTTTGTCATGTTACAAACATCAAACATCAAAGTATTTTGAGGGGATCTCAGGGTGACAGACCAACAAAAAGCACATGAAGAGGAAATAAGTCTTGTTTTTCTATATTGCTATCAATTTAGCCTGTTGTTTTGAAGTCTTGAACATGTTTTCTTGCAGAACATCCCTGTACTATATCTTCCCCTCAACTCTGATTAGTTTTCTTGTCTCTGCTGAGGTAAACCTCCCCAAATCTGCTTATTGGCCCAGACTGTGTGAACAGGCAAGGAATTTGACTTTGGTTTTCCAGAATGTGCCCAGAATGTGTGGGGTCTGCAGAGCTGTCAGCTGCCCTTTTCCTGACCCTAACCTGTACAGGTCCTGAATGAGTGAAGGTCAGCCTTGATTATCCTCCCGCAGACCTAATGGGTCTTATTCGGACCCAATAGATATTATTATGCAGCTCTTTTTCTTTCCACATCTTGACCTTTTCACATACTCCCCACCTACTTGAAATCAGAGGTAGTCTCTGTTTTAAGAAATTAGCTACAGTAAAAAAGGCTGAATACAAACAAAATGTTCATTTGGAAAACATTTTTGAAAACCATGTAACGTTTTCCTACGTGATACTATTGGATGGCGTATTACGAGCCAATAAACTAAACTGAAGCATGCGGTTGCAACGCGACAAAAATGTTTACTTTTGCAATGCACTGTGTGCATACAACAAACAGTAAACGGACAAAAGCAATGCTCCAACAAAGAGGCACGCCACAGCTTCGTTCCAGCACAGGCTCAGGTTGGGAATGCTTTGACGAACCGATCACTGATTAACTAAGCAAGCATATCTGAAGAGCTAACAGTGGAATGATAAGACAGTGTTTTGACAGGAGCGGTGCCAGTGGCTGCCTCCTCTTCAGTCATCCCGCAGCCTACCTGAGCAGACTGGAGAGCGGATGGGAGGAAGCTCCGTGGCTGCTCCCGCTGCTGTTGCCGCTTCCTGCGCTCCCAGACGATCCGCCTGCGGATTGTCGCTTCCCGGGTAAAAGCTTCTCCACTGCGGCCAGATTCCCCGTGCGCGCCGCGTCCAGAAGCTCCTGCTCCTTCCCCATCGCTAATCCCAGGGAAAAAAATAAAATAAAACAGGAGGCGCTGGGAAAAGAACGGGAAAGACAGAGGGGTAGGGAGAGGGAGAGGGGGGTTGGTTGTAGGGAATGAAATTTCTCTGCGACCCTCTCTTTCTTTCTTTCTCCCAGCCCTCAAGTTATTCCTCAGAGCTGCAAATGTGGCGAGGGAACAAAAGCTTCCCCCCGGCCGCCCTGCTGGATCCTTCCGTCCCGATCCACGACTCCGCTGGCGCTCAAGAGGGGGAAAAGTTTCGTTCAGCCGCACGGCACCATTATCGAGCAAACTTCCTCTGACCAGTCTTCCGAGCGTAGTCCGTCACTTCCTCGAAACTACCCTTTCTTTCTTCATCTCCAATGAAACCCTTCAGACGCTCACAAATACCGCACCAGCCACCGCCGCCCCTCGCTGCTTTATATACAATAGGGATGATTAAAAAAAAGATGGCGCCCGTTGTAACTACGCCAGGAAACGTTGGGTCCTGTACGACTTACTGGACGGGATTGTCCCCATCCAGAAAGTTGTAGATCTGCCTTTTTCATGCGACGGGTTGTGGCAAGAGCAAATTTTCTAACAATGAGCTTTATCAGTCCTATCGTTATTGTTATGAGACTTATCATCACACAAAACAAAATGTAAATAATTTAAATAACAATTTAAATTAGTATTTTTGTTTAAATAACAATAAAGTTACCAAGACAACAGTTGTCACGGAAATAAGAAGAAAATTGTTTATGTTTTGTTATATTCCTATTTGGTCAATATTCATAAGGATAGAAATATAAGCTGCAGTGTGGAATCAGCATATTTACTAGTAATTTCAGTAACCATGATCTGACAGTGAGCAAAATGCTGCTTCCTGGTAGCATAAAAAAGGAAATAAGATTTTCCCTACAATGAAAACCTCTGTAAATAAGCATAATAGTTACTCTTAAAAATATAGAAAACTTTGATTGAACATAGTATTATGTCAGTTAATGTCTAATTAATTAAATTACAATGTCCATTTTCAAACTTCTCACTCAGGTTTTGGGTCATATTTCATGTAAACAAATTCCTGCAATGTGCTCATCGTGTCTCGCAAAAAACATTAAAAACAACATATTCTATTCAGAGATACATTGCATAGAATGACCTACTTGTTCTTGTTTTGTGCTAATATGCCCATGCTCTTCACCTCACCAAGGGCTCAAGTTGAGACTTTGTATTTACCCACATTAAATTAAATGTTGTACAAATTAGCACTTGTACAACAAAGTTGGAGGACAAACAAGAAGTCACACTTAAACGATATGTGTGTGTCTGTGTCTCATACATTTTTGGTTAAAATATATCTGTTCTTCATTCTGTGAAGCTATTCAAAGTATATAAATTATTCAGAATTTTTACCCAAGTAAGAGTAGTGGTACTTCATAAACGTATTACTCAAGTAAAAGTAAGATGCTGTAAAACTATTCCTAAGTGTTTTTTTTTTTTCAAAAAGTTACTCAAGTTAATGTAACTGAGTCAATATTACTAGATACTTCCCAGTGCTGTCTATGTGCATTTTTTTCTTTTTGTTGTGAGTTTGCCCTTACTGTGCAGACTTACATTGTGTACCTTAGATTGAATGTACATGATACCATTTCCCTATAAGTTGCTCATGGGACTTCTGAATTTCCCCACCGTGGGACAATAAATACTATTTCTATTGTATTGTATTCTAATTACACAGAGAAATATAATTTTCATAATGAAGAGACTCATGAAAATGTCATGTTGGTTTTGTATGAAGTATTCCTATTGGGGGGGACAGAAAAATGTGTTTCTTCAAGTTTTGGTGGGAGCTTTTGAAATCCAAAAGCAAAACGTGTTTCTACACACAAATACCCCAAATATTATTTTTTTTTTCGTTAAAGGAGAAAGAAAGAGTGACACTCCAATCCGCGTGGTGGCGGTAATGCACCCAGTGCGCAATTCATAAACACCATTTCACTGAAAACAAAGCTAACAGGAAAAGCATAAGAGGGAGGTAACTGAGAACTTGCACAATCTTGCTACAGTTTGTTACTATTAATGCGGTCGTTATTTCACAAATGGTTTAACAAATTGTGTTTTTCTGCATCAAAGCAGAAGTCAAGTGTTAGCAGCATCAGCTATCCTACGACACCGTGTGTTTTGCCAGCTAGCTGTTAGCTCATTGACTAGCCTTTAAGCAAATGTTTCCCAGATTAAGTTCTGTTGAACGTTTTTATCTTAAATAAAACAAGTTACAGGTTCAGTTTATCAGTGCTTTGCCTCCTCTGTATCAGTGTAGACTGTAAAGAAGAGCTGTGTTGGAAGAATCTGAGGAGTTATGGCGGACCCTGCGCGGATAAAAACAGAAGGTTCACTTGAAAAAGAGGGTTTTCTCAACGAGGAGAATCCGAAGACAGAACATGAACCCGTTCCGGAGACTTCTGCAGAAACCTCTGCAGATGACAGCAAAGAGCCATCTACGCAGGATCATCTCAAAGATTTGAAGACTGTAAGTTAATTCACTTAAAAAACGTTTCTAAAACGTCAACAACTCAAGTAGCAGAAAAACATACTTTACATAGTGATGAACCAAAGTGATTTATTGAGATCCCTGACAGAAGAGATGGAGAGATGAATTGAGAAGTTTGTCGAATCTCACATAAAAGAGACAGATGACTAATACATATATATACACACACATACACACAATTTTAACATGTTCAAATATACCAAAGTACATCTATACCAAAACGTGTTTGTTTTGTCATGTTTTCTCGCCATGCATGTGGTTATAATAATGTGGTCGCTCAGATGTCAACAATTTACTGACTGCCTGCTTATACACCTAAAGCCTAAGGTGCTTTGTGAGTAACGTTGAAATTATTGAGGTGCAATTCTGAGACAAAATCTTAGAATTCAAGAAATTCTAAGAATTTTCCTAAAATGATTAGAAGCTACTTTTAGTCTTAGGATTAATTTTTCTCAGTTCTCTAACATAGCTCTCGTCTAATCTGAAACATTCTCGCCAAAGACAGGCTCAGACTGGTTGAGGACAGCCGAGCGGGATACAGAGACAGAGCGGTCTCTGTATTTCATCCTCTCCATTTCACATGGAGAGGATGAAATAAACTATGTGACCGAGCTAACTTTATGAAAAAAGGAAGTTGTTACAAATATCACTGGAAGAAGACATTTGAAAGTTGTGAAGTTCACATAGATGACTTTGGAGAAATGGACTTCATGACAACACTAAACTAACAATTTTTTTCTGTTCTGATTATTTTTGAGTTAACCATAAATAAAAGTTAAGTGCATTGCAAAGGAAATTGTTTTTAAAAGTGAAGTGCAGAAATTTGGATTACAATATACAGAAAATATTATTTAATGTCTTTGTAACATTGTTGACATATCAACTATCTGATTTCACTAAGGGAGTCTTATTGTATTTTCACCCAACATGTTTTTTGTTGCACTCTAAAGGAAACTGAAGCGGCGGCGGCAGCAGACGATGAGGAAGAGGGAACCTCCGGTCAGCCTTCCTCTAAGCGACTGAAGGTGGAGCCAGAAAAGAAAAAAGAGAAGCGGCACAAGGTCGACGAGGATGAAATACAAAAGATGCAGTAAGGCTGACACGGAAAATCATTTCTCTCTTTACAAAATTCACCCAAAGTGTCTTTTTTGATCCAGCTTTTCCCTCTTTCCCTCCTGCATTATTTAGGGTTTTGGTGTCATCGTTTTCCGAAGAGCAGCTCAACCGCTATGAGATGTACAGACGTTCCGCTTTCCCAAAGGCTGCTATTAAGAGGGTGAGCTGGTTATTAAAACTGACACATGTATTTCAAAACTACAATCCAGGGTTTCTTATGGCTGCTTTATGATCTGCATATTTCAGCTGATTCAGTCCATAACCGGGTCATCAGTTTCCCAGAATGTGGTTATTGCCATGTCTGGTATCGCCAAGGTTTTTGTCGGGGAGATTGTTGAGGAAGGTGAGTTTATGGTTTACAAAACAATCCTAAAGCACACAATAGTTTTTTAAAAAATAGACTATTATGTAGTTATCAATGTTATTTTTCTTTTCCAGCTCTGGACGTTTGTGAGAAGTGGGGAGACACGCCACCGCTTCAGCCTAAACACATGAGGGAAGCAGTTAGGAGGCTGAAGAGTCGAGATCAGATTCCCAACTCCAAATACAAGCACATCGTGTTTCACTGAGCCACTCAAGCTGCGGGATGAACGAGGATGTTAGTGATATTTAAAACTGCTGTGGGAAAACCTCTGACTCATCCAGAGGCTGCTCACAGTTACTGATGGAGCTCAGTGTCTGTAAAGGCACATTGCTGGAAGGCTCTATGTATTAAGTTAAATACTTGTTGAAACATGTAAATTTAAGTTTTATATCTTTTTCTTTTTACTACTCTTTGGTTGATATGTGGGTGGTAACTTCAGCCCCCGGCAAATGTATTTGCAGCCCTTGAACTATTTCGCATTGTCATGTTACAAGCGCAAACTAAGTAATTGTCAAATGAAAATACAATTTTTTTTAACAAAGTTGGAAGTGTGCATACATTTGAAGTATGGACTTTGACTAGGCCATTCTTAAACAAGGATATGCTTGATGTATATGAATATATATATCAGGAAACTCCAGTCCTCCTGGATGGATGTCTTTAAAGTTTTAGATGAGGCCTCGGTGCAAGTGTACCCATAGCATGATACTGCCACCACGTTTCACCGTGAGGGTTGTGAGTTCAGGATGATGTACAGTGTTAATTGTCCTCCATGTTTTTGTTTATGGTTTAGATTTTGGTCGCAACATAACATTTTATGAAGCTGAATTGAAACTACACGCCTGTACATGAGAGCAGCAGGTACTGCGAGAAAAGACAATAAATTCACATCAAAAATGTTTTTAGTCATTTATTTTGTCTCATCAACATTCTCTCATTGGTTCACAGAACCAATTTTACATTAGTCTTGATGGAGTGATGAGTACCATAACGCCATTGTAATTTTACACAAACGACAAAAACCATACTGTCCAGTTTTTCTGCACCACTTTAAACATTTCCACAAAGACTCGTATGCATTCTTTTTGAAGTGATTCACATCAAAACAAGTGTGTTCCCATGAATTGACTTCATCAGTGCAAGTAATTCACAAGGCATAAACTTAACAAAAAAAAAAAAATCACTTCAGCACATGCATCCGGGTTGAGAAAACGCCTTGTAACTCCACTTTTCTGCTTCTCCTCTTTGCATGGCACAGTGAGTGAGTTACATTGTCATGGAAACCACTGGCCTGCTGTGGACTGCAAAGGAAGTCTAGTGTAACAGTTTTAGTGGGAATTTGACTCAAAAGCTCCAGTTTTTCATTAAAACAGAGATGCTACTTAATACTAAGGTTCACAGAGGATCTACAGGAAACTTCAAAGCTACATGTTGCATCCAGCATAGAACATCTTTGTCCATTAAGGCCATGCAGAAACTAAAGTGGCAATAAAAAGATTACATGTACGGAGGTAAATGGGCAGTATATCTGCTTTAGTACACCAATATACTGAGGATTATTCTAGAGTCTGCATGGAGCTGAGTGTAGAATACAAATTCCTGATACACAGTCATTTCTAAAAATGTACACTGAAAAATATGTAGCATTTACTTTCTTGGGCAGGTTTCATGTAAAACTAGTGTCTTCCTATTGTTAGACAACAATGGTCTTTAGAGAAGCAGATCTGTCTGCTGTACAGCCAAATCTTAAAATGTCATTGGAAAGTTCCTTTAATTTAGTTACTCAGTTCAAAAACTGAAAGTCACATGAATTGATATATCAAGAGTATGTTTCTGATGATTTTGACGATACAGAAATATTATTGTACAACTGATCCAAAGTTCTTTTTTCAGATGAAATAACTTTTTTTTTCCATTTCATTTGGAATTCAAGCTGCTTACATTTAAATTGTGTCAGTCTTATCAAAGTCAGAGCAGCTGTCTATTAAGACATTTTGGGGTATTTTGCTCTCTCTCTTTAGATGTCCCTCCTCCCCCTCAAAGAAGGAGTTGATAGCTGCATACACTGCCTCTTAACACACTTAAAAAAGAACAGACTTCTTCAGCATGTCAGTAGCATCACAAGCTTGTCGTTTCATGATGTACTTTGCTGAGCACAGATATATTCTAACTTTATGACAAATAGAAATGTGGGGTTTCATTAGCTGCAAGCCTAAATCAGAAGAGATAAATGCATCATCTATATCACTCTGCAATCAATCTATGTAATAGATGTTTCACTTTCTAAAGTGGATTACTGAAATAAAGTTTTAAATAAAATCCTACTGTTTTGAGAGATGCAACTTCCAGTGTAACTTGGCTAAAATATTTTAAACAGAAACTGTAGTGACACGTTTCTGCCACCAGAGGTCTCCCACGCACCCATACACTGCTACAAATTGGAGCCAAAAGATAAAAAAAAAAATAGGACTTTTGCTAAAACAAAATCCCTGGTTCAACAAAACAAATCTTGGCTTGTTTTTCCTGAATCTATTCATTTTTAAATTCATGCCTGTACGAGATTTTCTGCAGGAAACAAAATTGGCAACAACTCCAGATCAAAAAAGCGACTATGCCAGATATTTAATCTTTCACGTCATCAGTACCACTTTTTAAAATAGATATATTTTTTAAAATAAGAAATAAAAACACACTAAAATAATGAAAAATAAATATAGTCAAGTAAAATAACACAAAGACATCTAAGTCCACCAACATAGCACATGTTTCGTCAGTTGTTTCCTGGTAAGCTGCAAAGTTCTGTTAAGGAGAAAATCACAAACCTCTCCAGAACAGATGATTCAACTCTGAACAATTTTCTCCAAATGTGAGGGAGGGACATGTAAGGCATGCTGTCTTCAGTAGATGTTCACCCTCAGCAGACATTAGTTATCACAGTACAAAAGAAATACTTTAAATTAAATAAAATAACACTGGGAAATAATCCAACCTGCTCTGAGAACACAGGGAGCTTGATATGAGTGTGTACCTTTCCCACCTGGTGATACACAGAGAAAAGGTGGAAACTGGGATGCTATAAACTTCCCATGAAAGAAGTGGAAGCTTGCTTTAGAAAAAAAGTGCATTTTTTCACCTAAATTTCACAAAACTGTTTAAATTGACACTTCAAAATAAAATGAAACATGTTTTTTTTCCTATTTTGCACCAAACAAAAATTAACGACAACTCCTGCACTAAAACTGTCAATAAAAAAATGTGCTACTTTTTTTTTATTGAATTAGCACTGCTAATTAAGCATGCAGTGTTAAGAGAAGGGACTGATGGGCTAGCAGCTGCCTGGCAGTGTCTGTGTAACAGTTCCATAACGCACAATAATAAGTGGAAAAATTTAAAGCTTGATCATGTTGCATGCTTTGTTTTACACTAAAACCACACAATGACTTCCCACCACCCTGATTTGTTTGAGATAAAAACCAGAGTAAATCTATTTAGCGTATCAGGAATGAACATCTAAAACTGCCAGAAATAAAGAAGAACCATTGTGTACCTAGAAATGAACTCAACAGGCCCTGGTTTTCTAGTAACAGCTACAGGGGGTTTGTTTGCAATCGCATGGACTGTGTGAGCCAGTTGGAGGTGATATGAAGCCACGGTTTAGATCCACCGCCTGTTTTCCTGGATTTATCTTTAGAGATGATTTAATTGAGCTCTGCTCTATTCTCAGCATCAAGTCTGAGAAATCCAGTCGCTGTTCTCCAGCAGCCCCAGAGGTCAGAGGTCAGTGTCTACAGAGGATCAGAGGGTAAAGGTGGGGTCGTACTTCCTTACTTCCAGGAGGAGGTGCTCTCTGTCAGTGAGGGCCTGTGTGAGGGCAGCCTGAGTGTCCCAGAGTTGGCTCTCCAGTGTTTGGCTCTGAAAAAGCAACATTATTCTTGTTAAATAATATCTGGTATTATGACACAAAGCTGCATGTGGATTTAAATGTAGCAGGTGTGATAGGAAAACTACTAATGACTTCCACATGAGCACACTAACTTTTTCAAATGTAAAAAAGACAGAGTAGAAGTAGGAGAAAAGTTTGAATGTTTCTGAACATTCAAACAAACATGAAATCGAAGAAAAAAATATTTATGTGGAAAAAATTCCAAGTCATCACCTAAATGCAGAAATGAAAAGCTACTTCTGTTTTATTGAGATGAAATAAATAGGAGCTTTTTCCCCCCCCAACTTTTCTCGAGTAAAATATTAACAGTTTTTGTTTTTCCTCCTTACCTTACTTTGCTGTTGGACAGAGTTGGTGCCATTAAAAGTGTCAAACCCGGCAGCAGGAACACCTGCTAAGGGTTTAGTGTTTGCACCTTCAGCTGAAATTAGAAAAAGATAATGAGTTTTCTATTCGTCTTTCCGTGAAGGTGTGACTATAGATGCAGATTGTGTTCTCTGTGCTTCTCAGGTTATTTTCTAAACCTCTGCTGTTTTCCTCACCTTTGATTCTCATAATTCCATCATCGCTTCGCTGGAGCAGCAGCTGATCTATAATGAATTTGGCAGGGACAGGTTGGGGAGCAGTGGGGTAGATTTTGGGACCATCGTCCTAAAGAAAACATATCTTAAGTCATTAACCTATATATGAACGCTGGACACAAAAAGTTGTGATGTTTCTTTTGAGGAATAAGACACTGTAGATTAGGATCACTGACTTACCTTCAAAATTACAGTGACGTTGGACAAGTGTAATCTTATTGGCTGACCATCTACACTGAACTCATCTTCAAGGAAAGGGCCGATGTTGGTTACTGTGGAGGCTAAAAGCTCTGCCTGGCAGTCCTGAAGTCTCACATCCAAAAAGCCCAGAGACTCATCCAGAGCAGAGCGCTGAGCAGCAGACGGGCCCATTTCTGCCCGCAGCAAGAGCGCCGGAGAGTTCCTGCAGCCCTGCCTGTCCTGCCTCTGAGACGGTTCACCTGCAGCTTCACAAACAAAGATGAGGATCATTTATCTGCAACCTATTTGTACGGGAAAACACAAGCAAAATTCAAGGTGAGCTGCATCCTTTTCACTATAATGCTGCATCAGATGATGCACTTTTTTTTGACAAGAATAGAGTAAAATCCAAATGTCTTTTCAGTTATCTTTAGTCCATACGCCTGACACAGCAAAAACAGAAGAAAATACTTTTCATAATGAAAAAAGTGATTTTCTGTCAAGCAGAAAATAATGAGTCACCTGATATTCACTCACGGCATAATTTAATATCCAAATGTGGCCTGATATTCAGCCTGTTGTGACACACAATCAATTCTCTGTTTGCTAATTACAATATTAGCAAACAGAGAAATTAAAAAAATGCATAAGAAAATACGGTTGAGCCTTTCAAAGGGTTTTTGTTTCCAGGTTAAAAAATAAAGACATTAGGAGGCAACTTAAAATAACATTTCAACGGAAGTCTTTTTTTAACATTTAAATAACACATTTTATGCATCATTTTGAGGAAAGCAATGATAATTCAGGTTACCTTGTACGAGACCAGCCAGGATGTCTGATTGTCGGACGTTTCCCAGCTGCACTGGGGTTAAATTCTGCGCTTGGACAGCAACTACTTGGTCTTCTCCCTGCACCTCCATGGTACACGCCGTCCCACTCAGGATGAGAAGCAGCACTGAGGACTGTAAGTCACCTCATTAGAAGTCATATTATGCTCTTCAGCATTTAGATTTGATTTTTCTTTTTCATAATTTTGAAGTACAGTGCCTGTGAAAACTTCACATAACAACTCAGCCTGTGCATTGATGTCATAAATATTGTAATTTTGCAAAAATGATTTGTTTGAGCTGTTCCGTTTTTCCAGTGTGCAAAGATAATATCACAAGTTCTTACAAACTGGACACACATGTTAGATTTCCTTTTGAGGATTTTAAACAAAGTCAAAATTATGTAGAAAAGCTCAAATACACTATATTAACAAAAGCATCCAATCAACCTTATGGAAGGCCTTAATATCACCAGGTCATATGTGAGTGAAGGATGACAGAGTATACACGCGCGCACCCACGCACAAAGCTCAAGTGGTAAGTTATATGTTAGCCACGAGTTCTTTCTGCAACAATCATCTTGTTTCTAAGTGGTGACAGTAACTCACCAAGTCCTGAGAGACGTCATCAGTACTTTGTGAGAGAGAGCTGCTGAGATCAGCTGACGATCCTCCCTCTGTCCCCGGGGCGGGGCTCCCACAGCTGCCTGCAGGCGTGTTGTTTGGCCGCAAAGACTCCACACCTGATTCTGGAAACATAACGCAATCGTAAGCTAGACATCCTGTGCATCACTCAGGTAAAATGATCAGGAAACCCGGCAGTATTAGACACCTGAGTCCATGAGAACAACAAAATTGTCACTGAAATCACTATCAATAGACAGGTTTTCATCAGGGAGGCTGCCGTCCAAGATGGCGCTATCAAAGGACTGCTGGGAGTGCGAATGCTTCAAGGATTGATGGTGCAGATTAGGGGAGGACTCTTCTGAACGCGGATTCAGTTCCCTGAGAACACACACATAAAAACTCAATTACTGGACTGCTGGAAACAGGAGGGGTAGTGCAACATACAGAGATGTGCAAAACTTGTTTTGCAGTTCAACCAGTTCGTTTCTTTTCTTTTCTTTGATACACCCCAAAAACATCCAGTGCAGCTAACTCACAGAAGCTCCCCATCAACTCTGATTGAACCTAAGATATTTTAAAAGAGGAATGGGCCAAAATTTCCCTGAAAATACAGTTAAACAAACATTCGTGGAAGATGCTGAGCGTTTCAGGAACATAAACTGAGGACTGACCTGAGCTGAGCACTGAACAGTTTACTCATGCCTGAGCCTCGACTCAGCATGCTGAAGGCATCTTTCGTTATGGAGAAAGCCCCTTTGGTTAGATCCAGTGAGGCACTGATGGCGTCTTTGGTGGCATCCTTGGTGACGCTGATGGCACTCGTCAGCTCCCCCTCTAGGCTGAAGGTGGACGATTCACGAGAGATCACTGGGGAGGGTCCGGGCGAGAGAGGAGGCGAGAGACCGGGGGTCTCCTCCTCCGTTGCCAATCCGTTCTCCTGCTGGTCCTCCTCTACGGCCTCGTAAGCCTGCTCCACTACGCCATCCTGATCCTCCTGATCGGCCGCGTTGATGGAAGAGATGCCGTTTTCCAAACCACTGTCCTCCAGGATGCCGTCATCAGAGTGATGAGTCGGGGAAATGTCGGAGTCTGTCATGCTGGGGCTGTCCGTTTCTGGAGTCTGGGGAAGCTCTTCCTCGGGGGCAGCGGTGGCAGGGGGCAACAGCAGGCCCACTTCTACTACGTCCACCAGAAGAGCAAGACAAACTGTGGGTGGTTTGGATTTCTGGCCAGGAGTTCGTTTATCTCCTTGCAGATCCCGGCTCAACTCTGCCCCCAGTCGAACCATGGCGTCCTTCATCCTCAGCAGGGCAACGTACTGGTAGTGATTAAGCCACATCTTTAGTGGGGTGATGGTGTGTGCCAGGAAGTGGATAGAAGCAAAGGAGGCGTCATCCTGCTGAGTACCGGAGGGGGAAGACCACGATTCACTCTGAAAGGCAGACGGCTGGCACATCCACGCCGACATGGCGAATGGCTCAACAAACGGTTGAGTTTTGCCTTTGGGGAATCGCCGAGCTCCGTCGAAACCCAGCGTAACGCGGGACAGACTGAGAGACCAGATATCCTGGGATCGCAGCTGCTTCCTGTCCAGAGGCTGCGGTTCGGTTTCTTGAGCGTGCCGAAGGAAAGTGGAAGGAACGGGGTGGAAGGCACTCGGTTCTCTGGGGTAAGGACAAGGTGCCATCGACTGGAAGAAAGGGCAGCTGGTAAATTTTTCACATGTGCTGCGGAGGTCAGCGGTGGAGCCATGAGGGCAGTTGCGAGTGTTGCTGAAAACCATTTGGGGGACAATAACGGACAGCGACTGTGGGCGTTCGGGATGGTCCAGTATTGAGGAATCCAGAGGCATAATCAGCTATGAAAAGACGAAAAACATTCACAGCTTTAGATTTTTATGCAGATTGAAACAAGTTGAGTGACAGAGGAAGCAAAACCCTGCTGGAAAAATAGATAGGAGAAAAATTAAAGGATGGTTCACTTTTTTAACAGTAAAATTTAAGCATTTTTAAGGTAAGTTATCAAACTTTTCCTTTGCCACACTTTGGGGAAAAAACAATACAAGTGACTGACAACTGAAAAAGACAGTTTCAATTCTCTATTTTATAATATCATTTTTTTACTAGTATTACACCGAATCCTACTTTCTACAGCAGGGAAAAGATAAACTGAAACATAACGAAAAGCTGCGTTTTGAAAAATGTCCCTGCAAAGTTTTCTGGCATTTAGCAAACAGAAATAATTTTGGCAATTATTTTTTCTAAAACAAGAAAAGTTTGACCTGATTTAACTCCAGACAGTGAGCAAAAAAATATGCATGCATCTTTTTTAAATGTGGTTTCAACTGTAAATAGCACTTTACAAATCAAACATTAGATTGTACTTTATTACAAAACTATGCTGTTTGAATATCAAACACGTGCAGTGAGAGTACCCATACAAACCCTGAAAATGTTAAGTGTCTACCTTAAGGTGAGCTGCGTCCATGCGGATGTCTATGTGCTCTTCAGCCTTTTTACTGTCTTGCAAATGGTAGAATGCTTTGACCTGGTCCAGGGTCTGTAGAAGACCCCTGGAGAACAGGTTGATCCACAGCAAGCTGGCTGCATCCACACACAGCTGGAGGCTGTTCAACTGGACATACAGATTTGAAGTGGGAACTGGAAGGAAAAATAAATAAAATAGGAAACATTCTGGTTTGAGACAACGAGTAAGAACATACTGGCTGGCAAGGTTTACACGTCCCTATTAAAACGTCAGGTTTTTATGATGGGGGAAAAAAAAGTCAAGACTTTCCCACCTCCAATACAATTAAAAAGAAAAACATACCAAGTGACAAAACAAAACATTTTTTAAAAATAGCTGCGATAACCTACAAGTTCACTCACCATGACTAAAACCATTGTTTATCAAAATGCAAATCAAATAACAAAAGGACACAAATACATTTTCAGCAAATTTGACCAAAATCAATTAAACAACTATTTTAATCAGTAAATGCAGTAAAATATCAAAGCAAAATGAAGCGGGGCCATGCAGTTACCTGGTAAATTGGAGTTGTCAGGGAAGTAATACTCTGTGAACTGCAGATGAACTGCTGGGACGTTATCTGGCAGACGCAGAGCTTTCCGGTTGCAGGATATTAAAGAATGAGTCTTCTTGTTGTGACGGCCCCTTGTAGACACCTAAGTGAACGACGATTAAGTCGTTAACTGACATATCGTTAAAACTGGAATTTATTTGCTGAAAAATTATTTGAGCAGAAAATGAGAAATCATTCAATTAGTTAATAAAAGCAGAAAGCAGAGTGACAATCAAAGAGTTCCTTTTAGAAACTAATAAAAAGGTGGGAAGGAGGCGTTCAGAATCCCCCCGGGTATCTCTTGCTTTTATCAGATGGTGAACCAAAGCTTTCTTGCAACTAAAATTACCTTTGACATTCTCATTCTTGATGGAATCATGGCTGAAAATGCAGAAGTGGGCAGGCTGCGTCATTTATTGTGGTCGTCAGGAGTTTTGTCAGTTACAGGTGCCACGGCAACCAAAAGAGGGTATTTTTCAGAGTCGTTTTCTAGTGATACATTTAATAATAAAGGAAATGAAAACAATTATCACGTTGTCCTTTAAACACTCACAGGGGCAGTGAGTGTTTTCACTGATTTTCCACTGAATTGCAAAGTTCCCCGGTAAGAAAGTGTGATGCTGCTCTAAAGGGAGTTTTGCTCTCTGTGTGCACCCTGTCATCTAAAAAGCCTTGAAAGCTGCTGATTGAGCAAAGTGATGCAAGTGATGAGCACACTGCTGGTGAGAAACAGACCGGAAAGGAAACGATCCTCCGGTGAAAAAAAGCAACTCTTTAACTCATCTCCTTCATTTTGAAAAGGAAAAGCATGTTTAAGCATGTCATCACAAATGTTACTCTAGCGTTGCTGGTACGAACATCAGTGTGAGTCCAACCGTTTTACTCCACTTACAGAGGCTTCTGGCTCTGTTAAAGGCCTGCATGCAATGTACATGGAGTCAGTTTGAGATAAAACTTGCCTGGTGAATGTCCAGATCATCCATCCTGATCACCACGCAGCTCGATCGCAGCCGCTTCAGGATTAAATTTAAAGAAGCGGTTTTTGAGCTCTTGCTGGCTGCCTGCTCTTTGTCAGATGGGTTCATCTTGGGGCTAGTCTGTCCATCTGAAGTTTGAAGATGAGAAGGAGAGACGTATATGACGATATGGATGAGTTGAAATGAGCTTAGAAGCTTTTATAATACCAACTTTAGTTGAAATGAGGAAATGAAATACAATTATCTGATGTATTTCAGATAATTGTCAAAATCTTCCATTTTTTCAAAAGTTCCTGAAAAAAATTTTTGGCACTCATCCATTGCTCTCATTTTTTTGCATTTATTACATATAAAAAGACAATATATTTGGAATCTTTTTGAAGTTTTACCCTTGGCAGTCTTTGCAGGAGAATCCTTGGTCGGCCCCTCAGAGTTCGGCCCTGGAAAACCGCAGGCCTCGGCTCTTCTCTGGTATTCCTGCAGCAGTTTTCCCGCCCACTGAGCCTGGGCCTCCATGGCTCCACTGTAGCGTTCCCAGTGTCGGCACCCATCAGCTGAGCAAAAAATCAACAGCCAGGAGCAGATGTGATTCAGCCATCATTCGAAACTCAAACAGACAGTTGTGCCTGCTTGGACACAAATATCCTACGGAGTTAAGATAAATACCAAAGGTTACGAGGGGGTAAAGGATGGACGGGTTTGGGAGATGACTAGTGCTCATCTCCAGGAGTCACTGGAGGAGCGCTGCACCCTGAAGAGCTCGCCAGGCCTCCTGAAGGTTTAACTCTAATGTTTCCAGTTTGGCGGTAAGACAAATCAGAGGGCCTCTGATTTGACTTAAGAATCATTTTTGTAGAAAGTCTTGTCTTGAAGTCAGTTAGTGCAAGGTGTTCCAGATGTGTTTTTAATTTGTACAGACAAGTCAAGCATGATCATTCTTTTTCTACTTATAGTCTTAAATATAAACATTTATCCATAAGACTGAGAAGATCAAAGTTTAATGTAAAGCTGTGCTTTGGATGTTTCCTTAACACTGTTTAAGTTGTTTTCATGGGGTGAAGAAACTTTCTTTTTGTAGAAAGGCAGGCCTCGAATTGAAACTCTCCTCAGATCAAACATTATGGAACAGATTTTAGACTTGAAATGGTGCAAACTGTTGTTTTAAACAGCCATGACACTTGCTGCTGACTTGCAGCAAGCGACCTTCACTTTTGAAACAAAAAGGATGTAAAGTTTCTCGTTAATTTTTTTTTAATGTTTTTGTCATGTTACAAGCAACAACACTGAGTTTGCATGCCACAGATTTTTCTTAGAGAAAGAGACAAATACTTTGTAAGACGTACTTGTTTTCTGTTTTTCTGTACATGGCATTAGTTTGTAATTTTGTGAATATTGGTAAATATGTAACGCAGATCTCTCTGTTACTTTTGGGACTATATAATTGCCACAATGTGGGGTTTCTTGTCCATCTAAAACCCTTAAAAGTGAAAGAACAAATGCTTTCTGCTTTGACTGTAGCAATTAGAACTTTGTTTAACTCAACCTAATGAGATTGGAGGGCAGCTCTACTGCTTATTACATCAAATATTCCACTGAGGATTATAACACGGGGCACACTTTCTGACGCCATTAGTCTGCCTGAACAGTGAAGCTCCCAGCAGCCAGTCTTGTGTAACCAGTCTTGTGGTTACAAAGAGGGCATCACACAGCCTCAGGGGGAAGCAGCAGTTAAAACACAGTCAGAAAAAGAATCAGTCATTCCTCTCACCAGGTCTGTGAATGGGATAGTAGTCAAAGCCCAGCTTCCTGAAGGTTAGCTGCATTGCACCCTGCAGGCCCGGCGGGGGAGGCTCATCTGTGTGGCAACACATGAGAGTTGTTTAAAACAAGCTTACCATAAATTACCCAGCAAATAATGACATTAAACACAGCCTGCATTTTCCAGAGAAATAAAGCGACACGAATAGCCATCTAACCTTCATCCACTGAAGAACTGTCATTGCATATGTGTAAGTCCAAGCGTGATATGAAGGTGTGGTAGGACGACTCCTTGACATCATAAAGATCAAAGTACTGACTGATGGTGTTGGGGGTGCTGGTGGAGGAAGGCGGGGGTTCAGTCCAGAGGCTGTGGATCACAGGCGAGGGAGGAGCCGTCTACAAACAGCACAAAAAGAATTCAGGATTTGTCAGAATAAATCAAATCGTGCAAAGAAATAAAAATAAAGCAAGTTGAAACTGAAACGAACTTAAGACGACATTTTAATCAATTGTCTTTCTTCCAGTAATTAGCCAAAAAAAGGTTTGTTAAAATGTCTCAGAATTGGTCCTTTTATTAGTGATTACCTTTTTGTACATCATTCCTGGAGAACATGCGTCTATAATAATTCTTGACTTCGTTTTGGTCTACAATGACATGTTCTGTTAATAATATATCACCAGATTTTGAGGAATAAGGAGTCAGAATTGGGCAATACCTACTTTTAAATGACTCAAAAAATATTTCCCTTAATTCTGATAGGTTTCTTGCAGTAGGTATTTTATATCATACTGCCCAAATTGTAAAACCACAAAAAAAAAATAAATAAAAAAATAAGTAAACCTGTAAGGATTCAGCAGTCATGCTCTTCCTCTGCTGGGCTGACTTCTCCATGGCCTCACTCAGAGATTTGGCGTAATGAATGATGGCTTTGAGCTGAGAGTCTGTCAGTACCCACAACAGGTCATCCAGAATGAAAAGCAGCTTGGACGCCAGCACGTTACAGTCCTTTATCTAGAAATAAATATTAAGTCAAAGACTTATGACAAAGCAATGGGTGTATATATTTCAAATCATTCCACGTGTGACAAGCGAGTGCATGTGCATTAAAAACTCAGCCTTACTCTGCGTTTTAGAGCAATGCGAATGCGTCCCTGGTTGGTGATGAGACGTAACGGAGTGCTGCCAAGGTCCTGGTCGTCACTCTCAATGGCATCTGCCTCGATTCGTAGCGTTTGCCAGTTAATTTCTTTAAATGTTAACACCTGAAAAAAATTATTATTATGATCAAGACAGCAAAACATCACAAAATAGGCAATAAATGACTCACTGCCCAAGGTGGAGCAGCCTAGAGGATGTCATAAACACACCTGTTACTTGCCAAACAAGTTTTCTGTTGCTTGTTGGCAGCTGCGTTGTGCGCCGTATAAAACACTTGAGTAACCCTTATTGCTGTACACAGCAGAAGGTTAATTATGCTAAAACTGGGATCTAATTAATAGCCTTCAGTTTGGTGCAAAATGTATTTTTTTTTTTTTTACTTTATTGAAGTTGATCATGTCTAGTTCGAGGTCTAAAATCTGTGAACTAGTCAACAGATTGTTCTATCAAACAGGGATTCTTTAAAACATTATTTCAGATTCTGGAAATCTTTACTGCATATGTGGCAACAAATACAATAAACAGAGCTACTTTTAGCAGAAGAACCACCTTAAATTGAGACAACGATGAAAAGCACAATATATAGAGTAAATAATTACAGATTTTTTAAAACACAGTTTGCAATTTGTGAAAACAAAGCAAACAATTTAAAGATATTCTTAGTTTTCTCAGCTATTGCTAAACTTTTCATCAATCTAATAACAAAAGCAAAAATATCAGATTAATATATCTTAAATATTTGAACATCACAGTTTTTTGTTTATCAAATTGGGCCTAGAAGGAAAGAAGGGGCACCTACAGTGGTTTGCAAGGGTTCACTGTTCATCCTCGAAAAAAAGCCCGGCAGCTAACAAAATCATGTGACCTGATTAAATGATTTACTGCAGATTTAATAAGAACATGTGGCTTCAGTGACAGAAATTGAGTTGGCTGTTGTAAGGCCGTCAGTCGAGAGAGCAGAAAGAGGAAGGCCTGCAGCATAGCAGCATAGCATTTACCTCTCCTCTCTTGGGGTCAGTGATGCGGGTGTAGCGAAGGTCACTGCGCTGCCACTTGGGGTTGAGGCTGTTGCCCTGCAGCTGCCACAGCTCAAAGGAGGCGTGGAAGGCACGAGCCTGAACCTTGATGGTAATGGAGTTGATCCGGACAGACATGCCCTCTACCACTTTCTCCGCAAAGCCGTACTCGCTGGAAATACATGCATGACAGGTAAAATAGGACTCAACTTGAGACACTTCAGCTCAGGATTTTAAACGGCTTACCTCTGCCCTGCTGTTATGGCAATAGGAGAGGGGCCGTTAGGCGGGCGGGGCTCCTCACATGTCCTCATCTCAACCTCAACTTTGTCCAAGAACTGCACAAAACATTGAGACAGCACACAATTTGTGCTAATCCAGGAGTAATCTAACATTTTTAATGATGTCAAGTGCAGAAACAAATGCTTCAGTCATGGCAGAGTTAAGTTATATTTTAATGTAAGAAAAAAAAAAAAGATAGCTTCATCCCAAATAAGGATTTCATCGTCATCCTTACCAGGCAGATGGGGCTTGTTTTCAACTTTGTCCATTGTATCTGAAAAGACAATAGTGTGTCACTGAGGAAGGCGTCACACAGTGATGTGCACAATTGGACACAAAGGCTCAGTGAGCAGAGAGGGACAGAACTGTCCAAATTTACCACATAGAGTGTGAAGTGTAAAACATTTTTACTCTCCTGTCCTACTCTGATCTGAGTAACTAATACTACACTTAGTATGATAGACCACTAGGTGAATGATAGAAACTTTACTTTGATTGGTTCAAACGGATTATCAATAGGTCATATATAGAAAGATTTATGTATTTTTTTTAAACTGTTCATCAAATGCAACAAAACATTTAATTATTACCATTTCTGTCTATGAACCCAACAAACAGCATAAAATTCACTTTGTTTTCAGTTTAACACAAATGAAGGATGTAAACTTTTATAATAATGTATAGAAGGAGAAATTTCATTTTTCAATTTCTTTTGGATTTGAAACTATGAAAATTATAAAGAAACTTGCAGAACATGCATTAGAAATCAACAGATTAAACATGTAATAAAAGTCTCACAAAAGTTAATCTCTAAGTAGAAAACATAAAAAAAATCTTGACATGCAGGATTACTGAAATGGTTCTTGAAATATAAAGCAGTCAGCCTGTCAGCTATGCAAACACCAGCCATTATATCTCAGAGTCACAATAGCCTCTAGCCTTTAGTGTGCCTCTGAATCACAACTGGCCTGTCCATTATCAGCAACTAGTCCAAATCTCAGGGGCCAGGACATTCAAAGCAGAGCCGCTAGTAGTTCTTATCTTTATGAATCTGCCACTACTCATTTCATCAAGTGCACAGTCAGAAAAAAAAAGGATCTGCATTATTAGTGGAGAGAAATGTTGTTTTTGCTTTGAAAATGAACTGTGACACAGTAAGAAAGTTGTGTACTTTTATTAAAAAAGGAATGTGACCACCATGTTAGACAAGCTTCACAATCAGGCTGGATGACTCAATAAGGACGTACCCTAATGGCGGCTTTATTGCAGTAGACCCGTGTGACGGCCAGCCAGGTCGGCAGGTCCAGCATGTTCTGAAGAACCTCTTCGTCTAGCTCCAGGTTGGACAAGTGCCCCTCCCCCTTCAGTGTGCTCAAGTTGATCTTGTCCGGGGACAGGTTCTTGGTGAACCTTGGTGGAAACAAAAACATGTAAGATGACATTTTGGCAAATCCAGGGAGGATGTTGCCAAACTCTTCATCAAGAGAACAATGTGAACATTGCTCATCAGATGCAAAATCAGAAAAGTCAGCAAGTATATCAGTCACCACGTTTGCAAACCTGATAGCAAGGGCTTGCAGGTCTTGCTGCAGCAAAATGTGGTTTGTGGTAAAACGCTGACTTAGTGGGGAAGAATATGTCTCCACGAAGCACTTTTTAGATTTTATTTTTGTATTTGGTGTTGGTCCATCACAGGAGTCTCCAACTCCAGTTCTCAGTTTTTATACGTGTACCTGGTCAAACACTGCTGATTCAAATAGCTGAAATACCTCCTCAAAAAGTTATCAATTTGTCAAACAAGGGACATTCCTAAAACATGCAGATTACCTGACTGACTTTGGACACAACCGATCTGTCACATAAAAACCAAAGACAATACATTTAAGTTTTAGGGTGAAACACAAATAAATGAATACTTTGCTATGAATACTCCAAAGCATTGTAAAATACATGACTAAACAAAGCTATCTCAAATATCTGTAAAATTCCCAAAATAAAGAAAACAGACAGGAAATACAGAAAAGCTATGATTACAATTTTAAATTCTGAATATGTAAATGGCAAGACTCGTGTTTTGGCATTGATTTGACTGAAACAAAGCTCTTGGTACAGATTTCAACGCAAGCTTGCATTGAAAAGATAGAATTGTCCTTTTTGTGTGGAGCAGTAAAAGACCAGCTATTATTATTTGCATACAAACTCTGCTTAGTTTGCATGGAACTTTCCAAGAGATGTTGATTTTTCACAAGCCTTAAATGATGACATGAACTAACATAACAATATAGTTTTTTTTCTTAGTTTTTTTTTTTTTTTACATCATAAGCACTTGGATTAGAAGTTTGGTAGTAAGCTTTTTTTTTTTTTTTTTTTACTCAGATTAGATCAAAGATCATAATGAAGCTATTATTTATTGACTAAGTAATGCCTTCTACTAGACGAGATTATGAAGGATTAATGGCTGGAAACATTCAGGAAGTCAAAAGGGAGAAAGAAGTCTTTGTATATACTCGGCCAAAGAAGAGCAACGGTTGAATTAAACTAAGAACAATACAGCTCATAAAAAAACAACAGATTTTTTCAGAACAAGGTTAATATGAAAAAACAAACAAAAACGTCTAACTTTGACAATATAAATATATTTGTTTTCCTTCTACTATACATGTTCTTTACCTTTCACAGAATAACGTGCTAACAGTGAAATACAAAAGCCTCTGTCCTCCTTCTACTGTGGCCTGTGAAAGAACCACGACAAATTGATTAATTACCACCAGCAGTCGCACCAGTCTGGTAAAATATGCAAAAACTAGAGCTAAATGGGGAACACTATCACACCACGGTAACACTTTTTTTCTCCTGATAGTCAGGTGAAGAAAAAAATCCGCTCCTGAACGCAAAAACTCAGAAGAGATTAATTTTAAACCCCTTGTTCATGAGCTAACCTATCCTGCATGATTTGGTTGTTCCCTTCTTTACTCGCATCTGATTTTAATTGGCAGGTGATTAGCATGCTTCAGCACAGTGTAAAGACAAGCTGTTGGGCTTCTCATTCTTATGAATCTGGTAGGTTTGGGTCTAATACATCTTTTATATTTCAAAATGCCATTTTTCAGTCAATCTTGAGAGTTATTCATTTTTAGAAATAAGCCATGTATTTATGTTACATATAGTTTTACAATAATCAGGCATAAAATATGTCACAAAAAAACAACATGAAGGAAAAAGTTCAAAACTTCCTATTGAATACTCCTGCCACTACACAACAGATAACTAATATGAGCATCAACTGATAGCTTTCTTTTGGGAGCAGCACCTGTGCAGAAATAATACAGCATAGCAGTAAGGTTATTCTGTACAACAGGAATGTTTGCCTTCCAAACATATTTTTAAGTCTGGTGGCAAAACATTGAAAACGGGACAAAAATACAGAATGCACCGAACTTTAGCACCTGTGCTGCTCCCAATACAAAAACACCCTGGATGAAGAGCCATACCAACGCTGAAAACAAGTTGTACCTGCATGTAGCAGCATGAACACATCTAAAACCTGCAGTAAGGTGAGTAATGGAGGCCTAAGGTTGGGGAAACGTTGCATTGGAGTACAAACTAAAGAAAATGTTGATTGCTAATACTTCTCATCAGACTTCAAGAATCACAAAATAAAAGCTGATGTAAGTCAGTGCCCTGACGCATGTTTCTATGGCATGAATTTGAACTAATTTTAGCAAAGCAACCTACCTAGGAACTGTCTTTAGAGTTGCATAAATAATTTTCTGAAGCAGATTATTCCTAGGAAATTACTCCCCAGTGTAACTGGCATGTATTATATACAGGTCGATTTATCATAGACAGCTGAGATGACAAAACCAATTATTTTAGACATTTTTAGGTTAAGAAATTAAAGGTAGATGCATAAAACATGGCAACATAAAGCTGACGAGAACATATAGATAAGTGTGGGAAAGTGCTGCTCTCCTGCAGTTTGAGGCGTCTGCTGCGTGACCCCGTTAAGTCGTCCCACTGTTATTTTTAATGCTGCTGTTTATTAAATGGGTGTTGTGATCTCAAAAGTAACCAGCTTAGCTGGTCACGTTCGGTGCATTATAAGCACAAGGGCAATGACGATTCAACCATCCATCACCCAGACGGGCTAACTGGCTAACAGAAAACCAAACACTTACCTTGACAAATGTTTCAGAATCTGCTTTTTAATAATCCCCGCCATTTCTTCTGCTAGTGTCTTTGACGAGGAACGTCTGTGGCTTTTGTAAGTGCACAGGCATAAGCTAGCTGTCAGTTACTTCCATCATGTACATGGCGATAACTGTGCATCTTGTTAGCGGCTGTTACCTCTTCGCTAAACACTGGACCGCAGCTAAACCCCAGTCTCACGCGCACGCGAGTTCACGTACATGGAGCTCAAGTGAAAAAAAAAAAACAACAAACATCTTCTTAACTCAATGCTGCCATCTGCCGGTTGCTCTTTGTAGATGCATCTACCATTCATAAAGAAATTTCTTGCTTGTACACAACTTTTGTTGTTTAAATATTGTTTTCTGTCTGTTGTGTCATTTTGACGTCAAATGAGTACACAATTAACACCAAGATATATATTACCTACCGTCAGTCTCACTTTCATAACTATTATATTGTGAAAAAATTCATAGGAAAAGTGTTTGTTCTGCCTAAAATGTGTTATTCTGTTATTTGCTTGTTTTTTTCATTTTAATATTTTCAGTACCAGTTTTATATTTTTACATTATTGCCCATCTTATGACGTAATTTTGAAATATTAAATCAAACATCATGTACAGTTACAGTTCTCTCTTTTCACATGTACCCAACTTTGCCTACATGTGAACCAAATATGTTATAATTTCATCTAAAAGTTAGATAAAATTTTTCAAGTCAAAATACAGTTAACATGAGTTATATATTTTAAACTTGTACTTCTGTTAATTTTAATGTTGATGACCTCTCATAATTTCAATCTTTGCTAAATTAGGTTGCTAAACAGATAAACTAATAAAGGATTGTCATTTAATGGTTTTCATGATAATAAAAATATGTTTCACACAATTAACAGTTTTATTCGATATCTTGTGGACTATTAAAGATACCAAACTTTGTCAGTTTCCTGGATGAACCAGTTCTTTATATTCCACATAATACTGAGTGAAAATGTCACAACTTACAAGTAAAAAAAATAAATATAAATTTTCACATCAGTAAAAAACTCATACTTTAAATCAGCTAACTGTGACATATACAAATATTTTTACTCTTTATTTAATAATTCATACACTTACAGTGACTATTATTTTATTAAAAGGCATAATAGTTATTACATGCCATTTGTAAAGTGAAAATAGTCAACAATGTGAAACAGCGCTCTTTTTCTTTTTTTCTGTATTGGCTCACTCACAGGGTTCAGTCATGTGACATGCGCACTCGGCCCTGCTTTGGAGTTTGTTATGACAAGTCGAGGCCTCGGTGTAAATTAGTATCGCAGCCCCCCGTCTCTGCCCCGGGCTTATCCGTCATGGAGGGCATGGACCTGGACCTGGACCAGGAGCTCATGCAGAAATTCAGCTGCATGGGAACAACAGACAAAGACATTTTAATATCGGAATTTCAGAGGCTCCTGGGGTTTCAGCTGAATCCCGCCGGATGCGCCTTCTTCTTGGACATGACCAACTGGTGAGCTCGGGGATTCGTTTACGGCCTGCTCTGCGCTGGGTGTCGGAGAAAAGATACAGATATGTAGCTAGCTTTCTGCACTGCGTTTCTCGCTACACAAAGGTTTTAATCTAGAAAAAGGGAAACTGAAAACAAAAGTAATAAAACTAGCTTACTTTAGTTGACAAGGAACATTATGGTTTGGACCTATTACCAGGGACAGTTAACGACGTCGTAGTAACGTAACTAGCTGAGTCAGTGTGACTTTTGATTGCCTGTCAGGGACACAGATGGTGGCAGCATTTGCATATCTTTTAAAATACTGATTGCGTTACATTATTCTGCTGTGTAAAAAGAATATAATCCAAAACCACTTGGCTTTTAATTGGATATTCAAAAGATCATAACATCAGGGCATATCTATTGCAAATGCCACCCGAGTAATCGCTTCATTTATTACATAATCTACAAGCGCTCACTTGCTGCTTAGATCGCCTTCAACGCCAGATAATCTGGGTAAATTTTAAACTCCCTCAATATGAGAGAGACTTTAATGTCGATATTTTTAATTGAGAATGTCAGAGGAATTATTTTAGTTTACTGTTTGAATGACTTTGACTTCCGGTGGCTTGTTTTCACTATTTAACAGCGAGCTACGCAGTGCAATGGTGGGAAAACGAAAATAAATGTTTGAGTGTGACTGACTATCCTCAAATTCCCTTTAAAGCACATACCTGCCTAAATATAGCGTTTTGTGAACAAAAGAAGTAAACTTCATTAAAGGTACATACTTGTTTCAAGTACCTTGCAAAAGTCTTCAAAACGTTACAGCATTTTTAGATTTTGTCACTTCAAGATCAAGAAATTTTAACAGAGCTAGTATGGAAAGATTTCAATTCATGTATTTTCCTGGTAAAGGTTTAGACCATTTCAAAATCTGTGGAAGGTGTTAATTTAGTTGATTTTTAGAAAACTATAATTAGCCTTTTCTGCAGCAATTGCTTTATCCTGCCATTCAAGCTTTCATCTTTTTAATTGTTTTTTTCTCTACATTCACCTCATTAAGTTCTCAGAGTGGATTAAGCATCTCCTGATAGACTTTGGATGAAAGACATGGTATGTCCTAGAGAGGCTGCTAAACACTTCTAACTCATTTTTAAATAAATTAAAACAAAAATCCATGTAAAAAGGGTTCAGTTAGTTAGTTAGTTCGTTCACTCTTATTTAACTTAAATGTTCTCATTCGGTTTCAACTGCTGCTGAAATATAACAGACATGTATGTTTTGTTGTGCAGGAATCTGTTCTGATTTCTGTTGCCAATCTTCTCTTTCTTTATTCTAGGAATTTACAGGCTGCAATAGGAGCTTACTATGACTTTGAAAGCCCAAACTTTAGCGCTCCTTGCATGTCCTTTGTGAAGGATGTGACAATTGGTGAGGGTGAATCCGTTCCGCCTGACACACCATTCACAAAAACTTGGAGGATACAGAACACCGGTAAGCCAGCTGGACCATTCATTCTTTTTACGGAGTTCCTATGCTATCTTGAAAAGTCTGGAAAAATGAAAGACAATGGTAAAATGTTCTATTTTGAAAATTTATTCCTTTTTTTTATCTAAGAGATAAAAATCTTATGATTCTTTTTTCAGATTTTTTTATGAACAAAAATCTCACAGATAACTTTTGATTTTGTTCAATTTATTGGTAAATTTGTATAAATGGTAATCACAAGCATTTTACTAGGCAAATTGGTCCTATCATATCCAAGAATATATAATTAAAACAATCCAATGCAGCCCAATCATACAGGGAGATTTAAACTCAATTACATACACACCATTCAATAACAATAATGGTTATTGTGCAGCAGAGTCAAATTTATTTTATAATGCCAACTGGTAAAAGTTTTTTAATTAAAGGAACGGAAGCTCAGCTAAATGCATCAAGTGACTACTGACTTTGCAGCAATCCCTCTTCTGAGCAAGCACATGGTGCCTGTAGAAAGGAACAGCTCCCCTTTCACAAGATAAAAGCCTCCACCAGAACCATGTGGCAGTGTTCAAACACCATTATGCCAAAAAAGGAGCATCCTGTTAAATTGGAAGCCAGATTTTGCATTGTTTTGTTCTTTTTTTGGAACATACAAATAGCAAACCCCAATGAGGCAAATGAGGCAAATAGCAAACCCCAACGAGTGCTCAAATGTCTTTAAAGTTGTGGAAACTGTTGGAAAAAATGTAGACACTTTAATCTGGAAAATTATAGATTTTTGAAATGAAACTTATATCCTAATATAAAAAGGATCAAGAAATCCTTTTGATATTAAAGCTTGAGCTTCTTGTTTTTGTTTGTGCTTTCCAGGTCCAGAGTCATGGCCTCCTGGGGTTTCACTGAAGTATGTGGGAGGTGATCAGTTTGGCCATGTGAACATGGTGATGGTGCGCTCTCTGGATCCCCAGGAAATGACTGATGTCAGTGTGCAGATGCACAGCCCCGTTTCTCCTGGCATGTACCAGGGTCAGTGGAGAATGTGCACAGCTACAGGACTTTACTTTGGAGGTAAGGAGAGCACACTTGCACTTCAGCAATCGCTTACTACCTGCTGTGGATGGCAGCTTCCTGCACCACTTGAACTGATGACTCTGATGACTGATGACTTCAGAATTATTCTGAAAAACCTAGTACATTCAAATAGTGAAAGTCTACAAAAAGACAATTAAACAGAGTATAAAACAGCATTATTACAGAAGGAAGAGATTGCTTGTCTTAATAAAAGAAAGTTATTAAGTCTTTGTTCAGATCTAGCAACTCTCTCCCTGACTGATTCAACCCCAAGTTAACAGCTTTGTCCCTTTTCCCACTTGGCAGTAAAATCTATCTGGAGTAATCGGATCTCAGTGGCCTGCTCTTCATGAAAATTTAACACAAAGCCACATCACACAGTCAGCCGAATAACAAAACAAGACGTCAGCAGCTTTACTGGAATTTCTGTAGAATTACAAGTAAATTTAGTTGTTGGTACAATAATGCATTAACAAATTTAACGTTTTATGAAAGAGTTTATTTATACTGTATGGAATGCCATTTGGAATTTACATTCATTTGATTATTTTTTAATATGTGTTCAACAAAGTAAGGGAGCATTTCATGTTTTGGGATTTTATAGAGCTGAAAAGATACTGTAAAGTTAAACCAGTTAACTTCACCCCATTAAAGCACTCAGTTTCATACACAATGGCAAGTAGCGCTCATGGAAAGTTCAGATTATCGTTATGTGACTGATGTTGTACGTTTTTTATCCAGTTATCACAGCAAACGTACTAAGCTCCACAATCAATCAAAACAAAACCTTGCAGCTTGGAAAGAAACGGCTTGTAATTCAATCCCTTTCAGCCTATTTATAGAAGGAGAGTGTTCGTCTTTCTAGGCATGGTAGACTTAAATTTCGCAAGTGTTTTATTTCAGCTTAGAAAAGCTTTTTCTAACCAGCTTGATGCAACAGAACGCACTGACAGTCAGTCTCATATTGACAAACTGATAAAATAAATAAAATTTGATTGGCAGTGTTATTCTGAAATACTAATATTTCCCTCACGTTTAGGAGTTCAAGAGTTGAACTTAGTTTGTTCCAATGTTCCAAACTGAAGATTTCCGTTCTGTCTTAACTATACACAATCTACTGCACCATCTGCAGTCCTCTGTTGGATAATTACCATGCAAATCCTACAATTTATTGTCAGTCTATTCCTTTGTGTAATGTTTGAGCACTTAGTGGTCAACACTAGGATCTGCCAGGAATCTGGGCTAATTTTAAACAAAGTACATCAATAATTGACGCAGTTGCTTTTTTCAAGTATTGCTCTGACAATGAATGAACGCAAAGCTGCAGCATGTAACTGGATAAACAAGTTTTTTTTTTTTTTTGTTAAAACTGAAATGCACCGCTCTCGGTCAGAATACAACCAATCAGAACCATGAGAAAGGTCAATTAAGCTTGTGTATATGCTGCTCAGTGTACTAATGACGGAAACAACCCACCGTTACAGAAAAACTGTTTATCTGCCGTCCTCTGTAGCCATGGTAACTAACCTGAGGTATATTTCTGCATATGGCCGTAAGACCACAGGAAGGCGGCAGTGGAGCTAAACATTTTTTCACAAATTATGAGTTTATTATTTTGTCATGACATAGTGACAGTTTTAACAAATATGTAAAAACTTACTGTTTATCAAAGTTATAGCCTGCAGCTTTAAATGATGGAGACCTGGGAAAGTATTGAATCTTTATACGAAAAGTATGTAGGAGGCCTGTGTTAGATTATCTAGCTGAGATATAAACCCTTAAGTAGTGCACTTTTAACGGATTATAAGTTGTTTTTTTTTTATTCAGTGAACAAGATTACAGAGGATGTCAAAATATATTTTTTTTTACTTGCGTGAGAAGTAAAAAAGCAGTTTTTTACTTCTACATATAGTTTAGGCTACATGATTTGAAGTTTGAATTTATTCTACAAAATTAACAGTGATATCAAAACTATTCATTAATATCTACTCTGCTACTTCAATAAGATATTTTCAAATCAAACACAGCTTAGTTGTTTCACATATTTTTGAAAGTAAATTACAACCAATACCTTTTAATGAACAACAGGAGGAAACAAAAGCAAAGCTTCTGAATAACTACTGTCATAAAGCTGGGATATAATCTTTCTAAGAAAGTGTTTGATTATTATTATATATTTTTTAATGAAGTAACTTGTGTTCCTTTGTCTCATCAGATGTCATTTGGGTGATCCTGAGCGTAGAAGTCGGAGGCCTCCTCGGAGTCACGCAGCAGCTTTCCTCTTTCCAAGCTGAGTTCAACACCCAGCCTCACCGCAGCCTGGAGGGAGACTACAACCCGTTTGCCTCGCCACAGAAGACCAAGTGCCCCAACAGTAACAACAACCACGTCCACAGTGACAGCAGCAGTAGTGTCACAGAGGAACATTTGCAGGGAAGCCCACACCCACTGCAGCAAGGCCAGAATGGACTTTCACACGGCTCTGTGGATATAGTAGCAAACCGTCTACAAAGCAGTCTATCAGTAGTTCCGTGTAACCAGGTGAGACATTTTGGAGAGAAGAAAGATTTTCCTTGCAACTAAACCAGGAGAAAATAGCCTTTAAAGTTGAATCATGTTGTTATTTGAAGCTGTTTGCAGACTGGTGAGTTTCATAAAACATTTATCTACAGCTCCATCGTAGTTGAAAAAGCCTTAAAATAAATTAATCTCTTATTGAAGAACACACACAAAAAAAATCCAACCTTTAATTTAAGTGTATTTCAAGAAATGCACCAGCGGTGGAATAGTTTCTACCTCTGTCAACACACCATACAACCCCCTTCAGCCAATAGGACTGTGCTCAGTCCTGTCCTGTAACATGTCACAAGGATGAAAGATACACACTCAGGGATCTTTGACCAACTCTCGTTGCACAATCTATCTAGATCAGGGCAGTCCAGCCTGTAGGTTATTTGTAAACACATCCTGTATTTAGCTAAGTTTTAATACAGCAATTAAAACAGATGTGGCTGCAGCAACATGTAGAGAACTTGATTACATTTTTTATCTGGTTAAGCACTTCTCTTATAATTTGTTCATACGTTTTGGATCGTTTTGTTGAAATTAATTGTATTTGTAAAATCTATCTGACGAACCAAATTAATTATTGGCATGCAGAATTTGCATGAATCTCACTTGAAATATATTATCCTTCCAAGTATTGCATCTAAACAGTTTGTGATTGTTTACAGTATCTTATGCAGCTCTAGCATGTAAGTAGCACCTAATGGTTGTTTTGGAGACTTGGTGAACCACAGATGCCAATCTTTGCATCGGTTCTCCAGCACAGAGCTTCTGTTTATTTGTTTCTTTTTTACTTTCTTTACCGCCGTGCCTGCTCTGCATGGTGACCACTTCCTTTGAGAAAGCAGCACCTTCTGTCCTACTGTCTGAAGGTGGTTTTACAAATCATTGACGGCAGCGATGGCAATAATTTAACCACTCAATGTTACAGTTTTTTTCCCTCAAAATGAGAAACTGAATTTAAAGGTTGGATGCTCAGGAGGCTTTCAGTGTGAGATTATGCTGCAGCAGCAGAGAAGGATTTACATCTTAAAGGCTTTTTGCACATCTTTGTCAGAGGTGCCAATAAATGTGCTATATCTGAATATTTTAATAAAGGAATCAATGTGGCAGCTATGGAATAAAAATGGAATTAAGTACTTGCAGCTTTCTGCTGCTCCCATCTCAACTGCTCACTTCTAAAACTCCCTTCATATTTATGTTTTGTCTTAAATACGAAGCCAAAACATTGTGTTTCATGTCTTCTACATTTAGCTTGTGCCTCATATTATCTTTTTTTCATTCATAGTTTATTGACATAAAGTTTTGCTAAAAAAGGTTCAAGAATGTAAAGATCCCTATGAATGTTTTTCCTAATACCCATATTAATCCTGTTTGCCATGCAGAATTAATTGCTGCAAGTCTAATGTCAAGTTTTGAGGCTTAAAAAAAGAGTATTCTTATCAAGTATCTGTGTGTGTTTCTTTTCTAACTCTCTGTTTTTGCACCTCTGATTAACTGTTTTTAAATTATTTCCTTCTCTTGCAGATACAAGAGCCCTCTCCTTTTGGGCACTCTTAATCATGGGACTTATCACTGTATGGCAGCACTAAGTTGTACCTCTGGAATTTCTCACACCAATAAACCAGGAGGCTTTACTGTGGAGTGTGGAGGTCAAAACACTTTATGCAAAATTACACTTAAAAAACAAATAAACAAAAAAAAAAAACCGCCGGAGGCCGACGCTCCTGATGTGCAGCTGAACCAACATCCCACTGTATGCACGTGTGAATGCTAAGTTAAAAAATGAGTGCTATGAGTCTTGAGTGATAAGCTTTTTTTTTTTCTTTTACTTTTACGATTTTTTTTTTTTTTCTTAGTTGACAAGGATGCACATGGGCAGAGATGTAAGTAGGGGGTGTTTGTGTGTGTGTGAAGATGTGCGTGCATTGTGCAACCTGAAAAGAGACTTCAGAGTTAAAGCCATTACTTTTTGCCAACTGATTCTACAGTTTCTGCTTCTTTTAGTTTGTTTTTTTGAGTTTTGGACCCTCTGGCCTATTTATCACTAAGGTTGATTGTAAAGGCTACCCTGAAATGCAGTTTTTGGGTTTTAGATGTCAAGTCAGTCAGTGTAAGATTTTTACCACATGACTCTTGGAATATTGACATTTTTTCTACCCTGTCACCGCATGGAGTTTAAACAGCTGAACACTTTTTTTGTGCTTAGTCAGATAGGTGGTCATTACTACCTAGACAAGTTTAGATTTGGCAAATTTGAGTTGAATCAAGTTTACTCGTATATCCGCGGAATCATTACTGTTAGCGACTTGAATCAAATACAATATCATTACATACATTTATTGGTGCTTTATCCAGTCATTGTGAGTTGGTATTAGGTTTAATTTAACTCTTGAAAACTTTCATTTCGTTTTCTTCAGAATGAGCCTCCATGCACCATCCACCAAGCTTTAAATTGGTCCTGAAATCACGAAAGCAGGCACAAAAAGGGAGCATTTTTGCTGTTGACAACTCATCTCTGAAATTGATGGGGTTTTTTTTAGTTTTCAGGCCAAATTACTTTTGAATATATCTGATTATGCCTCACAAATGAGCGTTTTCATTTTCAAACACAGCATTGTAACTCAATTAGTGCACATCAGGCTGCAAGACTCAAAACTCAAGCCATATTGACATCAATAAATACTTTATAAACACATTATGCCACATTATACAAAATGTTTGGTTCAGCCTGTATTAGACTTAACATCTAGGTTGAATGTATTTTGTGAATGTAGATAAAAATTACAACTTTGACAATGTTTCCTTTTACCCAAAGAATCTGGATTATGTTTGAACTAAACTGGCAGTTTGCCTCTGTGTACTTTCTTTCCCTGTCTTTTGTCTTATAAAATGTTTTGGAAGTTATGTATTAACATGTACTGAACTAATTAGAGATGCACCAATAAATTAGCCACAGATTGTAATTGGTCAATTTTCTGTTGATTGGCTCTGACTGGTCTTTGGCCAATCAAACTCTCAAAAATCAGATTTGTTTTTTCCTCATGAAAAGCACCAAAACCAAAACACCTGTCATATTTTGTGCCTTTTGTTTCCATGATGAGTCCAGTTTCCCATAGGAAAATTGTGCTCTGGCCTATTTTGACTTGTCAGTTTGACCGGACACCCCGGTTGCCATGGATCTTTGACAAGATAAAATGTGCAACTTGCATGAGCAACTTTCACTCGCCACATATACCACACATGTTCTCCACTTCTACAGAATCAACTAAAATATTGCAGCAATGACCCAATAACATTAGTGAATCTCACCCAACACTAAGATGTCTACACTGATTAATTGTTTATGATGCGTGAAACTGACAGCTTATTCTACTTTCTGACTAATTTGGGTAATGTTTCAATGCTTACATTCAGTAAGCATTGAAAGTTCATTCCTTGAATTGATGTTCATCCAAAACATGTCTTACTACCCCAAAACTGTATTTTCAGTATACATTAGCCATCTGCATTTAGTTTAGCACATTTCTAAAATTTAATATAATTTAGATAAAGTTTAGGGGTGTATTAAGATATTCTTACAGTTCTGGAATTTTCTACTAAGTCTATTACTAATAAAAATCTGTAGCACGTATTTTGTATTTTAAGTGTCATGGAATAAAAATATCAGATAAAAAAAAATTGTAATGGCCAGATCAGACCTAATGGGAAACTGAAAATTGGTGTTAGTAAGGAAAAGCCTGATTGGTGCATCTCATTGTGTCATCGCAAATGAATTCACATGTCCTTTGGAAGTGTCAGCAGTTCTTTACGTTCTTTTACCAAATGACTAATATATGCACTGAGTAATATAACCTTCTTCACAAAGGCTGTGTTATTTTCTTTCAGAATGACTGCTAAGTCAGAGAAAGGTTATGATCGCTGTGATTATATCATCCGCAGTCAATGTGTTAAGACCACCTCATCAAATAGGTGCCCTTTAGTTGATAAAAGTGTAAACCCCTGAGGTGCTGAACCATGATATGACAATACCAGCTAATGCAGAAATGCAGCTCCTGTTGAGCTGAAGCATTTCCTTCCAGTAACTCGTGCGATGCGCGTTTCTTCTTCCAAATGTCATTTCACCAAGTACTAAGTGTGTTTTCTTTGTGTAGCATCTCTGAAGTTTCCTTCACAGGGTGAATCAGTTGGTGTAAGACTCACACAGCAGCGCATGTATGCAAGTGAGGAAGTGCAAACAAGTGAAAGATCATTTCTTATATGTTTGATGAATGTTTCTACAATTAAATTATCACGGAAATGAGCTACATGCTTTGTCGTGTCTGCAGTTTTTGTTTATGGGTTTGGTGACCAAAAGTTAAAACTAAAAGTGTAAGGGACAATTCATTTTCAATTCACTGATAGGGTCAGCCCGCTATAATTTTAATCTAAATTGTCTAAGTATTTCAAAGACGTTATGTTACAAACACTCCAATCAGAGTCCTGTGGCCGTTGGGAGAGAAAAAGGCCCACAGATGCACCAATGCTCTATAATACCCAACAGTTCACAGTGAGTGCTTTTCAAATATTTATTACTTGTTACTTGACTTCAGTTACTTGGCTTCCTTTACATTTATCTAATCAGGTTATTTACTTGTACCAATAACTGTGGCAAAGGTGATTTTGCTAAAATTTCAGATTCTTTACAGCACTCTATATATAAGTTGTGATCGTTTTTCCACATTGTCACTTTAAATTAGAATTTCCTTTTTAATGGATGAGCACAGTTTTTTTTCTTTTTAATTTTAAATAAATAAAGGTTTCCACTACATAATCGTTTTATATGTCCATCTTTATATCTCTGTGCAGATTCTTTAATATAATAAGAGGTTTCTTCTTCACAGAGGAAACAAGAAATATGATCTAAAAGAACATGCGGACTCCATAGAAAAACAAACACACACACAGACGGAACGTTTTTGTTTTTTTCAACAAACTTCTTTCCCTTCCAGATCAATATCTCAATATTGACACCATCACAGCAAATTAGATTGGATTTTCTCTCCTTTTTATCACTATAGTCATTATTATCTGTGATCATAATCACTTTTATGCATATTTAAATGAACTTCTTGTTACATCAAGATGAACAGGCACTACACCAGTTAGGAGATAAAAGTACATCACTATGAACATACATCTTCTAGACTGCTAATATGGGGGTTTTCACATTGTGAGCTGCAGCCCCCTGTGTGCATAAGGAAAAAAGATCAACATAAAAAAAAGCATTTACATGTACACCTTTTTTACTGTCTCAACATAGTTAGGTCTCATTTTCAACTCAACACAGTTGTACAGTTACAATAGAATATAATCTTTAAATTACATCATCATGTACAAATCTGACAGCGTGGGATAACATCACGCTTTTATGATACACTGACAGTTTCATTGCAATAAAATTCATACGATATGGTACCTATTACTTAACACGTTTTCCATTGCTGTCATTTAATGAAAACATTTACATGTATAACACTACATTTTTTCTTTATAGTCAATCTCTTGCATTTTTAATTTTTTTTTTTTTTTTGCTTGTTTAGTTACAACTTTGTATAACATTTACACGACTCATACACACTGGATGATACGGATGTTTTACCCCAAAGTATTCACTGGAATTATAGATAAGGAGTCTGAACTTGCAGATAATGTGTATATTATCAGTCTAACACCTGTATTGTCGCATGTTTGTGCATTGCAAGTGAGCATTGAGAAAGTGGGAGAGTTTAACAACAGGAGTCATGTTTACCCTGCTGGACACGCTTGCACTCTAAGATGCACCTTGTGAGCTGGTGATGTGTTTTGTCTTTGTGTATGAGACCTTTCCAAATCCAGAGCTGAACACGTCCAGCCATTTTTTTTTATCACTATGTCTCAAAAACACTTCATCTAAACTGAGCTGTAGGTGCAACCTGGAAGTGTGCAACCTACTAATCAGCATTTGATAAATATAACTTAATCATAGTAATAAAAGTAATTATAAAAAATATGATCAAATGCTGCTCCTTGCATAAGTATTCATACCCCTTGAACATGTTCGACCACAAACAATGCAGTGCATCAGTATTCAGTCCCTGCTTTGCTCAGATGAGACCAAAATTGAACTTCAGGTCACTCCACATCTAAGCTACTCCTGATTTTCTTCAGGAAGAGCAAATAAGCAAATACAAGGGGAAACTGGAAGGAAAACCCTTCAGAAGCTGCAGAAGACTTGAAAGTAGGGTGATAGTTCACCTTCCAGCAGGATAGCACTATATATACATCTGCATATATGTAAATTGAAATGTTAGAATGGAATAATCAGATTTCAGAACTAAATTCAATTGAGAATCTGTTACTGTATTACTATTTCGAGCTACTTTGCAAAGAGGAATAGGCAAAAAAATTGCAAATGTCACAACATGTGCAAAGCTGGATGAGAAATGCTCCCAAAAACATGTAGCTGTAATTCCAGGCAAAATCGGGGCTTTAAATTGTGTATGTGGGGGAGAATACAATGTTCACACAACATGTACATGCATACATCAATTCTCATTTGTCTTTTTTCCCCAAATTGCCTTTTTTCTTCTTCTGATCTCCTTGGTGTTGGTTTTACTTCACAAAATATGTTGAAGCATCTGGTCAAAACATGAACAAAAGCTCAAGTGGTATGAATACTTTAACTAGGCACTGTAATTCCTAGAGAGTAAAATGAAGATTAAAAGCAACCGTGTACTCCACTGAGTCAGGAGTTATCTTGCATGACATGTTATTGGCTCACTGAGCAGATTTTGCAGACAAAAGGGAATCCAGTCGGGCAGGGAAGTAAAAACTAGTTTAGCGAATCCATTTCATGAGATATGTGTAATTAGTGTATGGAGTGATGGATCATTCTTTGGCTCATTTGGGGAAGGGCCACATAACTACTGCTTTATGCCAGTAAAATATTTAGACATCTTACCCTCTTTAAAGCCCAATGACAAGTACATTCATGTCCTGTTGGAAAGGGGTCAATCTTTAGACAAACCACTGTTTCATAGTTATCCACTGACATGCATCCACACACCCCTTGCTCTGGAGAAGAGTCCCATTCACATGTATTGTTCAAGACATCCTTCCTATAATGCAGCCTCAAGCTCAAGACGAGTTGATCCAACTTCGGTCTGAAGTAATGCTTGCATGTCTCGTTAGCACAGTTTGATTAAAGTGAACCCTGATTTGCTGAAGCACTGATGGAAGCTTCTGCAAAAACTGTAAATCCTTTCCATGGATTTGCATGAGGATGATGTGGTCAAAGGATTTACGGGACAAAAAACGAAAAGGTTGAAAACAAAGCAAATGTGAGGTCAGTTCATTGAGAAGCCTTCTCTTGTGAAACCAGGAGCACATGCATGTCCAGAAGCATGTAATGCTGCATTTGTAGTTGAAGTGTTGCATCAGACTGTAGCTGCAGCGAGGCTGCAGGGACTTGGGGGGGAATGTAACTCTTTGCATAGCACATGCTGCTATGCAATGTTCAGAAACAGTTGGAAACACATAGCACTGCACACACTGGAACGGAGGCTGGACAGGATTCAAAAGAAAAAAGAAAACAGAAAGGATACTGTCTGTGGTACTGTTAACACTACACAGCATTCCTGTTGTAAGAATGACACACACAGCATTAAAAATGCTACACAAAATGGCATCACACTGTATATACACAATGCAGGTTAGAGAAGCTCATCTTTGTTAAATGAGTAAAACTGATTATAATATCTTCCCTTCAGGAAAACACACTGCAATACACTGTGAGTTAATAATAAGCTGCATTGTATATTAAACACAGCCACACAGAGAAGCAATGTGTTCCTGCACTGTCTTCATGTTTTAGTTGAGTGTGTCTACAATAGCACAACTGCTGTTTTTTGAATGTGTAACTTCGCCCACCCCAAATGCTGGATAAAATATACTATACTGATATAATGTCTTTTTAGGTTACTAAGTTTTAGTTAGGCAAGACAGCTTGGCGCATCTGTTGGGCAAAGGATGTGTTGCTCTTTAGTCTCTGGCTATGTGCGGTGCAGTTGGACGGGACGGTTCAAGCTGCCTCCAGCGGCATGTCTCTGTCCGCTCATGTGACTAAATTGGCTCGACGTAATTGGCCGGGTACAGTCCCTCCTGGCCGCTGTCCAAACGACCTCTACACCAGCCTTGCTCATCTTCATCCTCTGTCTTGGTGAATTCGTCACCTGTGAAGGAAATTAAAGAATCAACACAACACAAATGACACAGGCTCTGGTGTGAAATTGTTTTACAAAAATATATATTTCCATGTAAACTATCCACAAATCATATTAAAGGAACAGCTCAAACAGTACACATTTTAGTTTTAAGAAAACATTGGAATTCATACTCCTTCAACTTATTTTTCTGTGAAGAAATGAAAAATGCAAAATACTTTAGGGGTGTGAATACTTCGCAAGGCTCTGCATCCCCCAGTTTCTGCTACTCAGCTCAAGATTTTTGCTTTGAAATGACCAGGATACTTTATCTTTGCACTTTGTAAATCTAGTGAGATTCAATTAATTTAATCTTAATCACACTTATGCTTTTTATAATTGTGTTGAAGTTTCCTTGTTTGGTTTTGTATTTATTGTTTGTATTCATTGATTTATTTTTTTGTATTTATTGACACAATTTGCATAATTAATTCTATTTAACCTTGTTTGGTTTTTAATAGGACAAATTGAGCATTCTCCAGGGACAACAGATGAAAAACAACCTTTTAGGTAATTCCAGCACATTTACGGAAATGTCAGTTGTTGTGCATTTTCCCTACCAAAAACAATTAAAAACAGACATCAAAAGGGACTAGATGACAAGCTCCTCTCATAACAAAGTTTTACAAAAGCTTTCAGTGTCACAATCATTGGAAAATGAGGCACATTTTACATGACATGGATCTCCAAACTGGTTTTAGTTATAGACAGACATATTAGTTTCTGTTTTTTTTTAAATGTGTCCATAACTGTGTGTCTAAAACTTGCAAAAGCAAAGAAAAAACCAAGATAAAGCTGCACAGCTGATGTTGCATCTACTGTCATATCTCTTTAAATTACTATTTGTGATCATGCAGGAACCTCTGAGCATTTTTTTGTACCATTGCTCAAGCAGCTTGAGTTAATTGATGGCAAACGCCTGTAATTTGTTCCCAAGTGTAGCTATTATTCCTAATCCCTGTTATTTCTTGTAGAGGAAGGAGGCTTTAGAACAGAAAAGGAAACAGTACTTTTTGATTCTTAACCATAGCTTTCCATCACATGCATATTCACCGGTGTGCTCCAATGATTACCTGCTTTGAAGGTGAGCTCATCCTGCTCCTGGCCATCATAGTCATAGAGGGCGCGAACACGGACGCCTTTCCCAGTGCTGGAATCGTCTTCAAACGAGTTCCTGTTTCCACCATTTTCGTTGCCGGAGTACGCAGAGGGCTGCTCGTCGTCAGACCACTCGGCCGAATAAGTTTGGTTCTTGTCATAGCTGCTAACGCTAAAAAAGAGGGAAAATGTTGGGTTAAACTTGAAGTAAAACTCATACAGAAAAGAAAACATAGCATTTTATGACGTTATCTGGTGAGAAAATTAACAATTGATGTGTTCATCTTAAAAATAGTTTGAATTGCAGCTTCTACTAGAAATCCTTTCAGTCGACTTTTTTATTTATGGTACAGAAAAAAAATGAGTAAATTACATAAAATGTTGTTCAGCATTATTTAAGATAAAACGTAATATTTTTACTACCGCTCCCAAAATGAAGCTTGTTGATGAGATTTTTAAATGGCTTCAACTAACCTGCTACGGTCACCAGGGGGAGCCACATGGTCAGTGCTTGGAGTGGGTGGGGCTCCATCTGGTTTCTTCTTCTTTGGAGGAGCAGCTGCTTGGTCTGGGTTGTACTCCTGCACAAAAACATTAAAACATACAAAATATTTCCAGGGAGCAGTTCTGGAAGCTTGTTTGGTCCAAACTGTGGATGTTTTACCTCAAATGCTGGCCAGTTCATGGGCATTCCTGGGCCATGATTATTGCTGAACCACCTCAGGTCTTCTTGTGTGCTTATGGCCTGAATCGTGCGCTCCAGTTCTCTGTATATTGTGACATAGCTGAGGAGAGAAGAGCGGAACAAACTGTAACAATGGAGGGACCAGAAGGGACGTGAGGCTGCTGCCAAACTGGCACCAGAACTCACACTGTGGCTCAGATTCCGGATTGACAGAGATCCAAGGTTAGGGCATGAGTGGATTTTCTCTCTCTGAATTCTTTGCCAAAGCTGGAACCCCCGACTGCTGAACCACTTAGCCTAAATAACAGTTTTTGTGTATTCAGTTAACTTCCCATGCAAAAAATGCGATATGCAGTGCTTGCAAAACTATTTATACAGCATGAACCTTTTCCAGCTTAAAAGTTTTCTCTGACGGACCAACACAAAGGACTGCATGTTTGTGAAGTGAAATGCAAATGACACATGTTTTGAAAGATTAGACAATATCTGAAAAATGTGGTGTGTGGTCGTATTCAATAAATTTGAATATTTGTTCCAATCAGCCTCGATTGTCAGGTTGATCATAAACATACTATTCATAAAACGAAAAATTTTAAATGTGTTCTAAAAATAAAATAACTTTGCCATAATATTCTAATTCATTGAATGTCTCTGTATCTGTCTTCAGTCCCCCCCAGGGAGCACTTTGAGGAACCACCTGTTACTGCAGTTACAGCTGCAAATTGAATTAGATTTAAAACATCCTGATAAAAAGTGAACCTCCACTTCAGTTTGAAGTTTTTTTCTTGTTCTACCCAGTAGTTAGTTAGTTAATGAACTATGTCCTGGTTTATGGAAGCAAAATTAAATTAAAACAAGCTGACTCTGTTTTCAAGTAATGTGCAACTGGTTGCATTTGATTCAGGGGTAACAGAGTAAACATAAATCTGCACCAGTTTGTGTTAGTCTGAAGTTACAAATCCCAGCCAAATACATCATGGCTGTAACATGACAAAAAAGGAAGCAGTTCACATTATATACATACACATTTCAAGGCACTATAATGTAGTAATTTAGGTCTAATCTGGTATAACACAGAAATAGTAAAGTAGTAATGCGAAAGTTGTTGCATAATTTTGAATAGACAGAGCATAATTAAACAGTCTTCTGAGGTGCCAGTGAGATTGATGGAAAACAAACTTAGCAGGTTTGTTTAAAGAGCCTGTAAATCCCTTTGCTGTGGCTCCTGGCTTGTTTATTAGACACAGCTTAAAAGCAGGCTAGAATATGACAAGCATTCGTTCTGAACCAAATTCATTTAGTGAGAAACGCCATTGACTGAATTTTTGGTTAATTAACGTTGTGAGGCCGAATGCTAATGAGAAATACACAGCTGGTTGATACGCATGTTGAAATTAATCAGCTTGAAGTGAACTGTGCTGAATGTGACACAGGTCCAATCAAACTAATCAACTGAAATTTGTTTGTTGCTTGGATTTTTTTTTTTTAATCAAAACTATTAATGCATGGATACATTCTGCATAGTTGAAATTTAATGTCTGATTGTGCTTTTCAGGATATTATTGGAGATTGCAGATTTTTGTTTTAGAAATGCATTTGTGCATTTGTGTGCATTTGTGCATTTCATATTAATATTGGGCTTTAATGATTTCTTTTAGCTATTCTCTTTCTAGTGTGGAATGGGGGCACAATTTAGTGTTCATTTTCTTCATTCTGCAGGGATCCAAATTATAAATACAGGATGAAATATGTACACTGACTTAATCTAAATAGCTGGTGATTAAATATCTTTTGACTTGGTAAATCCTTTTAACATCATATTTGAGATTGTGAACTCATCTGCTAATTTGTTTTTGTTGGTCAACTGTGAGGCTGATCTACTGACGTGCTACTGATGGAAAAATAGTTGGAAAATTAAAACAGGAAGCAAACAAAAACCTTTAACTAAGATCAAAAACTTGGACACATTTTGGTGTCCCATAAAAATGCATAGAAATGGATGACACAGGCAGACTTTATGTGTAGAAAATTATCTTCCCAACTGAAAATCTGTGGTCCACATTCATAATTCAGGTCTCAATCACAGGTTTTATATGTAATAATTTTTTTTTGTGGATCAGCAAAAATCCATGTTGCATCCAATTATTGTTTCTAAAAGTCAGTCAAGTTGTACATATAATGCAATAATTTTCTCCAGACAAAATAATGGTTTTAAAAAAAAGGCTAAAAAATAAATAGTTTTAGCACAGTAAATGGCTTTAGGACAAGCCAGGTTTTTAAAGGTGGTAATTTTTTAAAGTTCCCTTTTTTGTTCCTTTGATCTTTTTGCAAGCTGGAATAAATCCAACTAATGCTAGTTGCAATGTAAGAATACAGAATATTTGATTTGTCTCCTTGATTTCAACTAACCTTGGGTTCTCAGTGAGGTTAAGATGGCGTTTTATGTCCAACAAGGCCTCCTTGAGGAAAGTTAGCCTCTTGACTTCATGCTGCTGGCACTGGTCAAACACCTGCTCCATGCACTCCATGTACTGAGGAGTGCACTTGCTTAGCTCCTCCAAAGACTTCTCATACTTCTCCTTAGCCTGAGAAAGAAAACAAAAAATAAATGATTACCTGAAGTAATTATAAATTCTGCTGATACTATTAGCATTTTTTTGTTTGCAACATGCGTATAATACAACTGAATTATATGGTAAGTGTGTGATAATAGTTTTGAGGTGTCATAAAAGTAAAACCTACATATTTTTTCTTTCTGTGAGGATCTTTAGCACAATGATCAAGATTGGTGATCAGTTAGACTCAAAGGTGCAGATCTTGCACAAAAGCTCTGTATTGTTTTGTACATTAATTACATTTTTCACAACCACATAAAGCCTTTTGCAAAATCAGCATAGAGGAGTCAAACTGACTGACGTCAATGATTTTATCATCTCTTCTTAAATTTTCCCACATATGTTATGATTTTTAACGATACGCTTTCCAGTTGGTAAAAGCAATAATTTGAAAATTACTTTTTGTATTTACTCAGTTGATTTTTATTTGATAGCAACTTGTTTTGGCTAAACTGAAACATTCAAATGTAAAAAAAAATTAAAATAAAAACAAGGAGTCCTTAGGTGAGCAACTACTACTTCACAGCATTTTAGAGACGATAAATATCATGTGCTTGAATATTTCAGTAAATATATATATAAAAGACAAAAGTAAAAATCTCAGCAACAACATCCATTTTTTACTCTTTGCAGTCTGACCAAATGTAAGACTTTGAGGTCTTTACTTTCTGCATGTCCTGTTTGCATTTATCCACTTTCTCGTGAAGTTTCTTCTGCTGGTCTGGTGTGACAGAAGCCTCCGTCTTGCCATTGGCCTCTCGGGCTGCAGCCAGCCTCTCCTCCTTGCAGGCCATATGGTACGTTTTCTTAGCTGCCTCCATCTGCATGTCCACACACAGAAATGGTGAAAGATTTAACAAAACATACATGGAAGAAAAAAAAGCTTCTTACCTTACAATAGCAATTAGCACTTACTACCAGATACATCTGCTACATACTGAATTAACTCCATTCAAATAAATACTTTGCCTTTATGATTCATAACCTAAGACTTTCTTTACAAGCAAAGCTGATTCCTGAAGACATCCATGTACTTCCTCACCTCTTTGAGCTTTTTGGCCCATGGTTTCTGAGCCTTTTTAAAGCCTTCCTCTGCTTCCTTGGCCTCCTTGAAGCCTCCAATCATTTGCTTATGATATGCCTCCTTCTGCCAGTTCTTCACTTTCTCAACATCTTCATTCAACAGGTTGTTTTTCACCTCCTGGTGCAGTTCACTCACTTTCTCTGCCTCTGTCATAACCGCAAGCCAGGCTCTCTCCACGGAGCCGTACTGTGGACCTGAGAGTAGCACCAGTTGATTAATTTCAAATTAAAAATTTAGAGCAGAATAATTGTATCTGTTATGTGACAAATCAAACTTCGTTTAATTGAATTTAATGAATAAATGTGTCCTTTTACATGACTGCTTAGGGATTTCTGATATGAGGTTCTGTTAAAAGGTTGGAAGTTTTATCTACAGCAGATAACTCTCCTGCTGTCTCCATTTAGAATAAATAGTTTGATGATAAAAGTTTTCCAACTGCTTACGAGAAACATTTTTGCCATGTCGTCTTTTGAAGAAAATGTAACTCAAAATATTAAAGGTGATGCTCTTTTAGATTGTTTTTACCATATTTTGAAAGATGCTCACCTCAATTTATCTTGGAAATAAACTTTGTTGAATGGAAATATTTCTCATTTTAATTTGGCCAGGAAGTTTAACTGTTTAATGCACATGTGAACAGCTGCTATATAATCAAAACACAACGACTCATATATCATATAAACTACCAAATAATAAAATTGCTTAATTTTGAAGATGCCCAAACCACACCAAGCATTATCAACTATACGTAAGATTTTAACTGAATCTTGTCTCATCCTAATTAATAGTTGATTTATTGTAATAAAAAAAGCAGAACCTTTTTCAATTAGTTGTCTCCATCGCTTGGACCAGGCAGTTAGCTGATCACCATAAGCTTTTTCTATCTTGGCACGTTCTTGCAGGCAACCCATAAGATCATTGCAGAGCCGATGGCCATCATCAAATCTTTTGACAGCACGTTTGTAGTTCCCCACCTGAGCACAAAGAGAAAGAGGGAGTGATGGCGGGAAAAGGAGAGAAAGAACGTGAGATAAATAAATCATGTCCTATGACCCTTTTTGAATTTTGTTTTGTCTTTAACAACATTTTTGTTTGCATTTTGCAGGACAAGTCAACAAAAAATGCAAAATTATGGAGGTTTCGCATAAAAAATAAGATCCGAAATGAATGACTTGCATTCGTTTTCAGCCCCGTATACTCTAATACCCCAAAATAAAATCCAAGGCAAGTAACTTTCTGAAGAAGTCAACGATTTAGCACATAAATTCCTCCTCGTGAAGATAAATGTATTTTAAAGAATAATTTAAACTTTCAGGTTTGATTAGAGTGAGGATAACTTATTGTTCTGTAACTGTCACACAGCACTCTGCTCCACACCCTTTCACAACAGCAACCAAAAGGACAACGCAACTGAGATTAAAAGACTTAAACTATAAGAAGATGGCAAGAATAATTGTTTTTAATTTCATTTTTAATGGTTCCTTTTCAAAATAAAAAAAAGTCTAATTTTTTCCATCAACTTTGCATGTATTTACATTTTAACCCCTAAAAGATACAAGCTATCCTGCTAATTTATTTCACTACTCAGCTGGATATGAGCAGAATTCAAATAAAATTTTTCAAAATTAAAATAATTAATTGCATTTATTTCAGGTTCTGCCACCTTAAGTGGAGCTCCCTTAAAAAGTAGGAGCCTGCTGTATAGCTCCTCCTCCTCGGTGCCTGCAGGGGGGTGTGGGCTCATGGTGCATGATGAAGGCAGGGTAATGGAAGGGGGGATTTACTCGTGCCTGTGCATGTGGAGTTATGCAATGTCAAGGGCTTGTGTTTGCATGGGTACATAGGGGTGTGTGTGTGTGTGTTGTGTGTGTGGCGCCTTTAATCCTCTTGAGTGGTATAATACAGCCAGACAGATTCTCAGGAATGGATGACGAGGAAGAGACAGAAATACCACAGATATTCTCTCGCTCTCTCTCCCTCTCTGTGTGTGTGTGATGTATAGGCTGGACATGGTACATAGTGTATAGCGTCATTTAGGTACTGCTCATGGAGAGTCAATCTGAGATGCTTGCAAGCTACAACGATGCTCTGTGTTTGGTGTGGCCACTAGTTTGCATTTGTCTGGCTACTGTTTGAGATGAAGGCTGCAGGGGAACTGTGAGACAGGTGTGTAAACCGTATGACTTTTGTCCTGTGTGACAGCTCGCCAAGTCACACCAACAACAACATGTAGGTGGGCTGGTTTCACACATGAAAACACACCTGAGTGTCAGTGTTTGCAGCAAATTTCTCAGCCATGTTAAGTTTCCAAACAAGAGCTTATTAGCTTTTTATTTACATCATAAGATAAGCTTATCTGTATCGCTAGAGCACAGATGCTGCATGCAGGTGCATGTGGTGAAAGGCTGCTTCAGAGCGGCTGATGACTGAGACTCTTTGTCTGAGTCTCTGCAGCTAAGAGAGCCATGACACAAAGAAGTCTCTGTTCTCAGAGAATTCATTCTAACTAATTTGGAGCACACACACACACACACACACACATACTCTATCTTCACATATGCATGTCCCTATTCCTGCAGAGGATGCTACATGTAAGCATATTTACTGTATCAATAAACATTAGCTTCCAACTCATAGCACACAACTTTATAAACCACAATTACATCTCGATCATGATGATTTGTTGCTGCCCTAAAGGAACGTCAACAATTTAATGGTACAAACTGACAGCCCTATATTGTAGGTAATACTACACAAGTACAAAAATAAAGTGTAAGACTTTTGTAACTATGGTACTCACAGATTACAGAGACGCAAACTCAAAAATGTGAAAAAAAAAGAAAAGCAAAATAATTGAGATCACAAAAACTATTCGAGATTAATTGTGAGCCAGAAATGTTTTGGTGCAAAATGTGCCACTCTAACAGAGCAAAGAAGCAACAGACCATGTTGCTATGTTGGCCCCAGAGGCCATTGCTTGAAAAACAAGATGAAAGCTTGGAAACAAACCTCAATTTTAGGAGGCAGATCATTTGCTCTGATGAAGCTAAAATTGAAACATTTGCCATAATAACCATCACTGCATTTAATGGGAAAAGAGAGAAGCTTGCAAGCCAAATGTCACCATTCCCACTGGGAGGGTGGCATAATCATGTCTTATGAGTATTTTATTTCACAAAATAAATGGAATAGAGGGTAAAAACATGTCTCCATATGGATGCAACATCTCAAGACATAAGGAAGGAAGATGAAGCTTAGCCACAAATTAATGTCCCTGAAGCCAAATTACTTACAAAAGAGCATCAGGACAACAAAGTCAATGTTTGAATTACCTGTTAACAAACCATGACTTCAGTCTCACACAAAATTTGTGGGGAGAGGAAAAAATGTGTAGGTGAGAAAGATGGTCAGTATGAATATTGCTTACATTCTCTGTGCTATTATCAGCATTGTTTATTTTGAAGTAAAATATCAAACGTCTATGAGTTTTCTGTTGTTTGTATTCTGTTTAGAGTTGCCTTCCAGTCTCTAGATCAGAGACAACAGATAAAAAAAAGCCTTTAGATAGAAGTGAAAAAAATTATTTACATATAAACAGTGTAAATGTGCCATTTCTAAGCTTATTAATAACACATAAACAATGTTGCCTTTTTCATTTTGTTATATGGTGTGTTTTTATTACCCCATAAAGAAATTCGACAAAGCTCAAACAGTTGGGGTTGAATTTATCAGTCTACCAGTGGAGACCAAAGGTATTTATTTTTCTTGCAGCAGTTGTAGAGACATTTATTTCTGTAGTGAAGTAGGCTCAGCAGGGACCGGCTCTGTTTTATAGAACCAGTCTCAAGAAGCCATTCAAGGAAACAGCAGCCGGAAGCCCCTGAGGTTGCTGTTTGAACAAGTTGTGAAAAAACTGAACACTTTACTCACTTTAAAACGTTTACAGTGTAGATCCTCCTGTGATTTTTTTCTAAATATTCAAACCTAGGCTGGCATTTCTGAGAAATGCTACCGTCTTTCAAAGTTTGCAGACATGTGCTAATATGCTGTTTTACACAGGAAGTGACAAATTATGCAATAGGTTATACCTAAAGCAGCTTTTATTCACGTCATAATAAAGGTTTCTTTTTTGAGGGGCTCTTTTAAAGCATATTCAGATTGTAACATTCTTTATGTTAACTAGAGAAATGTACTTGCAACATTATATGAACAAATTCATTAGCAAATTCAGTTAGCTTATTTCTAAGCATCAGTTAGCTAAAAAATAAGCTAACTGATGCTGGTGTCATTAGCATCAGTAAGGATGAGGCATAGCTGCACATAGTGAGAAATATCTACCAGATCCTAGCAATATTTTGCCCAAATTAAATCTCTGGAATGAATAATGTGGAGACACTCAGCAGATGTAAATATTGCCCCATCAAACAGTCATACTTTGTCACCTCTGAGCGACCGTGGTAATAAACAGGAGACATGGAGAAGGGTTTATTTCTGTTAATTACATAATTTAAGGGAATGAAAAAGTAATTTATAATATCTCATGAATCTGCTGCTATGAAGACATGAATATTATATTGCTTTTCTGTAGATCAGCTGTCCTCTGTGATTCAGGCTGTTGCAGCACACAGAAACATGTTAGACCTCTTCATGTATGATTGTGCTCTCCTTATGCTCCACTCAAATTATCATTCTTGATACTTAAGGGAAAAATAACATTTCAGCAAATCTTCTGAGTAAAAAAAACCTTCTAGGCACATTTATTATGCCTAATGATATCTTTTCTTTTTACCATCTAGAAAAGATCATTGTTTTCACGTTATCTATTAAGTAGTGACTTCTTGACATCAGGTAACCAATCAGTACTTAACAGTTCAGCGTTGCAGGTTAAAAGTGCAGCAAACTTTACCTCCCAGAAGCTGTCCATGGTGTCGTCAGCACCTGCAGATTCATCGTAGGAGCCAGACATTTTGCTGGATGTGGCAAAGCGCTCTAATGACTAAACCTGTCCTCAGCAGGAGAGCTGGGTTCCTCATGCACTGGAAGAAAGCAACAATAAAAAAGAAAAAAAACATGAGCAGTGACAACAGTTTGCAGCGGATCACTTGTGTGGTCATTTTGACTTAGAAATGCAGGGAAAGTTTCATTGTAGCAGGGGAAGTGTGGGGGGGCGGTGGGGTTTCTTGAGACATTCATAATAATTTGCTAAAAATAGTTTCCTCTACCAAGCACACACTGCTGTGCCCTGAGGAACGTTAGGGGCCATCTTATAATGGTGTGTCCTACAAAAGACGTCAGAGTGGGAGAAGCGTTCACTTAGCTCTGACCTAAAATCTTTCCACTGTAAATCTTTTGGCATACTTCTTTCTGGAAGAAAAAATACCCCCAAACACAAAGAATACACATAGAAATACACGTAGAAAGGCCCTGGGTCTGCAGACGCGTACTGAAGACTGGAACAAAATCAAGACTCTATTTATACATCTAATTGTGTCTGTTGATTGTAATCACCAATTAGTTGGTTAATTCACATCAGCTCCTACTTCCATAAGCTTTTAAGGTGATTTATATTTAGGTGTTTGACATTTATTCAATATCTAACCACCTTGTTTCCTGCTATATTGGTTTTGAGTTCTGTCCGAGGACTAATCCATTTTGCTCCCCCGACTAATATCTTTCTCCTGACAGAGAGATATTCATTACCCTGTAACAAGCAGCACGACAATTAAATTTATAGGATAGTAAGTAACAATAATTAGTCTTTCTTAATGCTGTACCTGCTAAAAATGCTTAAAATTACAGTGGATAGTAAGGGAATGTAGGTATTATCTAAATGTTTCAGCATTGCAAATTAACACTAATAATATTTTAATTAAAATTATGAGGACTTTGACTAGACTATATCCCAAATGTGATTTGCTTAAATATTCATCTTAAATGTAGTCTAACAACAATTAGCTATGCTAAATCTTTTTAATGTTCAGAATATTATGAGCAGAAACAGCTTTGTGAAAAAGATAAAATTTTAAAAGTAAAAAAAGAATAAACAATTGATCATATATTCAATTTAGAATATAATTTGTATTATTATCAGCTTATAGCAGAAGTTGATTATAATTAATTTATCTTGATTATATGTGTTATTTTTGTTAATTAAATAAAAACAACACACAAACCAGGAAATTCTTAACAAATGAGAACAAACAGCAGTAATTATTTTGTACATTAATAACCACTGGATAAATTCATACCAGGATTTGAACATTTAAAGACATTTTTTTTCAGTTTCTCTGCTGCCTAACACGATTTAATTTAATTTTATTGTCTAGATCTAAGTCCTATTTTCTTAAATCTTTATTTATTGATAAATTACAAATGTAGCTGATGATGCAAGAACCAAAAAAACCTAAATGCAACAAAATCTCAAAATGAAGATTAATTCTTTCTTTAACTCCATCAGAAAAATCTTCTCAATAAACTTTTTCACTTTCCTGACCCGGCTCCCTGGGGAGCTGCACAGCTATGATGAATGGATTATATAAGTCTTTCTAAAACGCCCTTTTTACATCTGACACAGATTTATTTAAATTGAAAAAAATGTCATCAAGCTATCAATAAACCCCCTTCTAAAATTATCATTCCACTGAACAGTTTAAAATTTAAAGCTTAAAACATAACAGAAATATTAAGACTTGACTGAAAACTTCTAATGCTTAACTGTGAATAAGAACGTCTAAAGACGATGTGCAAATTTAGTCAGATTACAAACCTGATTCAGTTCTTTACAGACAATGCACTTTGCTTCGCCGTTCAACCTTAGGCCCCTTTATGTAAAATTCCTTCCTATAACATCGTTCATCCATGGAGTGACTCACCCAAAACTGCTTCCCCACATTTGGCTCATTCAAACCAAACTTCCTTTGTGCACAAATGACAACATAATTGTCCCTGTAAGAAGAATTAGGCTTGAAATAACAGCTTGATCTCAATGGGGCAAATATATTTAGCAGAAACTTGTGAAATCTGCACAGTATTTTTGCAGGCTCAAAAACTTCATTGTGGGAACATTTTGCACCCATTTGTGATTGTTTTAAGTTGCAGCAGCAGAGCAGGCAATGAAGTCCACCTCGGTCGGGGGTTTCTACAGGACACTGATTTAGCAGAGCTGTGTTTTTATCACGCCCTTGGTTACTATCACCAGCACTCACACCAGCCTGTGAGCCTCTAATCATCCATGGCTTTTCTTCACTGGCTATCATCAAGAGTGCACTACAGGCTGGTTCAATCACCACAGTAGCATTTCATGACTCTGAGGTTTTACTGTGCGGGTATGAATCAGAACCAATTTGTGCTGTTCACTTCACAGAGGAAGTACCAGCAAAGGATTTTCATGATTTTCTGAGAAGTTCTTTCTTCTCTTTTTGTCCTACTTTACACGACTCTTAGCTCATTGTATCCATGAAATGTCAGGAACGTTGAGTATCATCAGAACATCAGTGCAGGTAAAAGTTCAGTGACTATATAGGAGCATTTTTTTACACCCACACCACATTCTTATGACTGAACGTGACAAATGCAGTAAGCAGCCTAAAACCATAGTGATTAGCATTGCAATGAAAAATATATGTAACTTAAAATACATGTTTATGTTTTAAATATAAACAATGTAGAACTAAAATTCTATAGTTTCTCTAAGTTTCATTTTTTCCAGAAATTTTATCAAATGAGTGTGTAAAATGTTCATTGAGCGCTCAGTATTTTGCATTAATTTAGTCTTATGCATTTAAATCTTGTGCTTCTAAGTTATGGTAATTTATAGACACTGACAAATTTGTTGGTATTCTTAGTAAATATGTGTTTTAACCCTTAAAAGGCATCAGAATGTGTTATCTATTGCAGTAATATAATTTCCCATATAAATTATTTTTAGAAAAATGCAACTTTTAAATTAAGCACAATTATTCAGTGAGGGGAGAAAAAACAAAACTCCAAATACCTCTGTGGTAAATATGTTGTGCAAACCCCTGTTGCCAACAGGACATCAACTCATTTCATATGCAATCTCACAAAAATGAAGCATACAAAGAGAGACATTTTGGACAATTCCTCCAGTCCACAATCTTCTTCTGATTTCCTCTCAAAATTCATTTATACCAGGGAGCTGAGATCACAATTAAAGAACATTGATTTTGAGTCTGCCTTCCAGTTGCCCTTAGTTGTAGTCTTATCTGAACAAAGCTAATTTCAGTTAAAGTCTGAACATAGTTCAGCAATGTCTGCATGTTTACATTTGTGATTGCAAGACAGAATGCACCAATCCCAGCAAACCGATTGACATAAACATGGTGCATAATGGTTGTTATGGAGACTTTAAGACCCCCAAGTTGCCACTCTTTCATGCAGCTCCCCAACAGTGAGACAGAAAGGGAGAACTAGCAAATGTGCCTGCCAAATAAATGATGCAATACAGCCTCATGCAGCGAAAAAGTTAAGCAGGCGCAAAGTCTCAGTTCTTAATCCCGGCTACCATCAGTGGTTCATCTACTTGTCCATCAGCCAACGCATCCAATAAGCTCCAGCATTCGTGACAACAATACCTATTAACATCAAAGCCGGTTAGGCTCTGGCACAAAGCCTGAATCCAAATATAAGCTTTGTATAGGCTAAAATCCACACGATCTGGGCTGTTTAACACAATGAGAGAAGGAATCTTGAACATATTTCTGTTTCCACATGCATTATCTAGCCGATTTAAGCTTGAATGAAAAAAAGACATTTCTAGTTTTGCCAATGACACTTTATTGTTTGTGAGAATTTGTAAAGGGAAGACAAGTGGCTTCCTGTTTAAGGACAGCATGGCCTTGGCCTATTGAGCTACATGGCAAGAGAAAAACACTTCACTGAAAAGTCACAGTTTTGGTCTATTGAAGGAGGCTGCTGTGTGACCCAAGAGACAGAGGGGTTTATTCTGCTCTTATTGAGGTCAATACACCTCAATGACTGTGAAAACACCTCACATTCCCCTAGACATTTAGTGGTGAGTGAAGAAGTCATCGTAAAAACAGAATACGACTTAGTAGTCCATTGGGAACTTTAAAAAGAAGACACTGCGCTTAATCCAGGTATGAAATATTTAAATAACAGCTGTTCTGGCCTGAAAAACATTTGGATCCTTCTCACAATCCACCCACTGTCCAAAATCCTTGCTGACAAAGCAATCCCTTTTGTAATCTTAAATCTTGTAAGTCTGCTAGGAGCCTGTTGTGACTGCTGAGGCTGTGTGGATGTTAAAAGAAGAGAAGACTTATCAACTAAAATAATCTAACTTTTGCACATTTGACCACAATGAGTTTATTCTACATGTACTTACCAATGTTGGCTCCATCATTTAAAAACTAAAGTAAATAAAATCCTCAAACAGCTTCCTCAAAGATGTAAAAATAAGCAATCCAACTCTCTCTTTTTGAGTTCCAATTAATCAGATAATTTTTTTCCCAATTTCAGTCTTTGTGGCCAAAGCAAACCTAGAGCGGACTTTAAGTCTGACCAAACCAGCATATCTCACAGGCTGAGGGATAATCCTGCAGTGTGCCATTTGAATAGCTTTAGAGGGGGGAGGGAGTTTACCACGAAGAGGACCAAAGAAGCTGATAGGACAACTAAGGCAACGACAGAAGAAATCTTGGTATGAAGCTGCATACGAGTTGGAATTCTACAGGATTTTATCAATCTTTCTTGCCGATGTTTGAAAACCAAACTATCCAAAAAAGATTTCCAAACCTGCAATGGATCAAGCGTCTCATCAGAGATATACATACAATCTTTGATCTTGGTGGCATAAATGTCTTGCACTCAAAATGTCTAACATGCTCACAAGCCCTTTAAAGAACTGAATGGGAACCATAACACAACATGTAAGCTTGTTAGAGTAAGAAGATTTCAGTGAGATGAACTAACTTTGCACCTGTGCAAACTGTCTTCGGTCTGGCTAGACACCAGCAGTTCAAAAAGATAAAACTACAAGCTGATTTAAAAAAAAGAATAATTTATGTTACATGAAAAAACATCAATGAAAGCAGCTTTGAATTTTAAGCAGAAGATATAAAAATCTGTATTTGAGAACATAATGAATATTTCAGTTTTCCATCTTAAACACAAACTATTGTGGGCATAACTGAGATGTAAATTCTTAGAGACCTGCTGAAAGGATGATTAATAACAGCATTAAACTTCTATTAAATGTGCATCCCTGTAAATGAATTTCAGCGTCGTTCTTTCGAAGGACTCTATTAAAACTCCACATGCTGAACTGATACTTTTTGTTATTTTTCAGTTGAATAATGCAGAATATGTGTTGCAGAAAGTTTTGAAATTACTTATTTGGCTTCTTTGCATCACAAAAACGTGGCATTTTTTACAACAGAATGTGGACTTGTTTTATACCCACTGTTAACTTAAGAAGAAATCTGTTTAGCTAAACATAGCTTGGTGTGTCCTGATGTTGCCTGAAGAAAAGCAGATGCAAAAAGAGAGATGGAAATTTGCCAAAGAAAAAGAAAAAGTAAACAGGGGAGAGAAGTAGGTGTGGCTGAGAGATGCTACTGCAAACTCAAGGCATGTTGTGGAGATGGACAAGGAACCAGGATGTTCCTGAGTGCAATAAAGAGGCCCATTGGGCCAGAACGGCAGCTGAACACATCAGCACAAAGATGTGATTCATGCTTGGTGCCGAGCAGAATAAGGCGGCTGCTGGATGTTGCCAGGAGACAGAACTGCCTTGCGCAGACTTCACACACACACACACCCCTGCACACCCCAGCACAAACACACATTGTAAACAGTTGAGGACGTCATAAAGCTGGTCATGTGTCTGATGTTTTAGACAAGAGCAAGAAGGCAGAGCTGGGGACATTGTGTCAGCTGTCCATCTCTCATAGTCAACTGCTGGTCAACCTTATAAACATGCACCAACAGGGAGGCAGTGCAAGCGAGCCGATAGATTTATGGAACAACTCCTTATTTACAGATAGATGCGGACACTAGAGATGGATGTTGGGTGTGTTGTTTTTATCGGCTGGGCATGGAGTGCTCTGAGCACTCTGCGCTGCTCATTAGGGTATGGCTTTGGAGACTCAAATGTGAGCTGACATGCGTATCCACAGAGAGTCTACAACAGGGTTCAGGGGAATAAACCTCTCCAAGCTGCTTCTCTGAGTTTCTGCAGCTCAAGCTCTCTGGTTAACCTGCAGCTTTTAAAGGGTAATCATGCTATGCTATGAACTGCTAGTAGTAACAAAGAATTTATATATAGTATCTTAGTATTATGTGGAAATGCTTTGCTGCGCATGACTAATGTTTGCTACACTCATATCTTAGAGGAAGACAATAACATTTCATGAAACTTATCAAGTGTAATTGTACTTCAATCAGGTGTCATCATTGGTTCACTCTTTTCCCACACCTGCAAATCTGCCCTTTGAAACTTTACTTCCTAACTTCAAATAGACTACCTATTACGGTGAGAAACTGCCTCACCTTATTCGGAACAGTCTTGCTATTTTTTTTTATTTATATAATCCCTGGAACCAGGATGTCATTTCAAATAAGCTAGTCGTGTGATATTTGGTAACATACAGAATTACATCATGGAGGAATTACTAAGGAAACCCACACTTCATTCAGATAGCTGCTACATAGTGCAATATTTAGAGATGTTGACCGTTGCTGGTGAAGGCCACTGTGTGGGTCATCACTTCAAAAAGACAAGCACAGGATGACTCAGCTATTTATACGCCTCCAGTAGTGCTCTCTTTGCTGCAAAATAAGGATGGCTCGGGTTGTAGCGAGGATTGTCTTGTGCTCCTCCCATTTTTAATCAATATATGGGTTTGGAGTGAGTCATCGTGGTGTGACATTTCTCCCTGAAGAACAGGACACAAAGTGATTCCTTGACAAGGGGACATAAATAACCAAAAAACCTCTGTCATGGACTTTGGTAAAAAATATGTCGACACTCTTCTCCAACATACAGATCAATGACGAGTCTTCTCCGCCTGTTAAACTGTTTGTTTACCACTAATGCTTCTAATGTGCACTTTGACTGGACTGTGCAATGTCAATATGTGATGGAAGTAGTGGCTTCACAAAAACCAGGTTTTTGTGCATCAACTGGAAAAAAATGAGAGTAGAGTGATGCAGCTGTTTTCTTACACCAAGAGGATCCTTGGTTTTGAAGTATCTGCACACAGACACTTTCTGTGTGCAGTTTGGACATTTTCTCCCATGCATGCATTAGTTTAAATGCATGCAACCACAACAAACGTGCACTTTATGTTTGTTGGTCACTATAAATTCCCCGTAGGTGGAATTTAAAATGAATGAATGCATGCATTCATTTTGTGTCTTTATTTTGCCTCGTGATGGGATGACTATTTTTCCTGACTCTCGCCCACTGACAGCAGATACAAACCAATCATCTGGTAATTCTACACAGATTAACTCAGTACTTAACAAAGGAATGGATATGAACAAAACTGATAAGTAGAATTACTAATAATGTTGTTTGAAAATAAAATTAACCTTAACATTACTGAAGCTTAACACTCAAATAAAAAGTTATCAGACCTCAGTATTTGAGCAACAAAACATCACAAAAGATGAAAATAGGAAAAAACACTAAGAAGTCAAGTAATCAATTAAAAACATGGGACAGAAAATTATACACACATTTTAGCTTTGAACATGTGACTGATAGAAACTGTAGTGGAAGCTTGTGGACTTGACAATTATTATAAGGTTGAGAAATGTTCCAATGAAACAACCCAGAGTGTTATATGAGGAGAAAAACTAAGACACAGAGAAAAAACGGCCAAAAGCGATGGTATAGATTTGTAAAGAGCAGAGCTGGCACAAGGAGAAAGAAAACTAAGATTCTGCTTAGGGCCCTCACATCAGCAGGAGGCCCCCAAGAGCTCTTAACTTCTCAGTGATTATAAATCTCATGTTTAGAAGGGAAATTTAATGAAATCAACAGGGAAAAATCCTCTTGCTGTTGTTCGTTGGTTTCTTTGTGATCAGTAAAGAGTCAAATAAAGATGCTCAAAGCTAGTCAATACACCTCAGGTAGGAATAATATACTGGGTACACTCTGTACTTTTGCTACTGTGAATAGCATGGAAGGAAGACATGAGGTTTGCAGTTGTTTGGTCTGGAAATACTCTGATCCAGAGGCAACAGAAAATGATAAAAAGTTAGAGAGGTAACACTAAGGAGCTAAAGAAAAATCCTATTTATCAGATGCTTAGTAATCTCTGCCTTATCTCATATTGGTTTTAATCTTTGATTATCCTGAGAAATATGGCAATGGCGATAACAGTGAGCAAACCATGGAACCTTAATATGAGTACAAAAGCTTGAAACATCTCATTTTATACTGCCAAGCTTTCAAAAAGGAAAGAACTGGCTGTTCCAGCTTGGCTTCAGGTCTTGCAACATCTCTCACAATCACTGTGAATACCTGAGGGCTAAAGGATAAGATGTTCTGCCATACAAAACAATCTTACATTTTGACCTTAGAATAATTGTATCAGAAGTTATTCTGCCATTTTGAACAGTTCAAATATTAAGGAGAGGGCAGAGCTGAATTTCTGAGCATGCTTCCAGACAGCACTTAGGCTGTCATTCTTAATGACTGATGCATTTATTGCCAATTCTTAGTGTCATTAGGTCATGGTAAAGACACAGCTACTACACCTTAAAATGCAAGCTCACTGAATAAAGATAATGAACACAATGATGATAACAGCTTTTCTTAGCTTACAATTTAACTTTACTGTACTAAAGCATACAACCAAAGCAAAGGATTTTCACTGGCTGCAGATTGTGTGATTATTTTCAGTAATATTGGCATTATTGACCTCACTCAAAAAGCGTCAGGTCACACTGATGTACAAAACACAGAATCTGATAAGAAGGAGAGACGATAAGCGAAAAATACACACTGCCTGGAAAAGACCATTGATCCAAAAAATTACTCTCAAACACAATTGTTGAGAAAAAACCTAAATCTCACAACAGGCAACACGTATAAACACAACAGCCAGCCCCTACAAACTGTGCTGTGATTTAAAGCAGCATCGCCGCGCTGCTGCAGTGGTTATGTAACTGTCAAGCCTCTTGCCACAAGCCTCCTGGTGACAGTGTGGTGAAGAAAGTGGGGGGGAAAAAAACAGCGAGGGGAGGGCAGAGAGCGATGGACGGAAGAGGCATAGTGGAACAGAGGAGAAGGAGACATATTGTCATGGCTTGTGATGGAGGCATGAACTGAAGTGATAAAGCAGAAACAATAGAAGCCAGTCTGTCCAGTTGATGTGTAAGATGACAGAGGGAGCAAAAGAGGAGAAGAGGAAACAGGCGAAGAAACAGTTAATCCTGTTGCTCTCCAAATGCTCTGCCTTTTTATCATTTAGCTGCCTGGTGCTGCTTTGAATACTGATTGGCTGCATTACTAACTGAGCTCCATATGTGCATATGTCTGGAAGTGAAAGAGCAAGAGTGGGAATTAAAAAGAGAGCAAGAAATCATAGTGTTTGAACTAGAAAGTGTTTATAACAAACTGCAGGTGTAGGCTTAAAGTCTTAAATGAGTGTTTGTGCCATTTTGCTAGTGATAATGAAACAAACATTATCAAGACAACATGTAACACTGGAACTTTTGGTGATAAAATACGCTTACTCTAAGTGACTTGAGAGAGAAATACAAAACAACCAAATTGTTGAGCTGTGGAGGGAAGTAGGTTAAATTATTTGTTCTAAATTATCTATGAAAGTATTTTTAGTTTGATTAAGAATCTCCAAAAATGCAACACGTGCAAATCAAATCAGATGTGCAGCATTGGAATTTTTCAGAATTGTGTAATGGTATTCATTGCAATGTGGAAAACTAAACACTTAAAATGAAGTGCATTCCTTATCTTACTTTCAGGCTCAGACTCCATAACAACAAGACAGAACTGATCTGATGATCATGTATTTTGTTCCCAGATCACACTGATGTGTGGTGGATGATCTATGGCTGGATCCCAAAACCTCTCTCTCTAAGGTCCTCCACAGATATGTGCCAATGACAAGTGCAAAAAGAATATGAACAGAAAGAAAAGGGTCAATAGGAGGAGGTTACCTTAGACTGCATAAAGTGGAAAAACAAGATCAACCGAGCATTGAAGGAAAACAAGGAAAAGATTGCAGCCTCCTCAAATGTGGAAAGAGCAAAGAAAGAAAAAAAATTCACCAAAGTTTCAGTCAGCAACTCTCACATGTGCCAAATCACAGAGAAACTGCATCGCCGGATTGGCCTCAACATCCAACTCAGACAGTAAAGAGGTAAAGATAGTTGGACGCAGAGTCCAATGTCTGCCTACTGCTACTACTACAGTTACTCCTAGTAGTATTTATAGTTCTCACAATGAGTCCAAGACTAAGGTTTAGATCTGTACAACTGCTGACAATAGATGCTCACTCATGGTGTTAAAGGTCACAAGTCATTAATTTAAATGCCCGTATAATAAATTGTCAATCTCATGTTAAGTCTGCATACATTAGTATTACATCAGCAATTTGTAAGATTCTCCATCTACCTCAGTATTGAAGATATTAGTTTGTTGGGATAGTTATGTAACTATATGGTGCAATGTTGATTGTGTGTCCATGTGTGTTCAGACTAAACCAATGCTATTGTGTTATCTTGCTCTTTCTCTGTTTGTGTTTCCCCCTGAGCGAATAAGCTTTTCCTTTCCTTGAAATGCTTGCTGTAATTATGCTTCTCTCACCTTTAAGACAACTAACAAACTCTAGGCTTTGATTGAGAACATATTAAATTGGGCTTAAGTTGGGAATCAACAGAAAAGGCCAAAAACTTGGTGTAGTTTCAGTAGCCTTGTATACAAACTTTACATATGAAAGAGTTCATGTCTATACCCACATTTTGTTTATAATTATCATACAGAGTTACTGACCGGCAGCAAAAGTCTTCAAAGATCGTACGTCATAGGATTTCTAAGGCTCGTATTGGTGTGCAAGTATTTCAGCTTCGTCGAAGGCTAATCCCCAAAGCAGCCAAAAAGATAAATGACAACAAAGACAAATAGGCATGAAAGATTATTATACACAGATAATACAGAAAGTTTTGTATTAATACTCTGCAGGAATATTCACTGAGGACAAAATTACCTTTGTTTTCTATGATTATAATCTCTTGATCTCTCTGTACTCTCTGTGTACGTAACTAATTGTGACAATAATTGGCATCTTTAATCATTCATTTCCCCTTCAAGACACTTTCATAGGCTAACGTGATCACAAAATGACACCGTCAACAATAAGCAGACGCCAAGCAAGCCGACTCCAGTTGTGTTTTGTAAGTTGGCACAGAGTAAGTCAGGACGCAATACAAGAGATAAAGATTCACATGACTACATCTGTAACACAGGTGCAGAAAACAAATGGATATGTCATGTATTACTTGATGCACCAGCTGGTTGGACATACAGTGCAGTCTAGGAAATAGAAGCAGTTTGAAACAGAGTAAAGTCAGTCTGTCCTCTTTCTGATTCAGCCAATTTATGCTTCAATACCAAATGGAAAGATTTGAAACTGCCTTGTCTCAAAATAGCAGTCTCAAGAATCTTGTGAAAATCCCCGAGGTTTGTTTTAGAAGGATTATGAAATTTCATGAAGGTATTTTTAGTGTCTTCTTACTGATTCTATCAATGTACATTGCACCCCATGGTGGCACGTGAGCAATGATGAAATCAGCAGTAATTTGGTTTCAAACTGAAGGGATGATGAATCTCTGTACTAAACCGAACGAGTCCAAATCGCAATGAGATGCAAAGAACTGCTACAAGAAAAGGCAACAAGGACATGCATGTTAAAAAACTTATATTTAAAATCTGTCAGATGCAACACGACTTCCTTTAACTGCATGACTTAAGGACGTGCAACTGTTTAAGAGGACTTAAAAATATAAATATTAACACCAAATGAAAGCTTTATAAACTAAAGCAATAAACTGTTTAAATGATCATTAAAATCTTAGTGATTTGTGTCACAGGGACAGTTATTGCTGCAGCACAACATACTTCTGCTACATTGAGTAGGATGGAGGAGGAAGGTGGGTGATAACAAGAAATTCAGAGAAAAAACCCCATGAAGCTGTAAGTAGCACGACAACAGAAAATGAAACATACTCTACAACAAACTGAGTTAGCTTAAGGAAATGTAATCATGTGCATCAAAGATGGAACAGTTTGAAAGTTTTAAACGACATCTCAGACAATTTTCCACAGGAAACCAGGTCTCATTTTAATGATGAAAACACTCTTAAATGGGAATCACATTTCGGTTTTTATCTTGAGCTATGATGCAGAGGTTGCCTGGACGCCTTTGCTCAAAATTATTTTCTCACAAATCTTCTGGAAAAAAATTTATGAAATTGAAGGAATCCCTCTTATTGTAGATTTTAGTAACATGTGTCATGCTTCATGGTGAGTACAGACCGGATAATGATATTTTCATGTTGCCGAAGCTGGAATTTATTGATTAAAGGCCTTACAAAAACTGAGGAGGTGGGACAAAGCAGCTGAAATTTAGGGAAGCTGGCATGGAGGAAGACTGACACAGAAGACAGGAAGAAGAGTAGATGAGAGGCAGGTGAGACTAATCAGAGGAATGCAGAACATTAGGGCAGGGAAATAAGGGAAGGTGACCAATAAACATGACAGAACTAAACAGGACATAAAAGCATCTTACTAACCAAAGGCTAAGGACAAAGAAATTAAAGTGCATGGCAGCAACAGTAAACAACCCAAAACCATCTGAATAACCAAGAGAAAACAATAAACAAGAGAAAACAAGAGACACAAAGACACAGATCATAACAATTAGCTTTGACAAAAAGGTTTGTGATGCCTGACATGGCACACGTAAATACAATTACTTGATTAATTAATTCCTTTGAGAGAGTTGACACAGAAAGTGGCAAATGGTGTGAACTACATAGAGGGTTGGAAAGATGTGCTGTCAACTTACTTATAAAGGTTACTTACTTATAAAACACTACACAACTATGACAACATTATATTATATTGTTTTATATTATATTGTATTATATTATATATATTATATTATACTATTTTCATTTCAATAATGTAGCACATGGGAAATTATTGGTGTAATCCAAAACTTTTGTGGAAACACTTTTACCAAGTATGTGAATGGATTTGATATCATAAACAGAAACCATTTTCATTTTATTAACAGGTGAGGTTTCCTATGATATTTCAAATTAGTTTCTTGGCTGTAATCATCTTAAAGTCATGCTGTTTACAGAGCATGGGCACCTAACTCTGAAGGCCTGTCTAGGGTTGAGTAAAGCACTGAGCGCCTTGTCGCCAGAGACTTCACTGGAGACCAAAAAACAGATTTAAATTAGACCTGAGATGCTAAACTCAAGAGCCTCGTCTTGCAGCTGCATCATTACGGCTTGCTTTATTCGAGAGTCTAAATTTTACTATTCAAAAGCAGAAGGATTCTGCCATTGAATAAAAATGTCAAAACCTTGATCTGATTTAAGCACATAAAAACATAGAAAGCAGCTGCACATTAAATATCCATCACAATTTCCATCTGTCTCCAAACTGAAAACAAAGCTGGTTTACACACATATTATTAGTCAAACACTGTTTTCTTTAACTGCTGCTGGTTGATAAATAACTAGGGAATAAAAGATTGACATATGCTGTAAATAATGTATTAAAACTGGATAAAAACTGGAGGATGTGAAACTACAATTTTTCCAAGCTCTGACACCAGATAGAGGTAAAAAAAACAAAATCAACGTTTTTGTTGCTGAGTCCTGAAATACATTTTTTGATGCAGCAAAATCCTCACAGTTTCCACACATTTCCCAAAAATTATATAATTTCCATAGACAATAGGTAAATGTATAAAGGGCCACTAATATATCTCCTGATAGTTTATTAGTCACATAATAAACATCCATCTCCCTTATTTCATAAACAGTTTTAGAGATGCTTTTGCCCCTCGAGTCCAAGAATAAATAACCTATGAAGGAAAAACAAAACCTGAATGACAATCAGTGATTCCAGTGAAATGTGAAACTAAGCAAACATCACTTTCCCCTTTGTTCTCTCTAAACTTATCAGAACACTGTAATTATAAATTAAAAACTCACTACACTCCTCTGACCCAGCTTCCTCCCTTCCAGTCCGAAGTGGAAAGCCTCCCTGGAGAAGCCTGTCTGAATGAGGCCACAGTGTCCTGATGAGCCTCCTTATGAATAAAATAATCTGCCTGCATTGACCAAACATGCACTTAATTCTACTGCTGTGGTAAAAGTTGTGCTAGAAACAGAGAAAAACAAGAAAATTAGAACCTTACAAAGGAATTCACAGTGAGATGCTCCCATAAGTGAGAGAATAAAGTAAAAAACTAGTTGATCTCTTTTTCTCTTCCTCTATGTTTGCTCTCTGTGCCAGAATCCACTGCTGGAGAAAAAGCACGTCAAAGCTAGTTAAATATTCGCTGCACAACATTAAGTCAAATAAGTACTGGGGGAATATATTCTGCTCTGATTAAATCAAAACTGAACTCTGAGAATGTCACTGCATTTTTTGGATGAATGGATTCAAATCCTACAGAGCAGGGCGTCCATAAGAAATCTTGAAATTGTCATAAAAAAGAAGAAGAAGAAAAACATACTGAATAAATGTTAACAATACCCTTCCCATATCATTATCCCATATTATTATATTCATATATTGCATATGCAGATTATTTGGGCTGTTATTGACCTCTAGTGTGAATTTCATACCAACACGACAATCAAAAATATATTCATTAAAGGGACTTATTAATAGATTAAAAACATATTTTCCTGCCATATGATTTACACCACAGATTTGGAAGCATATATAATGCTTACAATGTTGTACGCTTATGCATATTGTAATAATGTGTGAATTATAAGAGTACAAGAAGTACACTGCAATTCAGTATGAAAGCCAGGTAAGGAAGAAAAATCACCTGTCCTCCAGTTGGCCCCTAGACACACTGACAAACTCTCATTAAATATTAACACCAATGACAAAGAGCCCTTAATTCCTTACAAGTGGTGTGTTTAACATGATACATTCCAGACATGGTTTCAAAAATAAGCTCAGGGCTGAGCTCAGTGACTGTGTCCCTTGGATGAATTCATGAGTATAAGTCTAAACAAGGTTTCCATCAAGTAGGATATTTTGGAAAAACAAAGCCTGGCTCACCTTCTCCACCAATGGGAGGTCAGGTTTCCATAAACTTTAAAGAGCGCTGTCGGTCCCCTGCAGGAGATCACCTGTGGAGATAAAAACAAGAGGTCAGTCCTTCTAACGAAAGCTCACGGAAATCCGAAGTGCAACTAATTGCTCTTAATGAAAATAAAAATGGAAATCAGCTTCACTCATGACAAAAAAGCTTATCTTCACTCAGTCAAAGATATGAAAAGATTTGCTTCCGTTTTAACTGTCACAACAAGGAAGGTTAGTCAGCCCTGACACTGAGGCAAGTGCAATAGCAAATCAAATCAGCTTCCTCAGTTTTCATAAAGCTGCACAGCAACGTACCCGCCTGTTTAGCATAATTGATTTCAGCAGGAGGATACTTTTTATTAGGATGGGATCTGTTTAAATATTGTGGTTTCAATGGGTTTTCAATGGTTCAGCTGCAGCAGGCAACACGGGAAGGCAAAAAGCTTTTTGCAGCAAGTTATTAATTAAACCATGGGAAGATAATTTCCATTCTTTCATACATTTTTATACGGATTTTAATTTAAACTAAGGACATAAGTTTGGAGAGTATAATCCTGGGAGAAATAAAATAATGAATACCTCAAGTTTATAAGTACACAGACGTGCACAGAAATCACATATTCGGTGGCTTGCAGCAGCATTTATAATCGTTTTTTCAGACGTTAGGACCGCAAACTTTAATTTCGTTTTATTCTCATTTTTTGTGGGAAACAAACAAAAGTTTCAAGAGCCTTGGTTATGATGACAGATATTTGTGTTTTCCACAGAGACTCAATTTTAGCTTTTATTTGCGTGTCTCATCTGAATTAAGTCCACAATTTTCTTCCTTTATTTTACACAAATTGGTCAATTAACTCCCAAAGTTAAACACCTAAAATTAATATTCCTCAAAAGCTACGAAATATGAAAAACTGTGTTTTTGATTACTATGAACAAAGGCTGTTATACCTTATATATTTCTGTAGTTTCTCTTTTGCTATCAAACTACCTGTACCTACGTAATTTATGAATCTGCTGCCTTTAATTAAAATTATTTTCTTTTTCAACAGATAAACATTCATAAATTTGTCAACAAACAACTGCATCTCTGAACAGCAAAATGAAATGAGGTCAAATGATTAAAAAAAAGACCTACTGCATTTTGAAATACAAGTTCAATCATAATTATGATATTAGTGAAATTTGAAAAATGACGACAAAGTCAACAAGTTTAGAAAAAACCCTGTAAACTGTAAATTTTACAGTTTAATTACAGTGGATTAATTTTTTTAAATGTATCCACCTTCTAAACATGTTGTACCTGCCGAGTGAGTGTTTCATTCCAGACAAATAGATTTGTACCACATTTACCATGTTATCCACAGAAGAAGGTGTTACTATAATATAACAACAACAAAACCGTTTGTAACTACACACAGATAAAAAGACCTTCATGTTTTGAGACTTGTGATTTGACAAAACTACAATCAAAGTGTATGGTCATAATAAAAACTTCACATTTGGACAGAATGGGTTAAAATCCAAACTATGAAGTATGACAGTGGCAGCATCATTTTGCAACGGGGTGTTTTGTGTAGAAGGAGATACAGCACTGATAAAATAAATGGCATCATGGGAAGAGAGCATTATGTGAATGTTTTGAAGCATCAGCTAGCATATTAAAGCCAGGCACAAATGGGTTTTCTAAATGGACAAGAAGTATGTACATACCACAAAATTGCTGTCTCCATCCAAGTAACTCTCCTGGCTGTGCTTTTCTAAAAAAAAAAAAAAAATGAAGCCAGAACCAGAACAGATGCCTCAGTTTATCAGAAGATAACCTCTCTTCTGGAATCTGGTTTCCACTAGAACATAATACGTCTGTATTGCTGCACAGACTGTTTGTTGAGCTGAAGACGCACATCTTACAAAAATGTCATGCAGTAAAGAAACAGCGAATTTAAGGTAACACTAAGGTGAACGACTGATATATTAAATAAGACAGCAAGAACTACCACAGCTAAATATAATGCCTCACTGAGCCAAATCCAACAGATATCTGACTGAATTCATGCAAAATCACTGAGTCACTGCATGCTGCTCATGTTTTTCCACTCTAGACGGAATCAATTTTTTTTCCTATTTGAGCCAAACCATGAAAACATTTTGTTTGCAGCTTCTCTCTTTTGTGAATGATTGTTTATTTGTGTCATGGAATGACTGGTTAGACATTTATGGTTTTGAATATGTTGGTGAAACACAACAAGAGTTCCAAAAACAGTATTTTTGATTCAGAGTGACATGCAGCAGCGATGAGGACTTATCAATTATTTATACGTTTACTCAAGCTAATGTGTCCACATCTACAAAATCCTCTCTGAAACCAAACATTTGTTTTCTGTTTTATTGTGCTTAATTATGAATTAGAACCCAATTTTTGACATCAAATGCACAGATGTACAAATACTAAGAAGACAATATAGGAAAGACTGAAAGTGAACCAATAGCTCTCCCAAAAATTGCTTGATTTGGAAAAAGTAGGAGAAAAATCTTCATGAACAGGAAAAATACTGGAAAGAAATCATTATATTTCAGCTAAACTTTTTAAGAGTAACATTAAGAACACTGAGATTTCACCACCTATGATGGTGTTAGTAATAAAAAGCATGTATAGACCTAGACTGAAAACCTGTAATGAACTGCAGATGGTATACTGACTACTTAAATTCTTCAAAAGGAGAATCTTCAAAGAAATAAGGTTTCAAGAAGAAACAGTTCAAAGAAATGCTTATAGAAAATATGAGATTTTCTCTCCTTCTACATCATGGACTCTGTGTCCTCTGGGCTGAAGTGAAAAAAAAAATCAACCAACTAGTTCCAAGCACACAGTTCGAAGGTCAAAACATATAATGAGATGGACTCAGTGATGAAGTGGGGATGGATAGCTTGAACTTTATAGTTATGGTTAATGTTGAAAATTATCCGAGTTTTGAAAGTGACTTGCTGTGCTTTTCTAAGGAATCCGTTTCTTGCCAGCTTTATACATCAGCAGATTAAATTTCTACTTTTCTTCACAATATCTCCACATCAGTCAATGAGAAGCATATGTGAGCATCTACTCTCAAATTTAGTTCTGGACTTTGACAAAGCCTTTCCAAAATGTGACTATCGGTATGTGTTTAATGTTACAATATTAATAGAAATGTGATTTTAACCTATATGTTTGGGATCATTGTTCTACTGAAAGGTTAATTGCATCAGAGTACAGTGTTAGTTTCCACACACATATGCTGCTTTGATGTTAAAGTTTGGTGTCATGCAACTAGAACACCTTATTCTTTAAGTTTACACACATTTCTATTAACACTGGATTTCTCTGTACTGCTGATCCCTTAAGGCTGAATTTGTGAAGTACATGACTGATAATTATCATCCCACCTGAGAGATGGAACTCTGCAGTTCCTCCAGAGTTACAATGGGTATCATGGCTGCTTCTCTGATTAAAGTCCTCCTTGCCTGGCCTGTCAGCTTAGGTGGACAACCAAAATTTGGCATGTTTTCTGTTCCATAATCTTTCTGTTTTCATATGATGGATTGAACAGTCCACTGTGAGATGTTCAAAGTGATTATAGATTGTGTTATAATCACACCCTGTTTTAAACTTCCCCACAACTTCATCGCTGACTTGTGTGGTGAATCTTGATTCTCATGACGCTCTTTGTTCACCAACGTTGCACAGAAAAACTGTACTTTTGACTGAGGTAATATTACACACAAGTCGACTGTGACCTCCGAAGACATTTGGTTTCACCAGAGAAGTTAACATTTGTGGTTCTTATTGCAATAACGCATTGCACCACATTCTGCTTATGTTCATCTCTCGGAGATGAGCTCATCGTCACGTCCAGTGTCTGCTGCATTCATGGTCACATCCACATCCATGAGAACATCAGGAACCCCACTAATGGTAGTTCGTGGTTTAACCATTTGTACCAGTGTTGTCGCAGACTGTGGTTTTTCATGCCTCCATGGTGGGCACAACATGACTCCATTTTGAATTTCAGACAGCGGCATGACACATGCTGAGTCTGTGTTCTGCCTGAGGGTGAGCAGCAGCTGCACAACACAAATTCAGAGCAGGAGTAGAGTGACATGTAGTAGTGACAAAAGTAATGCAAAGCAGGTCTATTATGTTCTAGTCCATGAAGGGCATAGGAGAGATAATATATGACTAGAACTCTCTAAGTGTTTTCTTCTGATGTGTATCTCGGCACATATTGACCAGTCTCTACAACCCCTAAGGTAGTCTATAAATATTTTATAAAATAACTAGAATAGTAACTATATTTAGTTTTTGTTTATATGCTTTAGTTTGAGGTAACATCCTTTTCCTGGAAACACTTGCAAAGCTTTGCTGCAGATGCTTCTGATCATCTGTAACATTATCAATCTTCTGCTGAGGTCGGGGTATATCGTCGTGTGTGTCCTGCTCTGTGCTGAGAGAAATGAGACACTCAGGCTGCCCTTCAGACTTGCCGCTCTTACGCTCCCTCTTTTTTCACAGCTTGTCAGAAGACACTACCTCCCCTTCGAACAGAGGAACAGAAACCTGAATTTTTTTCACTGGCAAACATATTACATGGAAGAGTTAACAAAGCAGAAAAAAGAAAAAGAAAAAACTCCTCACAGCAACATTTCACACATTCTCCCCTTCACCTGACAAGTGATGCTCTACAAACACAGAGGACTATCAATAACAAAAGAGGTCAAAGGAAAACATTAGACTCCTCTTTTTGTGAGTTATATTATAAGAACTGTTGCCATGTTCATATTTGGGCTCTTAAAAAGCATTCAAATTGTTTTTCTAAGAATAAAATGATGATACAACAAACTTATCGTAATTGTATGTGTGTTTAATATCACTTAAATTTGAGCTAAAGTTGAATAATTTTGATTTTGTCCTCCTGCTACATTATTAAATCCATTTTGTGCAAATCACCAGACAAACAGGTCTGATTCAAAGAAATGTAAATGAGTGTGTGCATCAAATACGATTGTGTGTAATATTCTTTAGAAATTCTTCAAAAATAATATTTTTGAAACTTAATTGGATGCTCAGTTTAATCTAGCTATTTTAATTTCAATAATTATTTTTGCATTATGATGCATAAATGGCTAAGTAAAAAAAATCTAAAAAATATTTTCAAAAATATGACAAAAGTTGAGGGCTGCCCAGTGGCGCAGCTGGTAGAGCTGTTGCCTTGCAGCAAGAAGGTTCTGGGTTCGATTCCCAGCCTGGGGTCTTTCTGCATGGAGTTTGCATGTTCTCCCTGTGCATGCGTGGGTTCTCTCCGGGTACTCCGGCTTCCTCCCACAGTCCAAAAACATGACTGTCAGGCTAATTGGCCTCTCTAAATTGTCCCTAGGTGTGTGTGTGTGTGCATGGTTGTTTGTCCTGTGTGTCTTTGTGTTGCCCTGCGACAGACTGGCGACCTGTCCAGGGTGACCCCGCCTCTCGCCCGAAATGACAGCTGGAGATAGGCACCAGCAACCCTCCTGACCCCAGTAAGGGAAAAGGGTGCAGGAAAATGGATGGATGGATGGATGACAAAAGTTTGCTTTAGAAATCTACAAAACAATCCTCCCTCCAGTTAGTTATTATAATCGCAACTTCAAAAACAAACCAAATTAACAACCTGCATTAAAAACACCTAAAACAACCATCACACCATCTTAAAGGGATTACATTTTCACTTCCTGCGACCAAAAGCCCTTCCTGCTGGTTGATGCTGTTGATCATCCATTAAATGCTAAAGATCACTTCAGATCAAGCTGCTGATTACATGAACACAAAACCATCATCAAATCCAGACAACACACTTCCTGTGCGTGCAGAAAGGCTGCCTCGCCACTTTAAGAGAGTAAACATTCAGGCTCAGAGAGAAAAACACAAGGTATTGTGTAGTGGTTACAATACATTTACAAGCTCTATAATCCAAACATTAAAAACATATCATCAAACCTCATATCAACCTTAATGTTTTTTTTCTAAAAACCGCTGGTTATAAAAAAAAGAAACAAAGAAAATCTAACTTCTATGACAAAGGACTGACTAAATAACAGAGTTTGTGGTCTTAAGACAAGAAATGGCATTTCTTGCTTAATCAGTGTCTTTCTGCAGCCGAAAGATGTTTTCTATTTCTTTTTTTTTTAGTTGTTCATTCATGTTTGGTCAATTTTAGGAGTCACTGTCAACATGCTAAAGAGCCACATGTGGCACCAGGGCTGCAAGTTGCAAACAACAATTTTAGCCAGAAAAATAACAAAAATTTAGATTGTCATTGTTATTGTTGTGGATGTGGCTTATTGGTCAGGACAGGATGGCCTTGGGAACAGCAGAAGTATGCAACAAAACCTTTCAAAAATATTTTGTCTGTAGCATCGTGAAGTTTTCAATTGTTTATTTGCTTGTCCAGTAAATGAGTCACTGTAATTGTCATGTGTTGCTGACAGTGTGAATCTACTAGAAAATATGTCCAGCTTATTCTGGTGGCTAATGAAACCAGTTAGTATCTGGTTCATGTACCGCAATTCTTCTAAAATTGAACACTATTTTTTTATGTGGACAGCATTTAATCGCATTCTACTTGCCTGAGCAGCTTTATTCTATTCTGAATTAAGATTCTTTAGCATTTTCAAAGTCGTTTTGGCCTACCGACTATTTAAATGATGACATATGTATTGTACTGATGATGTAAAAAGAATATGACTTGAAAACTTTTTGTTTTCTTTATAGCATTGCTGCAAAGTATGTACTTATAATCTGTCTGAAAAGTACCTCATGAAAGTTCTTTTGATAAAAACACATTTCTTAAAAAGGCTAATTGCTAAGACAAGTTTGGAAATATTCTGTATATGTCAGATGAAAAGGGAAGGGGGGTGACAGCATGAGGAACTCACAAGGGCACCACTGAAACAAGACTCTCCAACAGTTACTGAACAGCAATCACAACAAAAAGACAAAGAAAACTAAAATAATGACAACAAAAAGAAAGAAAAAAGATTATGAAATATAAAAATAAAAACATTCCATTACCTGATGTGACGTCCTTCCAATTACAAACAGAGCTTGACCTTTCTTTGTTGTTAAGAGCGATTAGTCAACTAATAAATAGCAGCTACTCATCAACTCTTTTCTCTGCAGTACAATTGAATTAGCCCCCTGGGAGTATCACCATCTTCTCTCTGCAGCCTCCTGTAAGGCTTTTGAGAGAGCAGCTATTGGTTCTGACAGACATGCAGAAAGTTCAGCACCAAGGACAGATCCAAAACAAGCTAACTGACATCTGTATTCTAACAATAATGATAATTGAGCTCAGATCACCCTAAAGCGACTCTATCATTATCAAAAGTATTTAGCCCATCAAATTAAGTGCCCATTCTTTTGACTTCAAGCAGGTCTGGAGGTTTTGCAAGAAGGAAGCAGCTGTAGGATCTAAAGTGAAAGAATTAGCATGAATTCCTCCTTCTTTATTAATCTTTCCAACTCAACCCTTTACCCTGCCCCCATGCTTGGTGGTTGGTACAGGTATAATTAAAAATTTAAAATATTTTTCATGTAATTAAGGCAAAATAGCCTGTTGTTTGTTTTCTCCAGCTAAGAGCAGCTTCAGCACCACAGACAGCTCTAAAATAAGCCTACTGACATTTTTTGCTCCATCACCAAAGTAGGGAACACACAAAACGACACGGTTTTGAGGCAGGTGAACTGATAACCAACACTTGTTACTGATAGTTAATGACAAAATGAAGTAAGGATGCTTCATCTGCTGCTTACAAACAGTTTTTTAACTTCATTTGTTAACTACATTTTCACAATTGCGATGGGCATAAAAGCTCACCCAGCTGAATATGATCTCAAAGTAATAAAACAAACACAAACTTGATATTTAAGACTAAATCACAGTAAACTAAAAATGTACAAATTGCACATGAAGGTAATCAGTTTTATTTTTTTATGAATTTTTGAATAAAATATATTCCACATAGGATATATTTATGCATAATATTCTTACTTTCTATTTGCACATATATTGCATAGTTGTCTGCTAAAATATAAACAATAGCTTTCTTAGATTACCGCCAACGCACTCATTCCGAGACCAAGACACTAAGAAACAAACAAACTCACAGCCTCAAATACATGTTTCAAACTCTCAACACACTGTCCAGATCATAGTCACTTGTAGTATTAACTTAAAGTATTTTCATTTGCAAATTTTTTTATTTTGTGATGTATTTAGACAAAAATAAAACCAGTCGGAATTCAGAAAATATCCTCCACCACCTATTGTAAATGTTCTCACAAACTTTTGCCCTAGCAGGAGTTTTCTCAAGAGTTCGAAGAGTTTAATTGATTTGATAAAGCCTTGAAGCCACAGTTGCTAAGTGTATGATGCCCAGTCTTTCACTCATGTTGGTATGAACAGCTAGTCTTTGTAAACTATGTCTACTGTGAAAGTTGTGTAATGTGTCCACAGTTTGACAAACATATAAACACATCGTGCTCCTCACATCGGCTAAGCATAGAGAGGCATTTATGGACTTGGATGACTTGGAAGAAGATTGGATATGCATGGTCTGACTGCTGATTTGATGTTAAATGGAAAAGTGCACATAGCAGATCATCATGATCCAGTTTACTCTGACTAACCACCAAAGTTAGTCGAATGTTCTTAAGCAACACTGGGTTCTCCAAAGACACTACATGTCATTGAGGTTAAGTTGCTTTAGGGTGAGTTGTTTCCAACAGAAAGCAGTTTCAGCACCATGAAGAGCTCCGAAATCAAGCAAAATGACATCTGCTACTTCGCTGCTGCCAACGCATAGAAGATCTCACAGCAACGTTTGTTGCTGTGTGTCTTTTGGCAGGACGAGATGTTTTGGAATGACAGCAGCTGCTTGGCTGGAGGGGGATGTTACAGCAAGCAGCACTTTAAACAACCCCTCTCCCTGAAACGGATCATCCTCCTCATGATCACCACCATCATCATCACAATTGGGGATGCCAAACACCTGAAGGTGGCCACCAGATACTTCAGTCAGTTGGGAGGCCAGATGCGTTTCAGCCTCAGAGCAGATTTGATGAATGATTAAAGGGACCACATGCACCTAATCCCATGGAGAAAGCGGAATGCTCCTCCTCTGTGACACCGTTGGTTTGTCGGAGGGAAAACAATGACGCTAGAGATGGCTCTTTGGTTTGCTGTGACAACCAATTACATAACGGGAGCTCTGTGGAGTGCTCCCATTAACATTCGCGTGCATTTCCCTCAAGAAAGCCTCAAATACGTCCTTTATCCTTTAAATAGCACAAAATGTTACATTTTCAGACTGACCCAAGTTTATATTCATTATCAGATTTAGTCATTTCACGCATGGAAATAAATCATTGAGTACATCGCCATCGCCTTCATATGAAACAGTATTAAGTGAATTTAGATCAGCATTTTTCTGGGTTTGTTTTATACGTGAGGTCCAATTTGTACAATCCAGCTATTATTCCAAACAGAAACAGCAATGCATCATTTTACGATCTGGTCTTAATTAGGTAGAGTAAACAACATTAGACGAGTCAACAAAGCCTACAACATTAATTCAAGGTGAGGCGAGATGGACCATCTTCCCCCCATGGCGTAAGCAAACAACGGTACATCATGTAACATGACGCATGAATAATTACAAACTGCAAAAGACAAACAGAATCGCCTCTGAATGCTGTCGTACTCCGTCAGGTTTTGCTGCACTACAAGCAGGTTTGAAACGTTAGCCAACATGATGGAGAGTGATGCAGATTTCTCCATCTCGCCCTTCGCTGAAAGGATGCTCTGCTTCTTATCCCTATGATGCACCGACGTGGCGGCCAGTAAACACTTACCAGAGGTGCTGCTTCTGGTCCTGCCCGGTAGCGTCTGCTGCGAATCAGACCGTATTTTCCCCTTGCAGTACAACAGAAGGTGACCCTGCGTTCTCTCTGCAAGACTCTGCATCCACGAGATCACGATGCACGCAGCAAGGGGGAGCTCCACGGCACAGGCGCGCGCTGGGGGGATGGCCCAGCTTTTACTCTCAATGGACAGAAGAAACAGACTGCCGGGGGGGACCAGTGCGCCAAGCGATTTCTAAAATCTCCTCTTAACATATAGACGTATGGGAAGTAATACAACATAGAATTATTAAACAACTGTCGATTTTGTGGGTTTTTTTCTTGCTTTTTTTTCTTGTTATCGATGAATGCTCGATTGCATAACTGGCGCAACAAATTATTATTTATGATATAAAAATAATTGGGAAACAATGGATGAGGAGAGTGTTAAATGTGACTTCCACTTTCCAACCAATGGAATGATCACGTTGAGAGGAGGTGTCCCCCCCCCCCCCTTTGCAGTGCAGGCCACGCCCACATCTCACTACACCCGAAAGGAGGAGGGAAGGTGGAAAAGGAAAAGTGTTTTTGTTCTGGGGATGGCTACTGACTCATCCACTCAAGAACAAAAGAACGTTTTTCTCACCTGTTGAGTGTTTAATTTGCTCATTTACAGTGCCTCACAAAAGTGATAGTGTTTCTTGAACCTTATCACTTTTTGTCTTACCATGGTCACAGAAGTCAGTGTGTTTTATGTGATGGATAAACACAGTTTAGCGGATGACAATAGGGCTGCTCCAAATTATTTGACAAATGAAAAGCTGAATCTGAGTCAATATTTTGTGGTTCCACCTTCCACTGCAAACACAGCTGCAAGGATTTCCTATTATTTTGCCAGCTTGCACATCTACAAACTGAGATGTTTATCCATTCTTCTTTTCAGCAGTCAGATTGGATGAAGCATATGTGAAATGAATGTTAGTCTCCACTTTTGAATAAAAAGACCACTTTTTGGAGACTAATAAAAAGTGGTCTTTTTGTAAGACCACTTTTGGATCTGATCTATTGGATCAGATTTATTTATTTGTTACCTTAAGGTCATAGTTTTGCTGGTCGTAGTTTGGATTGTAGGAGGAACCCATGATTCACAAATATTCAGGGAGAACATGCAAACACCATGCAGAAAGATCTTCTTGCTGTAAGACGATAGTGCTCCGCTCTTCCAAAAAGACCAAATCTGTGGAGTTTGATTGTAACAGGGAAACGTGCTTCACCCCTAATTGGATGTTCTAATTACTTAGTTTTATGTATATCAAAAATTATACAATGTTAGGCAACCATCACACTTAGATATTCTGATTATCTTTTACATGTTTCATTGTTATTTCTGAGGTGCAGCTTCCACTGAAACAAGGCATCCTGTCAAAGCCATTGAGCATCAAACAGGATGAAGAGAGGGGGGTGTTTTTCTTCTGCAGATTGGAGGCCATTGCAGACCTTAAACTAGATCAATCAGATGATGTTTTTTTTCTTATGCAGATTGGCTCAAGTGCAAATGAACTGCCTCCAGTAAAAAATAATATTTTATCGCTTTGGTTATTATCTGAAAAACGAAATGTACCTGGTTTATTCACATACATTTAAACCTATCTCAGGTAAATGACAAAATGTAAGCAAAGTATATGTTCCATATCTCTATTGTGTGAAAAACCCACTATTGATGGGTTACATTGCATTCATACGAGAAAACGACACTCAAATTAAACAATTTTTTTTAACTAAGGTTTTTTTTAGGAAATATATTTTGTAAAAATTATATGTAATAATTTCCGGAAGCTTAGTGACATCTAGTGGCCAGTTACAAACAGTGCAAAAAACAAAAACTAAAAGGCTGCAGAACTAACAAGACTTCTTCAAATGATTACAGGAAGTCTGTCTTGGATGCATCAAATAAAGAAATTAGATGTTTTTGTCCTCTCACTCCATCTTCTTCCTAAACTTATTTATTAGCTGTCAGATTAAAATTTCTTGTTTAAAGATAAAAGACAAAAAATAGTTTTGCCATTAAATACTATATAGGACAATACTCTTGCATTTTCTATAAATTGAACAGGCAAAGAGACCTTTTAACAGTGCTGGAAAAACAACCGTGATTTATACAGATTCTTTCTCTCAATTAGGACATAGTTGAGGAAATAATGTACTGGTAGTGTAAAAGACCTCTTTATTATCTCAAACATGTATCTGTTTGGTTTAGACTTTTCTAACAAGAGTCATATCAACATATTTTTCTCTCTGTTCTATTTTATTCTTTGATAGCAGAGCTGCCAAAAGAGCAACCAACAATGCAGTTCATTTTGAAATAACAAGATGTGGCATAACTAACTTTTATTTTTTAGATTCATTTTGACAAGCTGCCATAAAGTTGTGCCTTTATAAAACTGTTGAAACAATCTTTATCTCTCTTCATCAGAACTAGCAACTGAAAGCCCGATCAAGATACCCTATCTGTATGACTCTTCTAGTTAAACCTGTCAACACAACATTTTTCCAGGCAAGAAGATTATGAGATTAATGTTTTACATAATTTCACTAGTCTGAGAAAGTTAAATATGACTATAAAAGTGGAAGTTATAAAACTATTTGATCTGAACCAGCACAGTTTGACCATTAAACAATATATGAGAAGCAGGACTGTGCTCAAGGCTGTTGGTTTCCACTCTTTGCTATTATCTTATTTTTTTATTTTTTTCAGAGTGGTATGGGGAAAAACATTTTGACAGTCATTAGGGAAATAAAAATCCAGAAAAATCAGGGGAGAAAATCTGTTGGAGGCCGCAAAAGACAAGATTGGGGGAAATTCCCATTCAACAGGACACCAAAATAAACAGCCAGAGCTAAAATGGAGTTGCAAGTGTCAAAAACATTTACATATGTAAATGCACTTAGAATAGTTAGGATTAATATATTAGACCTAAGTCCGATTGAAAACTTAAGACTACACTCATCTAGTCTGAAGTGCTTGCAATGTTTTGTGGAAAAGAATGAGCAAATATTTCAGTTTCTAGAAGGACGAATACGAATTTACATATATCAAATATAATTTCCTCTCACATCATAAATATACAATACTTTGTGTTGGTCCATGACGGAGAATCCAAATAAAATACATCTAGCTAAAATCACTTTTACTTTTCGTTGCTTCGTGTAAGATCCGTGATTTTATTTTGAAGGGTTCAAACCGGAAGCTCTCACACTGTTGCCACACTGTTGAAAGGTCGTCTGTCTGAAGCTGGGAACGTCAAGTCTTCACGGAAATAAGGCTTCATATTCTGGTGAGTGGGTAAGAATGTACCTAAACTGAGTAGAACATGTGAGAGCAGGCCGGGTATTTAGTCTTACTGACCGAGTAAGTCATATTTATTGCAGTTTAATCACCTTTTTTTGCGCAATGCTGCAGGAAACTCAGCACCGAGTTACAGCAGCTAAACAGAAATTATTTGTGCCGTTGTAGACACTTTCATCACAGCTAAGGCGTATAGGTGGCATTTTAGTTATAGGTAAGGAGCGCATTAGTTTAAATTGCGTGCCTTTGTTTTATTTAACAAGTGCTAATTATGGTAAGTCGGTAAAATACGGCTCGCTAACATTGGCCCGTTTAAATCTTTCATTTAATCATTAGTTTAAGCAAAATGACTGGTTCTCTTAGTGCTAACAGACAGCTCTGCCTGTACAGACCATTTCCATTTTGTGTTTCCTTAGATTGCTCGCTGATTAGAGAGCGCAGTGATACCATGTGGAAGTCACATGAACGACGAGGATGAGGCATAAACAAGGGGGGAGCCTGACGACAGAGCCGCTGCAACACAGTGTCAGCCAACAGGAGGAGGAGGGGGGACTGGTGCCTGCACAAAGAAACCACACACAAGCAAGGCCCCTGTGGCCCTTTTCCCCTTGAACGTTCATTAGGATGAACAGCACTACCACTCAGCCCCCTGCCCACAAAGATGGGGGTGTGGCGGTGAGCTATGTGCTGGTGCCATTCCTTCTTATAACTATTGCTGGAATTGCTACAGCTTTGGTAAGTAGCTTATCACAATCTGTGACTTTGGAGACTTTGAAAGATGCAGCTCTCATGCACTTTTTATTTTGTTTGTTCTAGATTATTTGTCTGCGTAGGAAAAGGAGGTGAGAACAAACGTAGGGTATTGATTAGCTGGCACTCCCTCTTACTTCCTCATTGTGAGCCATTGATTTCCTGATGCGCTTTATCTTCTGCCTTAGGATCGACAGACTTCGGCATCAGCTGTTACCTGTTTACACGTATGACCCTGCGGAGGAGCTACATGAGGTTGAACAGGAGCTTTTGTGGAGAGAAGAGGACACAAGGGTAGGAGACGCAAGCACTCAGTGACAGTGTCCTTTGTAAATTAAAGGAAAGGTGTTTACTCTTATACCTGATGAGGAACATCTTTAGTTCGATTTCTGCAAATCCAGAGTGAAAATTTTTTTTTTTTTTTAGTAAAACCACCATTTTTCACTGCATTTTCAGTCTTTGACAGTGTAAAAACATACCCACTGTTTTCTTTAGTTGCAACATTTAGCTTTAGACTTCTGTTGTTCCTCAAATTGCATGCATCTTCCCCTTTTGCAAATTTGAACCTAAATGCAACAAGCAACACACTAATAGTAGGCAGCTTGTCTTTCAGGTTCAAACTAAAATCTCTCTATCCCCACCCACATTAGTAACCTTTGACTTGTTTTGGAGTCAATTCAGTTCATCATCCGTGGACATGTTGTTTTTACAGAGTCTTAAAAAGAACAGTGAACTTATAAAATGTACTTTTAGCAGTTTCCAGTTTGAGGACAAGCATAGAAAAACTTTGAGTTTCCTGAATACAAGTTGTGTTTTATTTATAGGACCATAAATTTGATTCGGAGTATCTTTGTATAATCTAAATAAGGTCACAGTTGGCCTGGAGTTTAAAGCTTTAGCCTTGCGTATCTAATGTTGTTTAGATACTGATACCAGACATTGTACTTCAGTTAATGGAATATAGTTTTATTTGCAATATTTTGTTTTTACTTGGTCCTTGAAACATACAGATAGAACATAAACCATGTACAAAAAGTTAATACAAATTTTTATCAAGTATGAGACATAAATCAAGCATCTTCTCTTTGCTTGTCAGAATTTTGAAGACGTTGAGGCAGAGAATCAATTAAATAAAATCTGTGTGCAAAATACCATTCCTATATATATTTCAATAACAAGATAGAAGTTATACTAATTATCTGAATTTTAAGTATTTCATAATAGGTTCTGACATTTGTTATCAGATCTAAGCCTATGCTTAATATTTGGTGTATCAAATGTTGTAAATGCATGCATTCTTAGAATTTATGTAACTTCTGGAACTATGTATGTGTCCTAAGTGCAGGATATTTCCTAAATGATTTTACATGTACTTCTGTCAATCCCATATTATACTTTTAGATTTTATATTTACTATTCTGTGATAATCCACTGCTTCTGTTGTGATGCACAGTCAAGTTGGAAAATCAACTCAAAATTGAGTTTTCAAAATGTAGTTATTCTAAAGATTTCTTGAGAAATGCAAAAATGGTAATTGATTTACACAGCATTACTTTTTCTCATGTAAAATTTTACATAAAGCCTCATGTCAATAGATTAAAGAAAAAAATGGTATTATGAGCTTCTCTGCTACCACTGCTGCATTGAGTCGAGTTGAGCACTAGATGGTGATAGAGAGTTGCTCTTTAATAACTTTCAGTTTCTCATGTAAGACATCAAGTGCTGAGACAGAAAACTGTTCAGTATTTACATCTTATGTTATAGATGCTGTTTATTCTCCTAAATTTGTTGATGTCCAGTATGTTTTTAACAAAAGTTGAAATCTGCAACATGGATTGTTCCCTTTTTGGTCAAAAACTTTTTCATTGAGGTCAGAGGAGGTTTGCAAATCCTCACTGGAAACCTGTGACTTAGTTGATCTGTTCTGCTGTGTTTCATGTGCACAGATTGTGCAAGGCTGGGCAAGAAGCTATCAACAGCAGCAACCTCTTCTGTCCAAAGATGTGACTGCTTGATGACAGCTCAGCCTGGATGCTGAGGAGCGAGAAGACAACCTTCAGACTCAAAGATTGGCCCTTCCTCTAACTCATCTGTCACATTGCTCTATTTTGCTCCTGTTGCCTTTATCCCAGATTACATCGGCGATTTAAGAGCCAAAGAGATGCAGTACTTGTTACTTATTTATTGGAAATTATTTATTCAAATACATTTTTACTGTCATTCTCTTTGGCACCAAAGTCTAGGAAGGCAGAAGACAAAGCCTCTTGTGCATTTGGTGTTTTGTTTACATCCTTAATGCTGTTGTGGGCAGCTTGTGGCAAGCAGCCTTGCTCCTGTGGGTTGCAGTAGGCATCCGTACCGCTCACGTAACTTGCTGCCTGCGTTCACTGTGGTAGGGTTGCGAATGCTATGTACTAGTTAAACATCAGCGCTCAGATCTGGCGTGTGCAGAGGTTGTTTGCAGAGCAATAGCGGCTTCTTTGATGAAACGCCTTTATGATTACAAACACAAAGCTCCATATCGATCAGGTGAAAATAGGTAAAGAAAGCTTATTTTTAAATTAAAACATCCTCGTTCCATTTTGTTGCTTTGAACCGCTGCCTTGGAAAGCTTTATATTTTTTTTGTCATGCTTTGCCAAATCCTGTGACTCTTAACAATGGCATGAGATGCAAAAACCAGGAGCAAATAACACCAGCTTCCTCCCAGCTCTTAAATGAGTTGTGACTAGATCTGAAAAATATGTCCTGTCTTCGAGGCATGGCACCGGAAAATTTACGTCTGGCTGAATAATCTGCTCAGATGAATTCCATACGTCTGACTGTTTCCAGCACTCAGGAAACCTTTTACACATTATAAACGTTTGCCTTTCATTTGTTGAATGTAAACTTTACTGTGGTTCTGTCCTTGTTTAAGGAAGGCTTCACAGCTCTGGTATTTGGAGCCTTTGCATACATTTTTTTTTATGCTTGTCAGGTTTCTCTTTTTAAATCATACAGAAACCTTAAATGCGCCACTCTAAGATCTCCATATATCTTATCTGGAATGACTTGTGTTTAAGAATCCAACTTTAGGTGACACTTTGTCTATGTACTATTGCTGTGATGTTGGGATTCTTTTCTTCTCCTTGAATGCACTTCTACACAATTATTGAAAATGTCAGTAATTCTAATAAAGTGAAACTGATATTACAGTTTAGTATATTTTAAGCTTTTTATTTTTACAACTATTATAACCGTGGAAAACCCCCAATTTAGTGTCTCAAACTGTTACATGGGTGAAGGCCATGCGACCAGATTAGATCATTATGATCAGATTGTGAGTGCATATCTCATGCACTTTTGTTTAGGTGCCTGAGGTATGCAACTTATGTTGCAGGGATAAAACGATTATTGATTTTAATGGTCATAGTATGGTAATAGTGAAAGTTACTGAAAATGAGCACTACAGCCACATGCAGTTACAGTCCATTTAAAACAAATGAGTCTGTTGCAGTCCCTAGCGCAAGGCAGTAGATAAAAGACAAGGGATAGACCTTTGGACCAACTGCAAAAGGCTTTTTTTGAAGAGAAGACTGTTAAACATACTGAGTGCTTTGTAATCAAAACAAGACGGAAAGTTAAGTGGAAGGAAAAACTGGAGTTTTCCTTATGTGCAAGCCATATTTGTTAAAGTGAACAAAGCTACCTACCTATACTAGCTAGTAAGGAATCTGAATAATTTCAAATTCTAAATAACTTTATATGGTTTAAAATTATTAGGATCCACCTGCACTTTTGCTTAGACTATGCTGCTGCTTATTTCCTTTGAAGAGTTCAAATTAGGGGGCAAGAGTTCAATATACATGACAAAAATGACAAAGAAAGTTCTCTTTATTGTCCATTTCTGATACAAATTGTAGGGCACCATAGAAATATAGACATTGTACATTTATATAGGTGTACATTAAAAAGCATGATCCCATCCTATTGAGTTTACAGTATATAAATCAACAAATGCATGATTTAAAGAGAAATGTCTAGATACAGTTGTGTAGTTGGAAGGGGACAAAGACCAGAGACTGTACGACTTGACTGAAAACGATAAGAGCAGCCCTGCGTTAATGCAGAACGCACAGCGCCTGACTGAACAGTGAAGAGTGTCTAGTCTACACAAACTCGCATTTGTCCATGAAAATCCAACATTTCAGTGCAGAAAAAAAAATAAAAAAATGATAAAAACACACCTGCTAGTCTACCACAGTCAGCGAACACAATTGTTGAGCTGACAGGTCTCCCTGACTTGCTTCACACATTTAAAAACCTGTCTGCAAAGTCTGGCGCACAATTACATTTTACACCTAGTCAACATGATCAAAAAGATGAAAAAAAGAAAAACTTAACTCTTGTCAGAGGATACATTAAAAATAGAAAACCAGTTGAATGCAATCATAAGGTGAAGTAAGCTGTTAAATTGAGGTATGAGAATCCAGGCTTTGTTTTGCCTGTTTGCAGTTTTCCGGGGTTTTGTAACTGAGGTTGTAGCAGCTTAGGTGTGTGGGGGAAAAAAACCCAGTTAAGTGTACTATGGTTCCCTGACAATGGGAAAAAAAAATGTAGTAGACACAAACAACACACATCTTCAGAAGATTAAGGAAAGTAGGGTTACCGTTACTAAGTAAGGAAGAAGCTAGATTAAGCAGGATGGCTAAATGGAATGAGAAATAAAAAATGTACAGCCCTGTTGGATAGTAGTGCCACCAACTATCCACTATTACAATCATACTCCTTGTTTGACCAATTGCAGTGACTGAGTGAGCGCATGAGGGAAAAGGAGAGGAGAGGAGGGGAAATAAAAAAAGTAACCGCATTTGTAAAAGCTCCCTGAAGAAACGACAGATTACTTTTCAGCCTAAACTCTTTCTAAAAATATACCAAAAAGAACTGTTATAAAACACAAAAAGCAGCACACTCATGGTTTCTCTTAAATTGTATATAACCCAGAGGAACACAAACTGCAAGTCTGATCAGAGTATTTTGATGGGGGGGGTTAAAAAAAAAAAACACCATCAAACTTACTTTACATCTCCCCACTACATGCAAAAAGGACTGAGAATGTTTTAAGCGCCTCTAAAGTCTACACTGCGCTACAGGAAAAAGCGGTCAGGTGAAAGATGCACAGATCCGTCCAGAGTTTGGAAAAAAAAAATATTATGAATGAACTCAACACGAAACGGACACCTCTACCGTCAGTAACCTATTCTCATCCTAAATGCTGAAGCTCCGTCTAGAATACAAAGGATAGGTTAACCACTTCACTCACATGTAACAAAACTAAACAGCAAATGGGTAAAAATTTACCTTTGTCCAATACAAAAACAAGAAAGTCTATATGTTCTACTATCGCAGATGCAATAAATGACACTAAGCAGAGGAAACATGTCCTAACGGTCTTTAGGGGAGACTAACAAACACCCAGGCTTTTCAGAGCACACCTTGTCCAGTATAAAAGACTTGTGATAACATGACACGTAGAAGGGCTGTTACCTGTCATGTAATGCTTAGATCTATGCTTGATCAAGTCCATTTTGTTTAAATCCAGTGCTGCTGCATGATATATGTACTGTGTTAACCCCGCCCTTTGACAAAGGGGAGGGCTTTGTCGTGAACAGTGGTCAAGTGGTGGCACTGATGTTGATACAGCCCAGTTTCTGGATAACAGCAAGTCAGTATGTAGAGTGAGGTAGCATGTATTGAATTACTGGTCATCTTCCTCCTCCTCTTCCTCAGATGATTCTTGGGATGCCTTTTCCTCCTTCTCCTGTGACAGAAAAAGTAAAGTCAGACTTTCTGCATGCGCCCACAACATACAGAGACAAAAGACAATGTCTCTGAAGCGGCGTAAACAATCACTGCCTGTGATTCATGCCTCAATGTGACTGTTTTTGTCAAGTGCCAACTTGGCTAAAAGAAATTAAACAAGAGTTCTTTGACAAACCACTATGGCATGAAAAAGCACCCAGGGGAAGGGTGAAGCATCTGTAGCGAATAGTGATTCATCACCGGTGAGTCATAATGAACCATCCTGTTTTTTTTTTCTTCCACTCACTCACTCACTCCAAGTTGTTCATTCATAAAATAAAGTAAAATAAATAAAGAAAACATGGGTGGGCCATGTTAAGGAGGGGACTTGTGGGTCACTCCTCACTATGACTAATGCAATCCAGACACCTCCTGGAGTTCATCCAAGCAAGTGATGCACATCATAATGTGCATCACTACGAAACCTCAAATTCTTGCCGAAGGCCACAGATACTGTGAATAAAATCTCTACATGTTAGAATGATCAGGTGGAGACTTGCAATAAGAAAATGGCCAATCTGTATGAATGAATCTCCAATTCACTTGGCTTCTTAAAGTTACATCACCCACCAGACAGTCATACCAATCACTTTCCTGGGACAGAAATGGTTTAGGGGAGCGTTTGTGTTAACGTTGATTCTAACTGGTCAATTTAAACCATGGCCAATTTATACCTACTGTCCTACTTCTGGTTTATTCATGTAAAACCATTTCAGACCCACATGTTTGTTCTTGATTGTAGTTACATTTTGTGCCAAAAAACTAAAGTTTAACTCTGTTTAGTTCAATCTTAAAGTATTATCACAATAACTGTTACCTTCAGTCGTTAAAAAAAAACGGTGTTTATATCAAATATGACTTAAAGAAATTTGACCTGTCTCTTTAAGAAACTTCTACTCTTTCCAACAATCCGACTTCAGGAAGTCAACGCAACAGCGCTGCTCTATCAACGTTTTAACAAAGTATTTAACCAGTGTTACACTTAGAAGTAGCTCCTCTAATGAGCTCAGCAGATGCACAGTTCCACCAGGTGATTGCCAATCGCTGCTGGCTAGTTTGAAGGAGTTGAGTAGTGGAGTCACGAGGGCAGAGTGCTCTGACACAGAAGCTCGGAAACTGCAGCTCTGAGGAGGAGGTGCCATCGAAGGTGGTGCTTGGTTGCCAGGGGAGATTAAGGAATTTCTTAAAACTTGTACGAAAGAATCAAGGCAACACCCCATGTATGTTTTTGACGAGGGACTAACATGACATTATATAGAGCTAAAAGAAAGTTGATTTTGCATAAGTCTGTCCCTTTAAAAATTTTTACTTTGAAACATGCATTACGCTCCAGTATCATTTATTTTGCTTTGGATCCCTGTTCAGGGCAACCGACTAGCAATAACAGATCCAAACCCTTAAGCAAACCAAAATATTTAAAGGGAAAATATTTATTGGGGTCATAAACTCAGATTTCAGCAGCAAACTTGCCTCCTTCTTGGGTCGTCCCCTGCGTTTTCCTCCTGCAGGTGAGGCTCCCGCACTTTTCTGTGAAAGAAAACCGTACAAGGCCACCAAGGCTGTTACAAGGATCTCATCATTCAGTTGTAATGTCAGTGAGTTGTAGAGTTGCAGGCTTGAGCACAAAACAAATTTGTTACAGCAAATCGCCTCTAGGTGGCAGTGGAAGCACGACAACTGGACATCACTACAACTGGAAAGGGGGCATCGGGTTCATTGGCTATTATCTGGAAGGCCGACGGGAACTGCACACAGGGCACTCCAGTTCGCTGGCCACCTGGTCCAAGGCGCAGAGACAGCTGGTGAAACTGAGCAGAGACACCAACCCTCCGTTGCTCCTAAACCTATATCAGTGCACACGCATGTGTGCGTCTCCTGGATTCCCTCCGTTCCTCCTTTTCCCACAGATAGCAGCAAGCGAGAGCACACAGGGGAGCTGGAAAGGTTGGGGCGAAGAAAGAGGGGGAAAAAAAAAATCTGTTGTTGCTATGGAGACGACGGGCAGTGAAGAACTAGGGCTGTGTGCCTGCTGGAGGCAGAGGGGGCGCTCAGTGTCAGCCTGGAAACAGTCTTGCGGCCGCTGCACCTGCACCGCACAGTGCATGTGACAAGCTGCAGGAAGCTGGAGGACAGGATGCACCGAGTGAGCATCATCACCCCCGCCCTCTCCTCCGCCATCTTCCACACAGCTATATAGCAACCCCCCTCTACCAACTCAAGGGTAAAGCAGCAAACCAAGATTCTTTACAGTGGGAAGCAGTTGCCAAGCTATTTCTGACACCGTTAGGTGGTAGCCCAAAAAAAAAAAATCAAAATCAACAGCCTGACATCCTTTAGACGGATGAGGTTAGCTGCTGCTACAAACACTCCTTAACCAAAGGGATCTGGAGTTTCAAACAGGATGGGCTTATTCTAGAAAAAAAAATAGATACATCAACTGCCATCTGTAACATCTTTCTGTATACTTTCAGTTGCAGCTGAAACTCCCAATCTGGGGAGACTTACTTTGCCCTTGCCACCAGTTGTCTTATTTTTGCTCCCCTTTGGTCGCCCTCGGGGCCTCTTTGGAGTTGGGGACCCACTTGCCTCCTGGAAGTACAAGAACACACATGAAAATGTAAGAACGTCCACCGTGTTCTTATTTGACGACTTAAAAGTTCCTTGGCACAAATGAGCTCAGACAAAGTTAAACACTTCAACGCATTTCATAGAATTGAAACAAAAACAATTCAACACTGATGGGCATTTAGGGAAATACCATCACCTTGTACAGTTAGGTGAATTCGGCGTGGCATGACTCATCCTTTCATGCGTACTTTGTGGTTAGAAGCCGTGTCATAGCTGACTTGTCTACTGTTGCATTTCTGGAGTGTTTATCACCACAGCTCTTAGCAACAGAGGAACTCAATAGTAAAACACAGCAGGCCGAGGGACATCTATATGATCCACTCTGCGCTTCGCCTCTGCTATGTCATGCATCACAGTGAGGGAGCGGGGGTGGGCCTGGAGTGTGGAGTATTGGGGTGGGGGGTTAAAACCAGTTTAAAGGTGTTGGGTTACTGGTTGCTTGCAAACCAGCGAGGAGGAAGTTTATTGTAAACCTCTCCACTGATAAGCAACTGAACAAATGGTCACAAGGCCGTCCTGGAGCTGGCCTGTCTAGATTCATTTCAGTCTTCACCTCAGGAGGACACAGACGCGTATGAGCCTTTTACCTGCAATAGTATCTGCAGGAGCATCAGATGCAACTGATGGGGTTACTTTGGTTATCTGCAAATAAGACATGGAAATCTATTTGGAGGTGTTATTACATAAGCCTTGTTCTGGTGCGAATGAGGTTAGTAGTAGTAGGACATGCAAACGAGACAGAGCAGGTAGGAGTAAAGGGACACTACTTACGTCTGAGGATTTTACCTGCGGCTGCTTACGGGGTCTTCCACGCCCTCTCTTTTCTGCCCCCTCCTTGTCTTTCGTTGAGACTGTCCCCTTGTCGCTCATGTTTGCTTAGCTTTTCAACCTATGCAATAAAAATATATATACATCACACTGGTTGGCTTTGGTGAGAGACGAGGCGTCGAGAATACACACAAAACATGTAGAAATGAGGAGTAGTCGAGCCACTAAACTCACTGACCGCAACAACAAACCCAAATGACCGACCTAACCGCGCACTGTTTAACTCAATTAATCCGCGCTTATTTCTAGCTCTATTTTTGTCTCATCGGCGCGCTGCTACACAAGAGGTTTACAGCAAAAACAGATTGCACGGTACTGAAAGGACACAACCTGCAAATGACTTTTGCATACCCCTATACTAAACCATGCTTAGAGGCCTCGTTTTTTTCCGCTTTGCTGTAGCTGCCGTACCCCCACGATCAGGCCTGTGCACATAGAACTATCTCACAGCAGGTCTGCACGCCGTGGCCGCGGAGAGATCCGCCAACACACACAATGGCTGCTGTGTGCTCTTTTGCATTTGCAAGCTAGGAGCCCCGGCTGAATGCTCGCTTGGATTTTTCTAAAATGGCACTGAGGATTCGAGCGGAGGAGGCGGCCGCTCAGCGGCTAAAACCCCGAGCCGAAGCAACAAAAGACGGCTTCACGTTGAGCGCGTGCAGCCTTCTCTCGCCGGAGCTCGGGACTCTTCGTAAAAATAATAATAATAAAACACTGCATTGAACCATTTCTAGCTTAGCACCTCTCCTTTTATGCACCCACCTTTATTTCCACGGATTTATCGCCTCCGTCTTAAAATTAAAGCCGAATTGTTTCCCTTTAAGCACTAGCTGGTTTGTATGCGGCTACCCGGTTAAATAGCCGATCATAGGCTATAGCTTTTATTCGTCAGATAACACACAGCCCGCCCATTTAAACCCCAGCTCATGCAGCTTTAAAACAGCAATGACTTAAAATAAAAATAGTCGCTCAAAAAAAAAAAAAAAAAAATTTATATTATAATATATTTTTACCAGCAGGACGAGGAGTTTAATCCAGCGGCATTCAATACAACGCACGTGCGGCTTCGCTCTTGCAGATAAAGGAAAAAAGGCGCCGGACAGGAGGAGTTTTTGGACAATTTAAAGAGCCGCCCTCAGGGGGAGAAGGAATACTGGAGGGCGGAGATATGATAAATGGGCCACCAACATTACAACGAAGCCCAACCCTCCTCCCACTTTACTGCTCATTGATTCTTTACATTTTCCAGGTTTAATCACATGACACCAAACAGATGTGCAAGAAGTTGCAGACTGAAAAAAAGGAAACTGAACAGAAACAGAGCAGTTATGTTTTATTATTTCCGGAGTGAATGTTATTTAAAATTGCATGCATTTGCCTAACATTGCATTCCACAGTCTCCAACCATGAACTATGACCTCCCCCAATGTAAACAGGAACCTACTCAGAGAGAGTGGTCAGCTCCTCTGCTCAGATGAGAAAATAAAAAAAAATGTTGCACAAAATGTATTAGGTTAATTTCCTTCCATTGCTAATTCTCATATAATTTCATACCCATTGCCATTTTGCCCCTTCTTAACCTGTTGTATATTTAAGTAAACCATCTCATACCTTGCTAATTACATTGCCTCAGGCTTATCTCTGCACTTTACAAGGTTGTATCCCAATTTCTTTCCCATGTCCTGCCATTTAATCTTTTCTAATAACACTTCAAATCTGAAACAAACCATTTCATTCCCTCAGCTCTTAAGTTTCTTCTTGATTTTTTGCAGCAGTCCATCACTGAAGGAACTCTCCAGTTCAGCACCAGCTTCATGTATGGAGTAGGAGACTTTATTCAACAGTGATGTCATTTTAGCAAGATTGTAAACTGAGCTTAACTAACTGCTTCCTCTCAACTCTTGACAAATTGCTAATCCAACTTACAATAACCAAGGATGGCCAATGCAACAGTTTAGCGGTTGTAGAATGTCTCCTTTCTCTAGAATTAGACTCCCACATTTGTTTTGGTTCCATTGACCCAAAATACGCTGGGCGATAGTCCTCTTCATGCTTTTGGATGAGTCCGCTTGCATCAACGGATGCAAGTTGATGCATCCATAGATGCATCTTTAATCTTTAACTCGATTAAAGAGTTCCCTTTAATCGAACTGAGACCTAAGTTTTAGTCTGCATCAGAGTTTGATTGAGCATTCACACCTCCCCAAACAAATCAAACTTTTCAGGCAAATGAACTAGAGTTTCATTAAAACGGTCTAAATAAGACTGGTGTGAATGCACCCTCTGAGTAGTGGAACCACCTCCTGATCAACATTTGGAAAGTCAAGGACCCGGTGGTCTGCCAGATCAGACTCATCCCACTGACACCAGTGAAACTCCAGCGAGCTGACATTAAGACTGTGGACTTTCAGAAGAAGAGTTGAACAGCAAGTCTTGACAACTGGAACTGGACTAACATTTCAGTTCTCCCAGAAAAATCAAAATCAAGGATATTATCTCAAAGTTATTTATTAATTACTTTGGAACTTTTTCTGAAAAAAGCTACACAAGTAAATAACAACTAAAACATTTTTCCTATCAAATGCCTGGCATTTACTTTGGAGAAAAATGCACATTGGAAACTGTGGCCACAGATGAGCTCCATCTTACTGCCTGAACATGTAACCATCCTCCACACTGATTCATCAGGCTGGTGAAAAACGAAGGAGTTAGCAAAGCCATGCATGCACATACCTGCAACTAATGCTCCCCTATAAAGGGTGTTTTCAGCCGCAGGACTCGAGGTAAATATTCAATATTCACTGAATGTCTTGATCCAAGCAATTGGCACTGGGACCTGTCTGTGGGAGTTGGCATGTTCTTTGCATTCCTGTGTAGCCTTTTTTTCCAAGATACTCAAATTTTCCCCGGTAATTGATGTAACTTAATTGAGCTTAAGAGTGGATGTGACTACATAAGGTTCTCTGTAAAATAGGTTGGTATGTTGAGCCAATGATGAATTATTGTCAGATTAATAAACTGCATCCTCAGGGTCCATGCTGATGCATAATAAATTATTTACAATTTTTTCCTGAAGCATGATTTTTCACTCATGCAAATATATCAAACTTGTTTTGGTTGGGTATCTTACAGCAATAAATATCAGACCCTGATTTATAGGGATTAAAAACTTGATATTAAACAAGAGGTCTAAAAATGTATTGAACTCAGTAGGCTAAAGGGGCAGCATTATGAGTTTCCCAGCCACACAGTATCATTTCATAGCATAATCAGCTAACTATGTTACCTTCAGTTGTTATAAAAATGTAAACTTCTGATTTTGGAAAATACAATCCAAAATTATGCATCTTCTCAGTATCTTGGCGTTTACCAAATAATGCCAAGATAATATTTTCTACAATCAAAAACTATTTTGTCAAATATGATGTCAGGCAATAAGAAATATTTCAAGTACCATCAAATATAAGTCATGGCACTTATACAGCTAATCTTCATTTCTTGAGTAGAATGCATGTTTGAACGACAATTGTATTATAAGTCACTTGAGACAAGAAGTTAAGACTGAATATGTTGAAAGCTGAAAATCAACAACTACATTTCTACTACTTACTGTTTTTACTGCCTTTTTTTCAGTTTATTGCACAAATATGTCTTCTTATCCATATTAATTTTTTCATGTTGAACTTATGAGCTAACAAGATCATAAAGACATTTTGGCTGATACTTTATTATTATTATTTCAGATGTAGGTTCTATATTTCTCGAGTGTCACTGTGATGCTTCTTACAATTGAATTGCATCACATGTCTACATACTGATGAAACAAGGTAAGCCGACATTCCAAACGTTTCACACAAGAGCAAGGGGTTCTTATGCAAATAAACAGCCCATCTGAAGCTGCTGAGGTTTTTGCAATGTGGCTGTAAACAGCCCTTAAGAATGCAGAGCAACTCTTAAGGTGGCTGGGACAGGTTGTGTGCTTTTGTGTCTGTGTGTTGCACCTTGTTGTTTGCTTCACCAGGCAGATCTCAAGTAACTTTTTGCAGACCAGCGTATTAAATGCATTGTGTTCACCCTGTCTTTGTTGTTCACATAAAGTACAATCATGTCAGTACACTGTACATACATGATGAGAGAAGCGGGAGTTTAGTGAAAAGGAAACTGGATAGACTATGAATGGAGAGGGTGCTTTTCTCAATGAATCCAATGTTCTGCTCAGCATGTGCTTGCCTTGCATACCCCACCCCTCACCCCCTTCCCGTCTTCTCTCCCAATTTCTCACTCTATTCACTTCCTTCCTCTCTATCTTGAACCATTTTACCCATCCCCCACATGCTTAACACATCTATGCCATAACTAGCCCCTCAGTGAGTGGAAGGAGACAGGAAAATAGGTCCACTCTGTGTGTGTGTGTGCGTGGGTGCGTGCGTGTGCATGTGTGTTTGTTGTCCATCTCAGCCACTGGCACCACCTGGAGACTGGATATTGCTACTGTTCTGATTAGACAAAAACTATTTAAAAAAAGGCTCCAAAAACCAGCTGAATAAAAAATAAAAAACAACTTGTTCTCGCTTGTTCCATGATGGAAATTTTTCCTTCAAAAGATGGTGATTCAGTTCTATTTTGATAGTTTATTGTATTTTAATATGGTTTTTACTTAAGAATAGAAAACTAATGCTGTATCTAAAATATTTTGCACCGTTTAATACCTTGATGAAAACTCTAAAATCTGTAAAGTCTGTATGGGCACCATCGTCATTTTAGAACAATAATAATAATAATAATAATTCACTGCTATTAAATTAAATTAAGATTGAACATAATATGACCACTTATTATTATAGTTCATGAAATAAACGAATGAAATAGTTTATAAAAGAAGAGAAAAAATGGTAGCATGTGGGCACAAAATGATTGTACGAACTGGAGCCATTGTGGGTGCAGAGAAATAAACATTTTTCCATATGGCTTTATAAAGCTCAGCGATGTATGAATGCAATGAATGTATTCAAGAACACATTCTCAAATGCATCAGAAAAGTATTTGCTTTTTTTATGCCTCAATAAAATGCCTATCTATTGCATTGTTTTGTGTGCAATGTTTTCTCAGTGAACATGTTCACTAACAATTATTTCCAAGATATTATCTTGTAGTAACCTTTTCTTTTGAAATTCTGTGTTTGTTTTGGTTTTCCCCCTTTTCATGTTGTTTGGTTAGCCACACACGCACGCACAAGTTGAGGCATAAAGCTACGTCTGTGCGGATTTAAAATATGCGGTGGAACCACACTTATTTAAAGATCAGTACTGAAGGAGTCACAGATATAACTCCAAACTCTTTGCAGAAAATTTACTTATTCACAAATATTTCCATACAGCATATCTAAAATAGTAAATAATAAAAAAGAAGAAACAAAAATACAGCTTGAGAAGCTCAATTGTCTCGATGCAGTGCTACTTAAAAGCACTGCATCGAGATTAAACCAAAGCAGCCAATCCAGGAAAGCCATTAATTTCCTTTATCCCAAATAAGCTGTAGCTCCAAGAACGGAGATAAAGAAGACAGTGGATATTATTAATACATGTTAAGGCATATTTGGTGCTGGAACTATAAAAATAGACTGTTATGATCTTTTTCAAAGGGGGTCTGAAGTATCTGAGGAGTTCAGCTATTTGTGTTCGGTTGTGGTCTCTAAATACCGGGGGTCCATTATAATGTATAGCATTACATTAATTGAGGTGGCTACAGAAAAAGCTAAGCGAAATAGACTTTTTTTTTAAAGTAATGATGGACATCGAACAATAATGTTGTTCGCCACTTTCTGACACTGCAATATACTGAAAAATACATTGAAAAAAAATATATTAATTTGATGCTAGGATGCTTTGTAAAACTGGCTTTACAAAAACGTTTAGGATACGTTGTAAAACCATGATTTTTTATCTCTATATCCCTGGCTATCAGATAATGCACTGATATTGGCAATCCCTGAAATCTTCAGTGACCACATATTAAGTCATAAGAAAACTTAAAGAGCAGCTGAATCCATTTGAATCTGAAAGGTAATCAAATCGCCCTCTCTCATGATCAGTCAGAGTCTTCTCCTATAGCTCTTGAACTCTGCAGCAGCAATGGGCAAACTGAATCCTATTAAACATCAGAGCAGGGAGGGGGGTCCTGGGCCAATTTGGCATGCCTCCTCCCCCACTATGTCCTTCTGCCCTTTCCCCCCCACTCCTCTTACATGCTCATCCGCCTGCCCTTCCAACACGCTCTGTTGCTCATTGTAGCAATCCATTTTTAGGTGCTGCGTAGACCGCAGGAGTGCCGCAGCCAAACCAACTAACAGATGTGAACAAAACATCCTATTCCTGCCTGGGTTTCCCCGTGCTTCTGCTGCTTTTGGCTCTGGAAGAGCCTGGATATGACTAGCACACACATACACGCCCCCACACATGCACACCCACACACATACTCCATTGACATCCTCTCTCTCAGCCCCCAAAGAAGAGATGAAAAAAAAGGCAATGAGTTTGAGAGTAAAAATTCATTGGGAGAGAAGAAGCAGTTGGACCAGTTGAAAAGGAAGGTGGGCGGAGTTGGAGACTGTGTGGGTGTCTTTTATACTCCTACTAGAGAGGGTGGAGGTTAGTGGGTGGGGGTATGACTGAGTCAGCTCATGAGTAGTACGTGACTCACAAAAACAGGAAGTAGCACGTGCTGCTTGTTTAGTGGGCACAGGACTGTATTTATGCGAGATTCCCAACACACATGGCATGATGGGAGCTCTTAGATTACTTTCTTTTGCCTCCTTACATCGGTCACTGACTCAGTGCTCCATTTTTCCTTGTTAAATAGTTTCATTTCCACATCCTGAGATTTTTGGGCTGAGTGCATCATTCATAGTGTGAGTCAGTCTCCTGAAATTCCAAGGCAGAAAAACTGTACCATATTTGAAACTTCTGCCAACAACTACTAGAAGGTCTAGATCCTGACATATGATTTATATTTATTTGTGGATATAAAGTAAACAACTAAAACGTCTCTCAATACTTTCTTATTGAAACTCCTATCAGTTTATTTAGTCAATATTTTTTTGTGAACTAATTAAAATATTTAATATAAACAAACTGATTTAAGTAAATCCACAAACTAACTACAATATATAGAATGTCCAAAACTACAAAAAGTGCTTTGAAAGGTGTTATAATTTTAAAGAAACTGGTGATATTTTCAAATTGTTAAAATCCTTGGAACTGCACATGCTTTGCTTCTTATAAAACAGTGGAGGTTTTATAATGCTGTGATAGTTCTTCTAGACAAGATATGAAGCTACTCACTGTTTCCTACTTTGTTGCATGGCTCAGTATATTGAAAAATGTTTGTTTAAATAAGGCTAAATGTGAAAATATAAAGCACATATTTTGGAGCTTTATGTTCAATCAAGATATATAGTTTAGTGCTTGTGATGTGTATAATGACTGGGTAATGGGATGAAGGGTGTATAATTCCCAGTCTTCCACTCCATTCTTATTACATCTCATATTACATATTTTTATACTTGATGATTAACTGACTCTATAGAGATTAAAGTTTATTACTCTATGCAAATCAGCTAATGCCTCATTTCCACTGAATAGTACGTCATGGGTCGGTGAGATTTGGTACGCTGTTTCATTTGTTTTCATTGTAAAAGCGCCCAAACAACTTACCCATCATCGCAGTGGTATGACGCCATGTTAGCCGTTTGGGTTTGAGTCTAACTGGCGGCGGAAACTCTCTTTTGAAAACCCAAACCCAGTTGAAGACACTGTATTTGGCATGCTAAAGTGATGCATCTTCATCTGTACAGAATCTCAGTTTTATATATTCTTCACTGCCCTTTGGAAGGATTATAATAATATGAACATATCATATGCGATATGTGCAACATATCATATGCGATATGTGCAACTTATCATATGCGATATGTGCAACATATCATATGCGATATGTGCAACATATCATATGCGATATGTGCAACATATCATATGCGATATGTGCAACATATCTTATGCGATATGTGCAACATATCATATGCGATATGTGCAACATATCTTATGCGATATGTGCAACATATCTTATGCGATATGTGCAACATATCATATGCGATATGTGCAACATATCATATGCGATATGTGCAACATATCATATGCGATATGTGCAACATATCATATGCGATATGTGCAACATATCATATGCGATATGTGCAACATATCATATGTGATATGTGAACTTTGTTCATATCTGTCATTGTACATAAATTCATAATGTGCAAGTAGGGGTTTGATATTATATTATATTATTTACCACTGGGTGGCAGAATAAGATTGGATTTTTGAAGTCACATTGAGGCCAACAAAATGAAAGAGAAATGACTCCATCTTGTGGTAAAACATACACAAGCCACGAATAACCATGTGAGGGACAGCTTGATATTAGACTTTTTTTCTTTTTACAGGTTGTTTAAATGTAAGAAGAAAATAGTTCAGGTTTCACCTTCCCTCTTTCTAATCTAGAACTAACTAATGATTATCCTGAAGCTGATTGCTCTTCACATATCACACTGAGAACTCCTAGCCTTGTTCTGGTCGATACAGATGCCTCATGGCTGCCAACAACATTTGTGATCCTGTCCAGCAGAGGGTAGTCTTACTCTGAGAAAACTCACTCAGCACCAAGTCCTCAACAAGATTTCTTTGAAGCAGCTTTGTTACAGGGGAACAAAGATCCTGCCATAAGCATGCATTGGTCTATAAGTCCTTGAGGGTATTTAATTAAATAATTGTTCATCTATAGTACCAATTTAAGAATATGGAAAGCACTGAAAAACCTTCAGTCAATCCCACTCTAAATACTAGCTTTTCAAGTTTCCTCTACTTCAAAATAATTTGTAAGATATTGCACAGTTCATAAGGCTCGTGTTTATGACTTTGTTGAATTAGGTCATCAATTCCTTTAACTAACCTCAGTTAGGTCTGAGTTGGACGAAGAGGAAGCAAAGTAGGTCTGTCACCCTGACAGATGAGCATATGTTTCTAAGAGTTGGAAGGACTAATATATGTGAGTCACCTTGGTCACGGTGCATTTGGAGTTTTAGAATTCACGCTATACCGCGCTCTGTCCGACCTGATTGATCAAAAGAGAAAGGGCCCGCTTGCCCACTTCGGCGCTGTCACGTCCCCTCTTGGCAGCTGCAGTCCCCAGAGTAGGTGGCGAGCTTGTGCGGCATCTGTGCTGGTTACTTATCGAAGTGATCTGAGGTGAGTTTTATCACAGCCTTTTATTTCTGTAGGGAGCAGAGAGCAGATTCTCCAGGCCTAGTGCTGAAGAGAGACAACCCAAACAACAAATAAGCGCAATGCTGTACAGAAACAGGTGCTTGACTCATCTGCAGAGCTGAGTCACTTCAACGTTTGTCTCATTGATTGCATTTCACTTGCATTCCTGTGTCGGCATATTGGAAAAAGCACATTTCTTCTTTTTCAATGATGAGCAAACTGAATTAGCCTGTGTAAACAGTGACCAGATTTTGACATTTTTAAGAATATCATCAAAAACGTGTCAAGAATGAAAAGCAAATATTCAGCAGTTCTTACACAGACCATGTTTGATAAAGTGAGAGTTTCTTGAACAGGGAAACATTATGTAAAATTTACTTGTTATAATATTGTACTCTCATCAAAAACATTCCTTGAGTGTTGCTTCGATTCTCTCATGTATGTTTTTGGAATATTTGAGTCTCCCATAGCAGTCACGTAGAGGCACCCAAATTCTTGCTCCCACAAAGTTCTGCTTATTCCCACAAAGTTCCTCCTTCGAGCTGCAGTCTCCAGCCGAGCTGCTGCCTCGCATAATTCCCTCCCCCCTCCACCTTCCCCACTCAATTCTTCCAGACTAGCTGCAGCAGCAATTAGCAAACTGTGGGTCTGCTGAGCTTAAAATACGTACTACCTCTCAATGCATTGCTCCTAAGAATGGTTGTAAATGGCTTTATGGTAAGGCATTGTTGTGATGCCATGTTGAAGTGTCAGAAAGAGCATAGACTTCTTAAAGAGACAGACACCAATTTCAAGGCATGAAAATGCATAGCCAAATTTCTTTCAAGTCAGGTTTGATAAATACAGCATTTCTGCAGCAGCACAGCTACTTGATTGTGCCAGAAAAACACATAATAACACCCTTTAAAATGAACTATTGTGTTTAGCTGGCAATAACTCAGATTTTATCTGACTGCTTGTGCATGAAGTACTAATTAATTCTTGATTGTTCCAAATATGTTTAGTTGAAAAAGACTTTCTATTGCTTTGTTATAAGGAAACAAAACTGTCAGAACTAAATTCGCTATATTTTTTTCAAATGTGTGTGTTAATACTGTAAAACCAAGGAATCTTAACTTTCACAATTTTGCACTATATTGTATTGTTCAACTACTACATAAAATCCTAATAAAATATTTGGCGATTGCATTCATTGGTCTCCTGTCTCCTGTTAGTTACAACAAGAGAGCTTATAGAGGCCTCTAGTAGTGTAATTTTGTTTGGGTAAGAAAGCAAACATAATATACTTATGTAAAATTATAAATATTTAATATCCACGAATGTAACTTTGTATCCAGTAGATATTAATATTTTCAGTTTCAATTGTTTTAAATTACAACATTTTGTTTGGCTATTAGCTTTCCAATCTACACTGAAGATTTATTATTTTTTCTGCAAAAAAACAATATTATGACAGTGGTAACTGACTTACCAGTAAAACAGGTACAGGAAAATTTACAAGTAATAACTTCAAAGAACGTGACTTCCCTTAAGTTCTAATTTTGTGAGTCATTTAATGCCTTATTTTAGTTTCTCTGATGGCCATTTTGCTTTTCCTGGTGCTAAATTTGTCTCCGTTCTTTTCAACATTTGTGTACTGTTGCTCCCAATTTGTTTGAGTCACTTTGTGCCTCTTTGTAGCTGTTCTGTCTTTCACTGCAATCATTTAAAAGTCTCTTTATGGCTGTTATGGCCTCACACTCATACTTTTATGTTTATGTGTTCCCACTTCATCTCTTAGAATAAATTAAATAAGCACATTATGTGTTTATCTTGGATGAACATAAATTCTCAGACTTGGTTCAGTGCCTGAACAGAGCAGAAGGGTGGCATTTAGATATGTTGATTACTCTTGGAGCCTGCAGCCCAGCTGTTGAAGCTGGGACGTCCCATGACAGTGTCTGGAGTAATATCAGTTGACAGATCCCTTTTCTGACACCAGGATGTCCGTCTCCAAACACTGTGATGCCTTGACCACATCACAGTGTTTGGTATCCTGTGCCAGAGTGTCAGATAGCTTCCTATTGATGAATGATTTGAGTTGCAGAAGACGGACTGTGGTGCTGCCACCCGCAGGGGCCCAGGCCAGACGGATGGGTCCATTTGTAATGCAGTGAGGCCCCGGTAGCTGCATTAACTATTAAAGCGTGGTTATCTGGGGGTAATGGTACGCCAGCAGCACTGAAACAAACTACAGCCAGAGAAGGTGTAATCGTAATGTTGATGTATGGACCCTCATTTTGTGAGAATGAAAATCTGTAAAATGTCACAGATGCTTAGACATAAATACCAAAATTTCAGTTTGCCAATATATTAGCGTAAAGCAAAGAAAGTTAATGATTCATCCCTGAGCGGTGTTGACATCTCTTTTAAGAACTGAATGCAAAACCTTTAAACACTAATTTGGGATTAACAAAAGTTTAAATATTTAATCTTTTTCTATAAGTAATGTGAAACTGCTGCTTATTGGAAGAGAAGCTTTTTTGTAATGGGAAAGTTTGGGGTTTGATATTTCTGGCTCCTTGGCTGGCAGATGTCCACATTTAAGAGCAATTAGTCAGCCTGTGTCCTTTTTTTTTTATTAAACCACTATCTGATCAGATGTATACTCTTCAGGTTTAATTTTTGCTTTTATTATAAATCTGTTAGCAATAAAAGTTTATGTGAATTCACTGATTATTTATACATACTAAGCATTCTGTAAAATTTGTCGAAGATTATTTTTGCTCTTTCTACACATGCAGACTTACTGAAATCTACAGGGTTGCGTTGGTGTTGTGGGAAATCAAATGCTCTTGTTAGACCAGTTTATGCTTTTCTCATCTGTGCCATAAACATTTGAAAACATCTTAATGAGAGTAAATGTAAAAAAAGAAAAAAATGGGAAATCTGGTTAAGTTTGTATTTGTGTCTATAACTTGGTTGGCTTGTTTTCTGCTATTTTAAGAACAACATAAATTGGACTGAATTGTGGACAACAGCAGAAATTGACGTCACTATGAATAATTAGATGGTGTCATTTGACATTTCTTGATTCAACACAACATGATTCAACTGTTTGAGGATCGACCACAGAAGACATTAAGTACATAATCTTTAACCGGTTCTCTGGGCTCTCCATGAAAAATGTTTTCTGTCTTTCTTAACTACATACTGTGTTCTGTGGGACAAAATAATCCTAACCTCAGATATAACAAAGCAGCTTGGTGAGGGGACCTGCCTCCAACAAACCTGAAATGATGTAGTTACCTCTGGTCTGCCCCACAGCACCGCCAGTAAATGAAACAAAGACCCGAAAAGTGGAGAGGGCAAACGACTAAATGGCTTCCCCCTCTGCCGACTCAGTGTTGGCTTTTACTTGTAAACATCTGCGGTGAGGAAGTTCACTTGATAAACTGATCAATATCTTCATCTATTCCCCTGTTTTCACCGGAGGAAGTCATGGATGCAGAGAAAAGTGGGAAAATTGATTGGACTGTATCCTTTACTGCTCTCATTTTGCCACCCTCAGGCACGACTTAGTAAAAGTGCCTTGAGAGCTGATTGGCCTGAGAGATGGAGGAACACCAGGAGTGCCTGGGTGCAGCGATGAGCCATCCATCCTCTGTACCTGCAAAAAGAAGGAGGAAGTGGGCACCTGCTTGCTGAATAAATCATCACTTAGTACATTCTGCTGCCGCAGTCCAATTAACCAAAGGGGAACCCGTGAATTCTGTTAGGTGGAATGATTAATTACAGAGCGCTGACAATACACACTACAGCTCACAATATCCCAAAGGGCAAACAATGATGTTTTTTTTGCAGATTTTAACCTCATAAAAATATTGTTTTATGTAGATATAAAACATTATTATTGGGACATTTTTTACAATTTTGCTGTCACAACTAAAAATGTCAACATCCGAAGGCTGGGCCACATTTGATAGTATTAAAAGGTCTCTTAAACGAGAAAAAGGTATGTGATCAATTCAATCATAAAAGCAGCAAATGAGCTCAGTGATCTCAACATTTTTGAAAAGCTAAGTGCATTAAGCAAATACCTACTTAGAGAAGATAATCATAATGCAGTCATTTTCTTCCAGTAGCTCTTGAAATAGCTCTAGTTCTCACTCCTCAGCTCATGTTAATTGCGCCTAATTGAACACAAAAAGACAGAGACAAAGGTGAAAGGGAAAGGTTAACAGGACTGACACAAAGAGCAGAAACCAGAGGACGTCTAGCCTTAAGTGTCAAATCTGACTTGCATTACAGTCCATACAAGGAGAAAATTAGGCCTGGTCAGTAATTAGACCAACTCCGGTGGCCGGGGTTTTGGCCTTAGTTTTCTGAGAAATTATAACCTTTTCCAAGACAACTGCTTTTAATGGCTTCAATCCTTCTATAAATGATATGTTCAATGGCTGACGTTTGACTGCTGCCATGTCAAATAGAAAGGTCAGAGATGATGTTATAGATGAGCAGAGAAGAAAGGGGAGACGATGAGGGGAATAATTGTGAAAAGGTCTGGTTCATTCCTGCCATTTTTGGTTTACTGTTAAAGAATCTTCTCTGAAGATGTTGCAGCATATGAGATCATCTTCTCGTCCTTGTGCTTCTAGAAAGGCTTGCTTGTCTATTTAAAACAACTAAAATAGGGATATGTTGTTAAGAATAAACTAGCTAAGCTTTTAATAGGAAGCTCAGAGGGTTTTTTTGTTAACGGCATCAACCTTATGTCACCAGGATTCTAAAGCAGGGCATGTTTGACTGGCATGTATTTAGCATTCTGTTTTAGTTTATTCCACTATTTTATTGCTTCGTTTAAGTTAACTCGCTCACTTTAACATCTTTCTTATCTTGGTGTGTTTTTGTATTATTTTTGTAAAAAATAAAAGATCTTAAAAGATGCTGTGTAAATACCAGAACTGCTACTTTAACATTCGAAGTTCAAATAGTTAATTATGGAAGAAAATTATGGCATTTATTCGCAATGTGGAATGTAAACATATGCCGCCTGAACTGGAGTCTAAATGAGCAAATAACAGATGTCCGAGTGCAAGTAAACAGAGCACTGTCAGCTATTTATTTACTTATGGTTAGACATCACTTTCTTATTCATATCTTTTTTATATTTAGTTTATTCTGTTAGAATATTTGTGCTTGTCTCTGGGTTTATGTTTACTCCCTCCTCTGACCTTTTTTGTCGTCTCTTTCTCTCTCCCTCAGCCTGCAAACCTGTTCTTCCCTCACAGCTGCGCCTTGCTTCCAATCATCCACCTATTTTGTGTCCAGTGCTCAAGTTTCCTTGTATTTAAGCACCTCAGTTTATTTCACTTGCTGTTGAGTAATATTTTGCTTGTTTTCCTCCCAGGTTCTCTTATTTTTCATTAAGCATATTTTACATGTGTAGTATCTCTGTGTGCTTCGGTCCTTCACCAAAACTGTTCCAAACATGACAATAGCAGAGCAAACTGTGTCGTGCTCTCCTTCCCTCTTGGACTAATATACTGTGAAGTACTTTGCATTTCCTTGTGTGTGAGTGGTGAGCTATAAGTAAACTTGAACAGTTGTGTTTGGCTGGCGTCGCCAAGCAACTAAGAAAGGGGAGTGCAGCACCATTGTGCAGAGCCTGAAGCTCAGATGAATGAGGTTCAACTCAATGATAGAAATTCTGTGCTGTAAAACATAAAAAATTGAACTTTTCCTCCAAAACAGTTACATAATTCAGAAGTGATGTGTAAAACTGTTTGTTAAATAGCACTAGGACATTTTGAGTGTCCTAGTGCTATCCTTTCTGTTCAGTGAGTGACAGCCATGCTGTTCCAGTTCCCACAAAATTAAAGTAGAAACTCCTGTGAATCATCATAGTAGAAATTTTATGCATATATGTACTGATGCGGTCACTATCTAATCTTAGGAAGGCTCTGATATAGAGCCATGTTATGACTTTATAATTTCAGAAAATATGCAAGTAGATTAGCATTGGATTTGGAGTAGTTTAACTTTTAATTGTATTATTGTTATTGGCTGATAATATTGGCTCTAAGCCTGATAACTAATACTTTAGAGAAGAAGACAGCAATAGTATTGCGACAACTGTAGTGATGCTTAAGCATTATTTTAGCGAGTTAAAATAATAAGTTAACAAGAACACGTTACTTAATAATGCAAATGACTCAAATTGATGCATATGCTTGTTGACTCTCTCTCTTTTCTCCTGGTCTGAAATCAAAAGTAAAAGTGTATAGAAAATAACATTTTGTCACTTTTTAAATTGCATCCCTACATAAAAAATGCTAAACAGTTTAGTTAATCTGGAAACAAGGAGAATGTTTTAACACAATGCCATGTATTTTCATTTTGATGAAAATACTCAAGGAAAAAACTATTTTTAAAGGTTTTTCCAGCACTAGTCACCTTTATTTGCAGCATGTCGATCAGGAAAATGGGTAGAAACAGAAGGAATGAAGACATGGAGCAAAACCTTCAGAGATGGAAATCGAATGCTGGATGGCTGCATCAAGAACTAATGTCCCATGCATGTATGAATGAAATCATTACTGAGGGTTTTCAAGAGTACAGAGTCAAAATAAATATTTTAGGTTCTAAAAATAGCTTCAAACTAATCTAAAATAAACAAAATAATTCAATACACAGTTGATATACTTTAATAAATGTAGCATATAACAGATGACTTGTATATCTCCAACTCCCTATAGGAAAAGTATTGCTGTTGAAAAACCATTAACCTTATGCAGGGGAGGAGACTTAGCTGAAGTATTTAATCACTTAATTGACCAGAGGTTGCAATGCACTAATAAAAACATAGCAAGCATAAAAATTAATCCGCTTAATTCGGGTAATCAGGGTAGATTTGTGAAGGTATAATTGCTTGTACATTCATCTTCGTGCTTATGCAAAGTGAGGGTTGCCTAAAGTTTTAATAGATTTATACACCCTCCAAGGTAATTATTAACTGTTGCTGAAATTATCGCTCAGCTACCTGCTTAGTTTGTGCATCAGCTGGAACTTCGGAAGGATGCTGGTGAAACTGTGATGAGCAGAAAATCCTCAGAGTATTTTTCATATTGCTTATGGAGAGAGGCAGAAAGAGAGAGACTCCTGAAAGAGCAAGGCCAGAAAAAAATATGCAAAAAAAGTATTAGTGATCTGAAATATATTTTAAAATATATTTTAAAATGTTGAAACCAGGTTTTTCACTATAAGTACAAAACAACACATAATTCTACTCTACGCTGAATTGCTGTCTGTGGAGATGGACTGTTTCCATTCCCACCTTTATTCGTTGCTATGGCTTATCTTTTATGAAAATGCTGCCTTCCATACATTATGTGAATGTAATCCAATTCAGAGGAATTGCCGTGGCAGCCAAGAGTCACGATTGAGTCATGCAGTGAGATGCTATCTGGAAAAAGCCACCAAACCTCCGTTTGCAGTCACAGGCAGGCAGAATAAGCCATGTTTGGTTTTAATCACAAACAACCAGTCAGAGTCACAGTGTGGTGCAGCTCTACCATGTCTACATAAGAACAGTATGTGTGTTAAATGCTGAACTCCAGAGAAAGCAAAAAGAAACCCTTAAAGTCATGTAAAAAATACACTTTTGCATAAAATAACTAATTTGATGTGCAAAATACATAAAACATTTTAGATCAATATATCAGTTTTTGCTAATGTCTTAACAGCAAACAAAAAATTAAAGATAATCTTTACTGTTGCACTGTTGTATTCATGCTTTGTTCACATCATGTTTTAATTGACTTTCCAGAAAGTTTCAATGTATTCCTACACATCTATGTAATATTTACCCTAAAGTTTTCATAATCAAAATAAAAAAAAACTGTTATTACATTTGGAAGAGTGTTGTGCATTTAATGTGTAATTTTGGTATGTATTTATGTGATCAAACTCCAGTTAGCGCATCTGTTCTTTTGTGTCATAGAAAAAGAAGAGCTTTTACAGTCATTCACTGAATTAAATTGCTGCTTTCTCAGGCTTGTGTTCATCACTGAGCACAAACGAAAATAAATTTAATCTCATCTAGAATATTTATTCATTTTTTCCCTCATTATTTTTCGAAATAAGGCACAACATGTAACATTAAGACTGGACTAATCAAGGTAAAGGTTTGATCATTTAGTCATGCCAGTTATAAACATCTGCCACCTCAGGCCGTATTCAGTCATTCTACATTACATTTGTAATGATTTTGTAAATTTTTTTATTAAACTGTAGTCAAGTACTCTGAAAATATGAAACAGGACAGTCAACAGCAGTGGGATTTCATCCAAAATGAAAGGACATCACCCTAAAAGAAAAGAAAATATCATCATAATGATTTACTTTTCTCTCTGCTGCATTGGTTTTGCTTACTGATAGATTTCATGGAAAATATCCTGTTTTTTGTGGCCTAATGCTTCCCCATGTTTACCAAATAGGGTTTTTGTAATTATAAATGCAACAAAAATTGTTGCATTTGTGCTCAGTCAATACTTTGCAGAACCACATTTACACTGCAATTACAGCTACAAGCCTTTTGAGACATCTCTCTATTAGCTATTTAGCGCATTAGTTGTTTGGTCATTGCTTCACTCAATCAAATTAAAAGGGAAAGTAATTGGTGTTTTAACTCTAACAATATAATTTTTTTTCCCCCAATACCTGATACAGTCATATTCAGTAAATTATAGTATGGGTTCCAATGAAACTCATTTATCAGATAAAAGGTACGTTTTGAAAACAACAACCTTTTGCAAAGATTAAACATATTTTTCATTAGACCAACATTTCTGCACTAAGAATGCTTCCATATTGGTGTGATGTTATATTCTAATCTTAATATATAATGTTTTCATTGGCTATAAGCAAGAAATCATCATCATTAACAAAAATATAAGCTTTAAAACATCAGTTTGTGTGTAATAATCTATGTAATCTGTTTTACTTGTAAGGTGAGTCACTGAAATCCAAGCACTTTTTGTGAATATTGTAATTTACATTCTGTACATGGGGATTGATTTAAGCTGGAAGGATCTCCTGTAAAGATCTGAAAAACCTTCTGGTTGGAGATGCAGCTGTTGAATTAGAGTCTCATTATGAAGATGAGCAGAAGTTTCCATCATGTATATTTCATGAAGTATCCTGTTTTGTAAAAATGTTTTGCCAAAATGACCATTGTTACATTTAGAAGGAAAGTGGAACCGTCCAAATGTAAAATGATCCTAAACATACAGGCAAATAAGCTAAAAATTGGCTAAATGTCAAGAAAGTCCATGCTTACAATCTGCTTTGGTCAAAGTGAAATGGGAGTTTGGCAGACAAAGCTGTGAGGTTGTGAGTGACTCAACTAAACCAGTTCTGTCTTGAGGAACAACTCAAACTTACAGCAAACTATTACAAGAAGCTACAGGAAAAATATCACAGACATTCTTGTGCATTTGAAGAAATTTGAAAAAATATTAGGCATTTCTCTCATTGTTCTGGAATGTAGCAAATATAACTTACTTTTGCTAAACCCTGCAGACCTAAAACAGAAACATCTGGTTTCAACCGTTAGCATTTGGTATCCTTTTAAACCTGGAAATATTTGATCATTAAAAAAATCTAAATGACTTCATATTTTCCAAAACCTCACACATTCTTTGAAGAAAGTATAATTATGCTCTGCTGAATTGCAGCTCATTGTGTTTTCATAAGAAGCCCTTGAAACACATTCGCAGAGGAAGAATGCTGACGTTTTTACACAGAACAGCAGGGTTACTACCCACTGTGAGCAACATTAACCCTCCCAGTAATTACCTGTTTTATATCGAGCACACCCAGTTTGTTTGATTTCTTTATGTTTTTTTTTCATTATGTAAAAAAAAAGTGGTTCTTTTCTTTGCAGAGATTTAACTCTCTTGTTTCCACTCTGTCACCACAGACAGTGGGAGAGCTAATCCAATCCTGCTGCCCACCCAATTGAGATGGATCACGGTTAGGAATGAGCAGAATAATTCATGGACCCCTGAGCTCATGAGACTGGCCAAGGTGAAAATAGAGAAGACTTTTATTACAACAGAGATTATTTATTAATCCTGACACGGCCCTCATCAGTTCAATAATTAAGACTTTGGAACGTTATGCCAGGTTTACATTTCGGAATATATAAAACCTCTTGTAATCACTAGACTGTCCTGCAGGTCATATGTCTCACTCTCACTGTTTTGATTGCTCAAAGAGAGACTTCTTCTAGAGAAATATACCTTTGGTTTAAACTTGTTCTGTCAACAATGTGAGAAAAAATATACATAACCAGAACAAATATAACAGCCTGCAAAAGATAGTTGAATTTTTCCTTTGGCATTCTATTAGCAGTGAGTTTATGCTTGCATCTCTGAGCTTATACCAGTGGATCATTGAACATCTGATGACACTGTGCAACACTGAAAAATTGCAACAGTAAAATCTTATAGCACAAACAGTCTCCACTCTCTTGTTTCTCTTTTATGGTCTGCTTTCTATGCTTTTATGATTTTGCTTACCAGTGAAGACAAAACAAAAAGGAAGACATAGAGTTGCACATCATGAAACTGTTTTTCTAAAAATTATTTTACATTCAGTATGCCTAGACTTCTAGCAATTAAGTTAAGACACAGTCAGCCAATCACATCGCAAATAAATTCATTTGTCAATCTTGTCTTAGTTTTGGGGTCAGTTTGTATGCCTGCGTTAAAGTCAAAAGATATTACTTTGAGGAAATAAAAAAACAAACAAAATAAAAGAAATACTTGATATTTATAACTAAAATTGGTGTGATGTCTCAGAATATTTCTTATCAAACAAAAATAGCCAGAGTAAGCAGAAGATTTAGTTTTCAAGTCATTATTTCATGCCTAGACAGCCCTGGTTAAAAAATAATGAGCCTCTAGACGTGATAAGTTTCCCACAAACAGTGTTTGTTTTGTCAAAACTTTGTACAACTATTAAGAAATATTGACCAGCTCTACTTTGCAGAAATGTTTTAACACACACATTAGACAGTCGCTGGAGGGTTTTTATGTGTGGCACAGCATCTGTATTGGATTTAAGTTCATAGCTCAACTAGGCCACAAAGGCTTTCATTTTCTTGAGCCATTCAGACGTAAACTTGCTGGTAATCTTTGAATCACGGTTGTGGAGGATAGCCCATTTGAGCTTCAGTTTAGGGTCAAATAATTCTAGTTCTACATTTCCCTGGAGGATTTTTTGTACATGACAGAATTTCTGGTTCCATCAATTACTGCGAACAATCCAGAGCCTGAAGGGAAAAAAAGCAGCACCATACATCATGTTTGATTGTTACTTTGATGTTTCTTAACAAATATATTTAAGCATTCCAAAATGTTTAATTTCTATTGTGTCCTGACATAATAGAAATGTCAGGACACAACTTTCACAAAAAGTCTAGAGAATCATACATTTGTTTTGCAAATGTTCATCAATCTGAGTACAAGACATATCAAAACAAAACTCTATTGATATCTTCTCGTTGTTTCTATGCATTGAATAGCACTTCAATTATTTTGCTCATGATTTAAACCAGTAGTTCCCAAAGTTGGTCTCGAGGTCCGGCATCCTGGATGTTTTAGTTCTCTCCCTGGTGGCAGCAACAACCTCCTCAGCTTGTCAATATTCTTCTTAGATCTTCTACTGAGCCATCATTTCATCCAGGTGTGTTAAACCAGGGAGCAAACTAAAACATGCAGGATGCCGGCCCTCGAGCACCAACTTTGGGAACCACTGATTTATACAATTAAGCAACAAGTTTTCACACCCATCACAGTTTTTGCATTGAAGTAATCATTGAATTTTATTAGCAATGTTTCTTCTGACTGGAAGTGAACTTGTTTGAGTTGCCCAACCAGAGTGCAGACTTAAATGTTTGTAGCTAAATATTAGATTTTAAAATCAGCCTTCATTTTACATTTTTAATTTGTAAAGATTTACAACTGATCAAAAAACAAATGTGTCTGGAATTGGTGTTCCTATTTAATCAAATTACAGATGGTAATTAAAGACACCATCTGTTCAGTTATTAAGGCTGTACACTGTAAAAACTGTCAGTCGCCTAAGGTCAGATGAATTATCTCATCTCTGAAACTACTTGTTATAATGAGGTTTTTACACAGAGTGAAGGTTTGTGTCTTCCAATATTTAACTAAATTGTCCTGACTTGTACATGTCTGAAAATTGACTTAACTCAGTTTTAAGGCAGCTTTTGAATTTTCATTTCTAAGTTAAATGACTTACTCTATTCCTGTGAAATTGCCTTGTCTAACTTTATGTGCTGGTTTTATTTAATTTCTCAGACTATGGTTGATCAGAGGAAAAGTTTCACATAATCTGGTTTCTTCCTGTTAAATGGTACTTGTTCCATTCTGCTGTTGCCACTTTCTTTTTCGGGAGAAGGAGTGAATGCAAAATTATTAAATGGCTGACAATAGACAACATTTCATTCAACATTTAACATTTCAAGCCATTTCCCATAATTCCTAGTTGGTATCATTTACAAGAGCATACAGGAAAAACTAGGCATGAAAGCCTTCACTACAACCACCGTGTAAAGAGTAAAGATTCAAATCTACACGTGTGTGATTCTACCAATTCTACCAAATATGGATTCCTGGGCTCTGTGTATCTCACACTCCTGATAAAAATCCATTCTTTTCTTTCACTTCCTGGTTCTCATCCAATCACGTCATCGGTTTCCAGAGTGTCTTTGTGTAATGAAGGTCTTCATTACTAGGCTGGAAACACTGAAAGTGTGTGTTAAATGATGAAGGAAACAAGTACAAACAGATTGAAGTATTTTATTGATTGTATGTGTGGTGCAGTGGCATCTCAGCTGGAACTGATGGTGTCCTGTTAACAGACAACAAATGAATGGAATAAGTATTGTAACTGTTTGGAATGCACTAAAATGTTTGAAGGCCGGGTGCAGGTGTGACTTACCTCTGTCTCTTCCTCTGCAGGGTGGTCAGGCTGAAACATGCCCCGGGGGCCTGAGCACCTTTTAAGGTTTCCGGAAGGGACCAAGGCAGATGAAAGAGAGGGGGGAGAGTAGATGGATCTATGTACTGTAGACGCTCACTGTTAAATTGATATTTATAGAAATGTATTTTAGAGCTATTTCAACTAAATAGTATTTAATAATGTGTATTAGTCTGAAGATGTGGTTTGTTTTGTCAATGTTTGTTGTGTGTATTTACTATGTTTTGCCCTGTTTCTTGGCGGCGGGTTAAATGGAACCGTCGGCGGCCATAAAAGGTGGCCAGCTGGCCACATAAGAGAGTTGCGGCTGAGATCCCAGACCGTGAGGAAGCAGGGCTGTTTTATGTGTTGAATGTTGATGAATAAACACCTAGTGGGCTTGCACCGATTCTCTGTCTCACGACTCCTACTTGAGCCTCCCGCTAAGGGCCAGTCTAACACTTTGGTAACCAGATTGAAGCAGGACGACTTATCAGTACCACATCAATTATTCAGATAAACTTTTTATTACTTTTTTTGTCATTACTGTGTGTTGGGTTTTGGTTCTTTGCTTTCTAAGATAACACTTAAATATTCCAGGGTGAACTGAACCAAACAACACTAGATGCTGTTGGAAATGATAATCCAATTATGCTAGTTTTAACTTTAAGCACATGTTTAAATATTAGACAGATCAATATTATCTTGAGTTGGCCTCAAATTTAAGTTAACATTTAGTTAGATTTGGCTCAATCAACAGTCGGATCAGTAGAACATTTTTCTTAGACATAATGTGGATGACTTGATAAAATTAGTTTAATCTGTAGTTTTATATTAACCGTTCTAGCTATTAATTTGGATATGTGCTAGTCTATGATAATCAACAAGTAGAAGATAATTGTGCCAGTTCTTGTATCCAGATCGGCCTGCTGGATGTTCTGGTTGGGAGAGAGCTCTGCCCCACCAGCCTCCGCGTCACTTTTAGGTACAGCAAGGATCTGTTTATTCAGAGGAGTCTCTCTCAAGGCCTGTGTTAAGATAACCTTTTTCTGAACCCACATAAGAGAGAGGGTCCTGTCTTGTGTGGACACCTGGAGAATTTAGGATCTCACAGAGACGTGGGAAATGAAGCACATTGTCACACCTCCTCCAGGCCTCGCAAGAAAAGTCATAAAATCATTTAGAGCATCCTCCCTTTGAAATTTGAAACTCCTTGTAGTCAGGGAAGCAGGAAACCTCCCAGATTGCATAAATTAGAGAAGAGAACACACCTTCCTTTAAAAGTTTCGGAGCTAAAATAATTAATCAGATCGTTGGGGTGCGGCGGCACCGGCGCTCTCCATTGGTCTCTGTATTTGTCTCTGTATTTGTCCATTTTTCTGCTTCTTTCAGGTGATTTATGTCTGTCTTGTGGTTTTGAGGTTCTGATGATTCTGGTGTGTTATTGGTATGATTTGATGCATTTGCTTGTCTGAATAAACTCTGGATATGTCTGCAGTGGAACAGTAGATTGATGTGTATGTGCTTTCACCCTTACGGAGACGAGAGACCCTCCACCTGGGGAACGAGAGGAGAGAACGAGCTAAAGGTTTAATAATTATCCTCTCAACAATACCATAGACTGGTATGTGCTGCTTCACGAGAGTTTGTGTGGTTTGATGCATTCAGTGGACTTTAGTTGATTTGCATTCTATGATCATGTCATGTATGTTTACTTCTGACTGAACTACATACAGAGAAACTCCTGAGAAGGTCTTCTTCCAGGAGGCATCTCTGAGGAAAAGAAAATCTCATGGACTTACTAGAAAACATGTATTAGAGGGTTTGTGTTTGCCATTCACACAAGGATCTGCTTTGAAGATATCAAAGGAAAGACAGAAAACAAAGCCGTAGCATAGAAGCCTTTCATAAAAGAAAAATGTTAAAGTGCAGAAGGCATAAAAAAGTGTTTCAAAATCTTCTTTGGCCAACCTTTTTAATCAAACAACTTGTTTTCAGAGAGTTGGCTCCTGAGTTGAGTAACATAGCGGTTGAATGCTGCCTCAACTTTAGCTCTGAGATCATTTAGTAAACAAGCGTCTAAGCACCGGAGGGGTCCATATGGTTCACACTTGACAAGCAACTCTGAAATGTATTCTGTGTTTTACAGACCAATAGCATAATGTTTAACATCTCTATTGTGTGTATGTGTTTAACGGGTATGCGTTTTTAAAATTCTCTTGGAGTGCTTATTTTTTTTAAACTGTTTTGACAGAAAACTCTCTATTCTGGCAACATTTTAAAGATGAAGAGGACAAGTCTTACTGGTTTGTCAGGTGCACCGGTCTCTGTAGTCTCTAATGGTTCTGGGATAGTGAGACACAGACACTAACACACAAGCCCTGAAGGATTCCTCAGCCACCCTTCAGCAAGGAATTAACAGCCTTTTCTTTCTTCCAGAAATATTAAAACTACTACATCTATTGTTGTATCTTTTTTATTCTTCAAGTATTTTCAAAATCTGTAAGGACTGTAAAAGATTTCAGTTTGACTTCTTTGTTTTAGAACTAGAAATGTAGTATTGCTTTATGCATATCTGGATAGAAATTGCATCTATTTGGCTTGCTTTGAGATTACATTTGTGAATCTACAAAAATAAATATTGAACAGCAATTGCAGTTATTTAAATATTCTCCCAAAATTCCCCCAGAGGATGGAGAGTCACTCTCACAGGCTAAATTCAAACATAAATAAATAAAAGTTGAACAAAAAGCACCACACTGATCATTTTAAAGCAAAAACCTCCATTGGCAAAACCCACAAAATTCTCCTGTGACACACATTTCAGCTTGGGGGGAACTCTTGTTGTTGAGGATGTCCTGAGGGCCACATCAGGGAACTCATTTTAAAGTGCAGCTTGAAATGAAACCAGCTGGTTCTGCTCGGTTCATTACTGGGAGAGCCACCGGTGCAACTGATTAGACTGATGAATCAATAAGTGCAATCAGGGCAGTAATGACAAACATATAAAGAAAAGCGATTCCAGTGAAACAAGTAGGAATGACTCGCGGGAGGATCGTGGATAATCACTAATCGGCGAGCAGTACATAAAGGGAGCAAAGCGTCTGTGCAGCACCTGGATGCGGGTTCAGACTGAAAAAACAAAACAAAACTCAATTATTCAGTTGCAAAGCATCGCGGAGAGGTGGCATTGGAGCTCAAGATGCGCTAGTCGGCGCCTTAAGAGTAAATTTCAGTACTCGTGTGTTGTGGTGTGCACTGGAGCCTCAACTCGTCGAACTTGAGGAGGAGCCCGTCTCTGTAGGATCTATGGAGCCCATTGAGTCTCTAAATCTCGGGTAACGGAACTAAAATGATGAAGGAGCGAGTTAAGATACAACGATCGAGAAGATCGGAAGGCGAAGATGCGTTACTGATTTGTTTTCTTTGAGCAACGCCTCTGTGTGTAAAATCCAAATGCGCACCGCACACGCAACAGCAGCTGAAATCCAGCTAAGACGGTGCGGGGCAGATTTACGAGATCTCGTGATCTGTTTTACACCTAAATCCCACCAACTGCACTCTCTGATCTGTGCAAGATCTCATGCGAGGGGGGGCATTCTGTTAGACCTGTGTGCGTCTTTATCCCCTGGCTTTATGGCCAAGCTTGGAATGACTTTTCATTTGCGTAAACCCAGTTTTACAGCCAGGCAACTCCTCCTCCCTCGCCCCATCTCTTTTTGTTTAAGCCCACTCAAATATTCATTAGACTAGCACTTATTGATCCGGCTTTAAAACCCAACTGATTTCAACGTAACTCATTCAGTCAGTTTTACATTTGATTTTATTTTTCCACTGTACATTTGCATTAGTGTCAGCGTCCTGCAAAGTCTGTAGTTGGTAAGGAAGTAGAGCCACTGTTGCGCGGAGGGAGGGAAGATCTGTGCAGTCAAACAGAAGAAGCTGGAGAGGGAAAAAAAGTAGGAAACCACCGCAGTCAAGCCCCGGAGTCTCATTCAGCACCACTCGCTGGTGGACAGCGTCTGTGCGGCAGAGTTGACGGAGAATCAGAAGATCTTCTCAAACATCTAATCCGGAGAGATACTTACAGGCGTCAGATTGTGTAAAGAGAGAAAGTGGAGGGGGAAAAAATCGCATTTCTCTTTCCACTTCCCACCTCTCTTTCTGTTGTTTTCCCTATCGTAATCTGTGGGGGTTCACGATGCAACATTCAAACAGCGGGGGAGTCCAGAGCTGCTGACTGGAACTGGCTGGCAAAGACGCAAGAGGAAGAGGGGGAACCAAGCGGGAAAGGAGCACAGATCGCAGAACTTCTTCCTTCTCTACTTTCTGCTCACTTCAACCAACAGGGCTGAAAGGTAAGAGACTTCTCTTCTTCCTTAATGAGGAGGGTTCGTGGTATTGCAGTCAAACATTACTGAGTTACCCAATTGTGTGGTGGCTTCTTGTCTGGGAGAGTGCTGCCCTGGTTAGCTTTTATAAGCAGGATCGCCTTAAATGAGTGAAATGTGCACGCTGTCTTGTATAGGCTTCTTTGATTAATCCAAGAATAAATGCTGGGACTTAAAGAAAAGCCTGTCAGTGTGAATAAATATTCAAGTGTGTGTTGCTTCTCTGATCAGACTCAACAGATGAATCACCTTTGCTGAAAGGCTTATGAGGAATGACGTATCTTGGGGGGCTGATGGGGATATTGACTGTACAATGAACCCCTTCTCAAGCTTGAGCCCCCTCTGAGATACCCTCCTCTCCACGCTTTTGTTTTTTAATTCCCGCTTCTTTTGGCTTTCTCGTTCTCCTCAGATGAGTGATTCTAAGGAGTCTGTGGATCTAATTCAGGTTTTTTCTTTTGCTGTCCAATATGTGTTGTTTGTGCGTTTTCCAATTTTTGCGTTGCTTTTACTTGCAAAAATGACAAGATGCCTGATGATGCCTCGGTTCACTATCTATCTGAGAATGTATTAATTGCTGTTCACATTTTTGCAGCTCTTAGGCTGTGAAACATGGTGCCTTAAAGAAAACATCCCTCTCTGTAGGCATGTCCAGATGATGTGAGAACATGTTCTGGTTAACTCTGGATTTACATGGTAATTTATGATCACACACCTTTAATTCTGCATACAGGTGCATCTAAATGAAACGAGACAAGGCAATCTAATCCAAATTAATGGTTAAAACCACTACAACAGATACTCAATTGGATTTTCTTCTGGACTTTGACTGGGCCATTTTAATACCTGAAGATGATTTGGTCTAAGTATTCAATTTTAGCTCTGGCTTTTTTTTTTTTATAGGGTTTTGTAACTTGAACATATCTATTTTTTTTTTTTTTTACTGTTTCACTTTTAGTTTTATCTATCGTTCAATGGACTCTGTCCACCTTCTCTCCTTCTGCTCTTTGAAAACATCCCTACAGCATAATGCTGACAAAATCAGGTTTCATTGTGGTGCTGGTGTGTTCACATGCTACTTTGTATGTAGACCAAAGATTTTCAGATTTGGACTCGTTTGACCAGACCACCCGCCTTCACTCCTGTGACAAACTTCAAACTTGGCTTACAATTACTTTCTTCCAACACTTTTCCATCATGCTGTGATTTGTGGAGTTGTCCTTTCAGCAGATTCTTCCTTTGAGTATTGATTATAACCTGACACTGCACAACTTTATGCCTGACATGGTGTGCTTCCAGGTCTTCATGCTGTCTTCATTAGTATTCTATAAACAAATTTGTTGAATTGAAAATGGCATAAATAATTTTGCAAGTCACTAGAAGTTCATGACTTTCATCTACTACTGAATAACTTGGCAGTTGAACTCTCTTTAAAGATGACATCCAGATTTTGTAAGTGCCTTGTCTACATGGACTTCTGACCCTGGATTTGAAAAGGAGAATTTACAGCCATCAAAAGCCTTTTATAATTTCCCAATAGGCATGATTTGCTTATTTGCCGACATGACCTTTTGTTGGCCTGTCTTTTGCTGCACTCCCTGTCTAAAGCTGAGCACCAAACACAAAAACACAGCATAGAATCAAAAGTTCATGTTGTGTTTTAGTTGGCAGAGTGTGGGCTGAGGTCATGAATAAAGGTGGTCTGTAAGGATCTGCTGCGTCTGAGATCCAATTTGCAAAAGAACAATCAGTGTTTCGCAGACTGTTCTGAATTGAAGCTTGCAGAAGATCCAACAGAGTTCAAAATCCGACAAAGTGCAATTTGCTTTTGAATACAGACATTTACCAGGTCTATATTCTGTTCCAGACCTGATAATGCCCCCTTTAGACCCAGAAAAATCATCCAGGATATATTTACTGTCACTTCTTCCATCTTTTATGATTTATTTTCCATGCCGCTGTGAGTTAGTGACATTATAGGAACGGAGCACAATAAATTATTCTCCTCGTCGGCATCTCTTCCCTTTTCCTTTCACACCGCGCAGAAAACCAGCACATACGTCAGCGTCGAAATTCACAGGCATCCAGCAGTGGAAATGAGAGCGACAGACGACGAGGGAGAGGCAGACAGCCGCTTTCTCAGTTTGTTGGAGGAGTTTTAGAAATCCATTCATCTGCTGTTCTTTATCACTGACTCACCATCATGGTGTGTGCACATTCTGGATCACCTCCTCTGCATTCCTCTCCTGCTGCCCATCTGTTCATCAGTGGGATGCCTGTGTGGCTTTGCTGTGCTGACCACGGTGTGATGATGTCCAAGAAGCCACAGCAGAGCCAGTCCTCACCAATTCAACACATCGTTTTCTAAAATTGCCAAATAATTCTTTCTGGGATACTTTTAAGAAGCTTTTTTTTTTTGTTTGTTTAATTTCTAGCTTTTAAATAACTTATGTAAGCATTTGCACACAGAAACCCATCATTCTCATGTTCTCTTTTTAATCAAGTCTAAATTCTCCTGAGTGAAACATCCATGCTGTTTGTAACCTCATCAAAGAGTCAGAGCTTCAACACGCCTACAGGTTGAGCATCTTCATTAGAGGGCCAATTGACACTAATCAGAGATGACATCCATTGGCACTCTGGTTAATTTACAAGATTTATTGCACAATGAAAGAAACAAATAATTCATCCTACCCAGCGGGGATTTTTTCATAAAGAAGACACACATGACAAGTTGTCAAATCAATCTGCTTTTGATCAACTGGTTTGCTTACGCATGCTCTCCTCAGCAAAACTGGATTTGATTCACATTTTAAATGCATGCTTAAATTTACAGTTTTAACAGGGAGAATTTATCCCAGTGGGCCGAGTGCGTAGCACATCTGTATCAGAAATAGATTTTTAAATAACCCTGCAAGCTTGCAAAGATAAATATTGCCATTTTATGTTTCTAGAACCCAGAGATGAAAATAATCCAGCACAGTTTAAATGTCAGTTTATTATTGGCTGTCAGAAAAAGCATTCAATAGATGATTTTGTCTTGGACACAATTTGTGTTTTCCATGAAAAATTGTTAGCATTAAGAATAAAGATGAGCTGGTGTTCACTAAATAAAGGCCTTTACTGATCTGCAGTCCAAACAATCTATTCAAAACTATATATATATTTTTTACCCAGTGAAAAACAGTTTTATTATGTTAGTATCTGAACACCTGCATATTAACAAACACCTTGCAGAAGAATGGCATAAAGTCAGATATTATCGCATTCAACTACTAGCTTTGAAGCATTTTAATGTGATGTTATGTCATAAACCAACACAAAGTGTTATGACATTTTGATTTGTTAGGACAATAATAATTTGTATACCAGTTTAATTATTTTTTTTTTTTATTCAAAATTGTAAGAGAATGGTGCGATTTGTAGAAATATTAAATTGTTTTGGGGAATGAATACTCAAATCATACTGACTTCTGTTGCCAAAACAATTTCCACATCAACATAAATACAATTTTCCTACTACATTTATTTGACATAAAAAAAAAAATCAACAGTTGGTTTTTTTGATTATCAGCATATTTTCCACCTGGAAATTAAAACTACTAGAATTGTCACATTTGCATAAAGTTTTTATTTCATTTTATTGTTTATTATTCTTTTCTACCAATTCAGTGTTTAACACAGAATGCCAAATTCATTTTCATTTTGGGCCAAATCATCACCATGAATTTCCTCAACAGGTCGGTTGTGGCAGAATGTTTCACAAGAACTACCCGTTAGCAAACTGTTAAAATATGAATAACTGCCTCTGCGTTTGATTAAAAACTGCTTTAATCTGAATAATAATAATATTTAAGCACACAACTGTTGTTGAAAACTCTGTTTATGTGGCTCTCCAGAGTTTAGAGGTCCATGTAAATAGTTAGAGGGCCGCAGACCTTGACACATGTGATGTGACACATTAGCTGATTGGCCGTATAACTCAATCGGGTAAGCTTGTGTTTTTCAACAGATTTTCCGAACAGCTATTTCAAAATGGCAGCAATGGAGGCCATCTGTATGTGTCTTGGATGTCAGCCAATGCAAACCAAACTGTGGTAAAAAGCATTTGCTTCAGAACACAGTGATTATGCCTGAACGGATATTACTGATAGTGTATGCTAATAATGAAGTAATTAGACATGTTGACTGTTAATAATTACAAAAATAAGTGCTTGATCTTGGCTTAAGGAGCTTAAATAAAGAAGTTGATAAATGCAAACCTAGCTTTCGATATGCAAACATTTAATGTCTGGTTCTCTAACTGAGCCGACCATTTTTGATAAAGAAATTTATGTCCAACTTTGTTTCAGATAAAAGCCATGACATCACTCTTGTGGAAGGACAGTTGCAGTCCTGGTTTGGCGTCGGCAGCATACATAAATTCAATAGCTCTTTTCAGCCTGGCTTCAGCAGTCAGCATGAGTAAACTATTAATTTAGTAACCCATTGTGTTGAGATGTGACAAAGCTACCCTGCTATTTTTCAATTCCAGCTTGTTAAAACTCCCCTGGTTCGAACATATTTGACAGTTATTTGATCTAGAATGACTTTCAGTTATTTTCACACCTGGACTTAAGGGGTGATCAGTCATTATAAAAGCTAAAATCATGTGGCTCCTCCATGTGAGGCGTCTTTTTGCCCTACATGAAGAAGCTTTGGTCCCCTTTGTTACATCATGAATTAACTGTGATTAACCACATTTACTTTTTCAATTTAATTTAAACCTAATAATAATAACAAACACTGATGTTCAAAAAGACATTTGGTAGAAAATACTGACGAGACAGAATTAGAAGCTTTTGGAGTAAAACTAATACAGCATTAAAGAAAAAGTGATGGTCATAGTATGGCGGTAACAGGGTGGTTACCGCCATGTTGAACAATGACTTTTACCCTGTAGCAGAAAATCCTGCAGGAGAATGTCCAGTCATCAGTTTGTGACTTTAAGCTCTGAAGCTCCAGAGTCATCCTGCAGGACAGTGAGCCATACCGCACTAGCAAGCGTGAATGGCTCCAGAAACAAACAAAAAAAAAATTATAGATATTAATTGCTTTGACATGTAACAATGTGAACTTAAACAGGAAATTAAAGTTAAAATAAATATCAAATATAGCGGACATATATGATCAGCTCTTTCAAATAAGTTTTTTCCTCTTAATGAAAGAACTCATACTTTGAAAACTGTAGTTTTGTCTGATTTTCTTTGTCAAACAGTAAATTTGTTTGATTTGAAAGTGGGATTAAATTAAATGAAATTGGGGAAAAAAAATTTGTACTGAATAACTGTACACATTTTTATGTTTTTAAGCTTTGTTTCATATGTTGAAACGCATGTTGAAATGTGCCAAAGGAGAAAACAATGAAGTTTCTAAAATACCAGGAGCAATGACCTTTGTATGTGAGGAACTTGCATTCTCTCATTTTTGTGTTTTAAAAAAGGAACACAAGAGTTTCATGAAGGAAGCCTCTCTTCTGCATTTTTCATTGATATTCCAAATGCATGAGTTGAGGCATTTTCCCACTTTCTTTGTCAATGTTAAGACCTGCCTGCTGCTCATTAATATGGATGAGCCTATCTTTAGATTTAAAGGCATGTAGCCCATAAACCTTTCACAACTGACACAAAAAGACAGTATTTTTGTAATCAAGCAGATATCATCACTGTAATTTTTCACTTTATCATTTACAGTTATGGTTTAACGTAACAGCAGAGGTGATAAAATTAGACGCAAATGCTCTGTACTGTGGGCCCGTTGCAGAAAATTGCAGGAATGAGAGAGGTTATAATCCAGACTTCCCACTGTAATGCATGACTTCAGGGCCAGTTCTTTTTAGCTGCAACAGACCACTCCAGATTAGTTCTTGTTCTGCACAGCCGCGCCTGGCAAAAATCTCTTGCCAGCAGCAGTGGGAAGGCTCATTTAAGTTCCTAAATCCTGCAGTCAACAGCCACCCATTTCACTGTGCACTATTCCTGGCGTTGATTACAATTTCAAACGAGCTCCAGAGGAAAAGCTACCAAAAAAATATTAAATGTTCATCAGGATACGGAAGAGGACTCCAAATGATTTGCTTTTTTAGTCGCCTTTTAGGATCTTTGGCAAGTAATCTTATACAAGTCTCCTTTATGTCATTCAAACTGTTGTAGGAATAATTGACGGCTGACTCTAGACATGATTAATTACATCTGAATCCTGAGCTCACCAATTAAATAAAGTGAGACAGGAAGTATAAGAAAATGCAGCGACCTTATTCCAATGCAAAACAGACTGCTGTTGATTCTGTTGTGCAAATTAGCTCAAGTAGAACATCGCAGCTACAAAAACAGCCCAGTGATTTATTCAGCATCGTGCACAGTAGCTGTCAATAGTTCAATCCAGCAGTCATATTGGGCGTCTCAACAACATCCACAGAGCTGTGTTTAACAACATTAAATTGTAAAGGGAGCCTGCCATTAGAGGCTGTACTTGCCTAGCTTGCCAGTGTTTTGCTCCATAATGGGCCTGAAGGGCTACTATGTGCTTCGCAGGTCCACTTAATGGTGTGCTGATCTTTTAGAGCCCATTACTCTGAGAATCCTTGTCATTGCCTCTGCCCTTCCTCAATACCACACTTTTCACTCACTCGTAATGAGATGTCTCTATTTACATCAAGTCCTGATTACTAATGCGCAGCCAACAATGAGGGATGACATGTCCAGCCCCTCTAGCTTTCTTGTCTGACACCTGTAAGTGGCAAATTATTCACAAGCAGCCTGATAACCAAATGGGATGCAGACAACAGAGTGCATTTGTGTATATTCATATATATTTAAGAATAAACAACCTGCAGAGTTGCCCAAAGGATCACCGTGAAAATAAAATACTTGAATTCCCTCATAGCTCACAGAAATTGTTTCTGTAAAAGAATAAAACAACACATACATCTTTTTTCCTGTTGATGTTAAATCAGAGCAAATTCTCTTGTTTTAGGTTAGAATCACCAAAATTATTACTATTTGCGAAATGCCAAACTAATAAGAGGAAGAAAATGTGAGCGATTTTAATATTGATGTCTTCTACATCAGATGTTTGCATTTCATTAGGATTTGGTAGCTGTAATGATGGTCATCCATTAATAAATAATCACAGACATATTATTTCTCTTATAATACCAAACAAATATGTTTGGTAATTCTGCTGAAACAGGAGAGGTTGGTTCTGATCCACACATCAGATAGAGGAAATAAATATGAATATGCCTTTTTTTATTTCACATATGTATGCTTCTGGTTTCAGCTATATGTGTAGTTTGTTTTTTTCAGCCAAAGCGCCATTGCTTTAAAATAATAGACACACCAGCTTCCTAATACCTCCTTTAGACTATAGGATCTGCTCTGCATAGATACACGGCTTTATGGAAGTTCCAGCGTCGTTTTAATCCGCCTCTGAAACACAGGATGTGAATCGCCAGCGGAGCCAGGCGACCACAGATACTATAGACTTGAAGTAAAGCTTCACGGCATGATCATTCCAATTCACGGACTTCACATATTTGCTATTGCTATGGAATTTACACCAGTACTAGGCAAATGTCACTGTAATCTGAGTCTCAGGCAGCATGGAGCGACTCGGCTCTGCTCTGTCCCCTTAGAAATAGTCAGGGTGGGGAAACTAAAACACCAGTTATCATTGTTACTGCACAATCTGTCCCGGAGGTACGGGGCGTACCTTCAGCTCATTTATGCATGCGCTAAAAGAAATGCCACCACGAGGGTATTTTTTATTCCTTTGTTCTTTTTGTATTTTATTGTAATTGTAAAACAGATTGTGATTTAAAGAAAATAAGAACAAATGCAGATAAAAACATATCAATAGCATTTTTCTGGATGGATTTGAATACTATTTTCTGAAAAATAATATAGCAAATTTATGTGCCTGTGTACAATAAACAAGAGGACAGATGGAGTTATACATTTGTGCTTCCCATGAACATGTAGGGTATCGTCTTGTACAGTTCGAAAATGCCTTTAACATTCATTTCATACATAGATTTATTATAAAAACAAACTTCTCCATGATGGGTCGACTAGAGGGTGTTGGAAATGATAATTCAATTATGCTAGTTTTAACTTTAAGCACATGTTTAAATATTTGACAGATCAACATTGCCTTGAATAGGACTCAATTTTAAGTTAGATTTAGAGTCATGGCTTAATCAACATAATCTGATCAGTAGAAGATAATTGTACCAGTTTTTAGATCCAAATTAGCCCGTTCTTGATATTCTAGGTATAAGGACACCTCTGAGCCATCAGCCTCTTGCTGTGCTTGGAATGCAGCCAGCATCTGTGCTGGGACAGAAGGAGGGGGTCTGCATAGAGATAACTGTTTCCTGGACCCATATAAGGATTGGGGCCTTTTGCTATGTGGACACCAGAAGAGAGATAGTATCTCACACAAAAGTGTGGAAGGTTGGTCGTCTCGGGAGAATCAACATTCATCATCCCAGCAATGACAGTCATAAACATTTGGAGTAACTTCCCTTTGAAATTCGAAACTTAGTCTAATTAGAGAGCAGGGAACCTCCCAGACTGCATAAATTAGAGACGAGAACACACCTTCCTTTAAATGTTTCGGAGTTCAAGGAATTAATCTGATCGTTGGGGTGCGGCGGCGCCGGCACTCTCCGGAACGGTCTCTGTATTTGTGCATTTTTCTGTTTCTTTCAGGTGATTGATGTCTGTCTTGTGGTTTTGAGTTTCTGTTGATTCTGGTATGTTATTGGTGTGATTTGATGCATTTGTTTGTCTGAATAAACTCTGGATATGTTTGAAGTAGAACCGTGAATGTTGTGAACTGCCCTTACGCACGGGGAAACCCTCGACCCGGGGAACTAGAGAGGAGACAACGAGCTACAGGTGTTAATCATTATCCTCTCAATAAGGGCATTGACAGTGTTAATACTTTTAAATCTAATAAGTCCAATACATAATTTGCTACCTAATTATAATCCTCAAAATAAATTTAACAATTATTATTCATCAAGTGAACAATAAGATGGACTAGGAAAATAGGTCATTTTATAGCAAGTAATATTTTAAATATCGTAAATAGAAATTACACTTATTTTTTATATTTTAACTGTGATACAGAAGTATTTCTTTTTGCGCATACGCAAATGAGCTAACGGTTCCAATTGTGCCTCTGTGACAGATCTTCTTTGACAATCTTTGACAATCATTCCTACTAAGTTAAAACTGCAGTTTTAACTCTAAAAAGGCTGACTGCAGGTTCTGCCTGAGCAGATGGCCTAACTGATTAGGTATAGACATTTCCAAAAATGTATGCTAGCTAAAATTAGACAAATGAACATAACGAACAATAATAATAAAGATGTAATAATCAATACATTATTTTACCAGCACAACCACGACTTCTTGATTTTCTGCTTTAAGTAAAATCCGCTTATTCATTTTATATACTTTGGGTGAAAATTGTGAAATTAGAGTAACATTTTTACTCTTATTAAACTGTGAGAATTTCATCCTGGCCTTGGTTAACTGACACATGCAAGTAATTATTACTGCAGTTAATTATTAAAATATTTTCCCTTTTAGATAATGTTGGTTATCTACATATTCTGGTAAATTTTTTTTTACAGTGGAGAAAAACAGTCTTGCTTAACTTATGCAAGATGGCATTATGTCCATAGTCATAAAAACACATTGTTCTAAAGGCAGACTTTTACTGCCTAAAGATTTGCTGTGGAAAGAAGACAAGATGTGGTCAGAATATGCAATCTGCTGCTGTGGACCGTATTTGTTGTTACCTCACTTACAGACCATGTTCTTTCTTTGTTTACAACCTGGCTGTAATAGGGTCACTGTAGACTTTCCTCAGTCAATACAAACACTGTTCCAGACCCCAGCTGCTTCATAACTTGGCAGAATGAAGCTAGAGCATGCACACAGCAAAACGCACACGGATGCAAACACACAGGCACACTCAGCGGTACTGTTACAAAGCCTGGAGCTGTTGCTGTGGATGTCATACTCATGTAGAGAAATATTAATACATGGCATAGACTGCATTTGATATATTAGGGCATTCCACAAGATTAAGCTTTGCTGCTCCAGCTGACATAAGATGTTTGCCTGTTTAAAGATGAAATCACACATTTTACAAAATTTATATCAAGATGACTGGTACAGAGTGTTCTTTTAAATTAAAAGCATTTTATATTGTGTGTTCTGTATGTATGGTTTTTCAAAAAAGACCTATATGTATTTCTGTAAAACTCTTTTGCATTTAGTAGGACATCGTGGAACAGTTCCTGCCTCCCTCCCCCTCCTGCATATGGATATTTGCTCATTTGCATTTGTCCCCCAGAAAGTGAAGTGAAGGTGCACACAAGCCACAAATATTAGGGCGCTAACTGAAACCTTATCCTATGCGGTGCAGACTCCAGAAACTTGTAATTAATGACTCTGTGTGAACAAAGGCCATCTTCCAGGTGTACTGTGAGGGAACTCTTTACTGCCAGCCTTTCATCATTGAGTACTGCACCAGCAACCACCCATTTAGACTCGATTCAGACTTTCTAATGAAATGCTCCATCTCTGTCATCAGACTGCTCTTTTCACGATCTATTACACTTTATGCATTCATTCCTCGGTTGCATTATGTGCCAGTGACTTCTGCCATTGCCCTGCGCTCTTTCAATTATGAGGAGGAGGGAAGCCATTGCAGGAGTTCCATCAGGAAGTCATATAATAATTTTTGGTAAAATGTATTTTTTTTTTCTATTCAGCTCAAGATTACTTTTTGCGTAATTTCTCCATCTTGGGCTATGGCTTTTCAGCCTGTACAAACGGAAGCAGTAACGATAATCAGTATGAAATGTTAATGCAAATGTATTGCTCTTTGAAGCTAGTGTGCTGTGTGCTTCCAGGGTTTAGCAAACATGCAGCCCAGGTTAGATTCCTCATAAACGACCCCAGGGTTTAATTTTGGAATGATCTTCACCGGTCGAACTCTGGACAGCGTGAGATGGCATTGCTTAGATGCTTGCTGGAAATTTTGGCATCTGCTTTTGCCCTTAAGGTGTAAAATAAATTACAGCTTTTCCAGCCACTAAACTTATCCAGTGTCATATTAAAAAAACCCCAGAAAGTTTCTATTTTCAGACACAACTTGGAAAAGTCAGAATTTTTTTTCTAAACTTCAGCTGTACTCTTTGTATACTTTCCTCACTATTTGATTAAAATCTTATACTCAAAGTGGTGTGATCAGAGATTTAATGACAAACACATTTTTTTAGCAGAAAAACAGCACACAGGACTTTTAATACTGCTTTTAGTTGTTGTGGCAGGTGGAGGTAGAGATTTACCCTGAAACATCTTAGTCTAGCCGTTCCTTGGGGATCCTGTGGAGTTCAATGAGATGTAAAGGTTTCTGAGCTGGATGAGGAGCTGAGTAAGAAGTACAAAGAAAGTGAAAGATTTCGACCACCAAAAGTTAAATGAATAAATTTTTACAGATGTTTAAAAGGGAAAGGTGACTTTGTGGAGCTCATCTGAGTTTACAGGTGCCTTACAGAAATGTGACAGGAAGAAGCACAACAACACAGAACCTTTTCTATAAGGCATTGCAAACTGAAAAAGTTTATGCTTTTGTTTGAAAATCTTAAACATGGCAATGACATAGACAATGTTCTGTTTCCCTTCTGCAGTGCAGATTTGTGTTAAGTTCAAATAATCATAAAGCGAATTAAGTCAGGTTATTTACTTTTTTAGTAGGTTTTCTGAACTGGAGGAAATTATCATACTAAACACATCTTAAATGACTTAAAGAAATCTTAAAATTGCTCAAATCATTAAACCGGTCCTAACATTTGGTCCTTGAGACTCCCAGACTTTAAAATACTTTTATTGGTTTAGAATCACAGAATGGCTCAACACCAGAATACATTAAAGATCTGTTGTTGTTGTTGTACCAACCTTCCAGGTCACTAAAATCTTTGCAAAAATGCTCAAATAATGAGTTCCTTTAAAGCAAGGCTAAAACCCCATTTGTTTAGAGCTGCCTTTTATTAATAATAACTGGAACATTGATTAATTCTAGTCTTCTTTTCAATCTTTTGATGATTTTATGATGACATTTGCGTACATGCTTGTTTTTGAAAATTGCTGAACAACTAATTTTGCCTTGCCTTATGTTCTTATTGCATGGATGGATCACCCTGAACTGAATGGATGATCAAGTGTTTAATACAGCAGAGGAAAGTTGCTCAGCAGTGAAATCGTTTGGATTTAAATGTCACTTTCCGACATTGTGCAGCGAATATTTTCAAAGTTACATTTTTTTGAAACGGAGATTTTCACCAAAGTCTGCATGTGCAATATGGTCCAGTTTCTAAAAACGCAGCACTCTATTCACACACAATAGCTTGGTATAGAGGCTGTGGTGAATTATTAATGATAATATTAGTTAACAAATCTCACTAATCAAACTCGCTGCCACTCAGACTTGTTCCCTCGAGCCGACTGTGTGGGACACACAGGATTATTGGAGACTAACGGAAGCTGAAGGAGGTCAGATGCATAAAAATATAAAACCTCCAGAGACAGGAGGCCAAAATCAAAGGAGATTCATATCAGATTTTACCTCCCTGTTAGTAGATGAAAATATATCAAAGCTTCACATTTCAATACAATAAACCTCTCTGGTTGTTGATTTTAAGACTTAGTAATGCAGGTAGGCCTGAAGAGATTCATGCACAGCTTCTTTTGCAATTAGCCTCCTTATTTGACATACTTATGTCACATGCATTCTGTGAAGTCAACAACTAACTAGATAATCACCAAAAAGTGCATGCACTGAAAGCTACATTGCATGTAGTGAAAGAAAACCTAAATTATATAAGAAAGGATGTAGGGAGGGATTTTTCTTTTTAAAGTAAAGCATACCAGTTCAAGGACAGAACAAATACTTCACACTTATATATGGTGGAAGACACAGGGCCACCTACAATAAGTAAATACACCGAGAGATTTAGAAGAAACTGGCCACCCGACGGTATACGCGCAAAATGACAGCATTGGAGCGACGACTGGAGCTGCTGCATGCTCACGGCCCACTAACGTTTCCACAATTCATAAGTAATTACTTGCTGCACAAACATAAAGCATGAATGAAAAAGCTTGTGAAAAAGCAAGCACACATTAATGATAGATGGTATTTAAAGTTGGATGAAAAATAATCTCATCTCCCACCATCAGCCCAGTCAATATTTAAGACTAGCTCAAAGTCAGTTCAGCCTGTGCTGATAGTCTTCTCATATTCTTATTGACTATAGACAGATGACCTAGTTACAATGTAATGTTAAAAATCTATTTTCAAACTATTTTGACACCTGTTTCTATCCTACCCACACTGGTGCAGAGAGTGTCTAATCCCTTAAAAAGAAGTTGATAGGCTGGTAATATAAATGAGAGCGCTCTGCCATCTGAGGATCTGTCTTCATTAGGAGCAGATCTACAGAGAGTTTCTATTAGCTCACTATCAAGATGGGACACTGCGAGGAGGAAATTACGCATGTCACAAGACAAAGAGCTGGCGTCCCAAAGCTAAGCCCAACGGAGGATGAAAAGCCTTAATCAACGACAAGGACTACCGGTGACGGGGCACAATGATCGCCCCATGCGTCACGTTGTAGAAGATTATATCCAGGGTTTGACAGATTGACACTTCCTCTCCGAGTTCCTGGCTGAGGAGAGGATATGATGGCACTCCTCTGCTCTGCTTTTTTTTTTTTTTTTTACTTTTCTGTCATTGTTCTTAACTGTCTGGTCTGTCCCAGATGTGAATCATTATTGTTTTTCTCCCATCTACAAGGGCAATGACACATAGGGTTCTTTTAGAGGTAACAGCAGCGCAGTAAGCCTCAAGAGGACCACGAGTGAACTCAGCCGGCTCTGTAAGACAATAAATTACAGCTGAAGAGTTTAAAAAAACATGGAAGACTTTTTTTAAAAATGCAAATTAATTAAAATTCGAACTGTGAGGTTATTCTGCCTTTCATTTTAATATACTCAACAATACTTTAAAAAACTCTCATCTGTGTATTCATCACACGACCTTACTAGAGGATGCAATTTTAAGCACACAAAGCTTTTGAATGCTGACTTTTTGCAGGCAATTAACTATATCAAGACTTTTGCTAAAACCCTTCATCAAAACTTTTGAGTGATTTGATGAAATAACCTTTTAGCCAACAGACGCCGTTCTTGAAAACTTTTAAATAATGCTGTGTTTAAAACCCTGAAGCCATTATGATAAGCTATTTATTTAGCTTTTATTACATGTCAATGAATAAATGTACAAACCTTTTGAGATATTTATTTAATCACTTAAGTTATATGTTTTTTTTTATTGCAGCCATATAATTTTAATGTAGGCTGCAATAAATGTAGGTGACTACTTATTCAGAATGGACTTTTTCTATTTCATAGATATTGAACTCTTGTCGCACCGGGTCTGTCAGGTCAGAGAGTCAAGATCTACTTACTCTGCCACAGACAAAGTCCAGACACTGGGCTGACCAAGGCTTTCCTTTGGCAGTACTCTGACTCTGGAATCAGCTTTCAGTAGGTATTCGATCTATAAATGAACTTTTTAAATCAAAGCTCAAGACCTTTTAACACAAGCTTATAATATTTAAAAATGTGGTGGCACTTTTGGTTTTATCTGCCTTGTTTAACATGTTTTGTCTTGTATATATTGATATTGTGAAGCATTTTAATCACCGATATTGTGCATGTGTAAAGTATTCAACAGATGTTAGCATTTAAGCCTTGCAGGAGAATCACCATGAAAGGATTTGTTTAATAAATAGTTATGTCATAACTTAATGCTAAGTTATGTTATCATTAACTTGCATAAGACTCACTTTATAACAAGATTTCAATATTGTGAAAAAAGACCAAATATGAGAAAAAAAGGATAATAAAGTGAAATGTCTTGCAAGAGTAATTTCCAAATATCTGTTTTTATTTGCGAAACTGCATGAAAAATGCTGCTATAAAACATCAGATCTCATAGATATTTTTGCTTTAATAAAAAATAAATTCAAAAATCTGAATGTTTTAAGTAAAAGAGGGAGTAAGGGGATGAAAGCTGTGGGAATGAACATGAGGACATGTTTTATAAGATCCATCTACAATGTACCTATGATTGAAGGAAATATATTTTCATCATTTAAAAACCAAAATATATGAACTAAAACATGTACCAATAGTTATAGGAATTTACATTAATTTACACTACAGGTTAAAAATTAGACATCTAAAACAAACAAACCAAAAGTAAATGGGAAAGTATAAAAGCTGTGCAACAGATTTCACATTTGTAGAACTCTAAGCTGTTTTAAACCAAATGTCTTTGAATATTTTACCTTCTTAAGACGTTTGTTCTTCCAACTGTGCAATCTTAAATTTTCATGTTTGCGGCTGCTACATTTTCTTAGAGTAACTCAGTAACTAAGAAGAAGCAAAGAACGAACATTTATTCCAAAGGATTTGTACCATATTATGTCGTTGGGCATGGACGCAGCCTTTCCTATGAAAGAAAGGGTTGCCATAGCTGTTGGAACGAAATTTGAACAGAACTTTAGGGGCTGCTGTATACGACACCACCAGTCTAAGAGGTGATATGGAGAGTCTTCATAGTGTGTTCACTGCCTTTTACAACAAGCAGTCTCCAGACATATCTGGGCTTCAGAATATCTCTACTGGGGGTCAGATTGTGGTTTCTGAGAGACCCAACATGGCACAGTGAAACTTGTCATGTTGAAAGGCTGGCAGGAAACATGAACCCAGACCAGCGTGTTTGATGGTGATTGAAAATGACAAGACATTTAAACCCTTAACTGCAAGCATTTGAGTCCTTCTGACTTTTAAGCAAACTCCTCATGTTGCATAAAAAAAATGATAAAAGCAGTTCTGATTCCTTTTTTTCTTCAATTAGTTTGTTTTGTAAATTAAAACTGAGCGGTAGCACATTAATAAAGTGATCATGGCCATCCAGGGTATTTAAGCTCCTCTTCGGTGAGATTCTTTGTTGGTTTCGCGGTTTTTATAGCCCTGTTAAATTAGTGTAGAGATCCCCTGCTTGAACTGCTTGTGTGCCTTGTATTACTTGTATCTGGGACATCTAGTATCTTCAGCTTGAAGCCTTAATCTTGCAGAATTTTCAGCAGCTCCCCACTTTTGGCATCGGATCAGAGCCTTCAGGGAGCATCAGAATATATTTTTGCTTTGAAGCTTTAAGGGCTGCACCAATCTGCCAGTTTAACGGATTGAATCGAGTTTTTCAGAGGTGCCACAAACAGAACTTTTTGCTGCACTTGTTAAAAGGCAAAGGATTTTTGCTTTTCTGTCTTTCTCTCACACAACTATAAGCTCCATATTCTTCAATAGACAGAGACATTTTGCTGAGAAGCAAACAGCAGTTTGGAAACGCCACATTTGTCTCTCAGTTCTACATTTGGAAGTCACATTGGTGTGAAGTCAGAGCTGCACAGCTTAACACAGAGCATGTTAAAATTAGAATCAACTCTCAAAGTTATGGATAGATTAATGCAATCAGCTTGAGCTCAAAAGATCCACAATGGGGAAAAAAAAAGTAATTTGTTCTGATAAGTTTGTTCTTGTGATTGTAACAGTCCATGCTTTAACTTTTTTTACAAGAACAAACTTTAATTCATCTTCCTGGATTCCATGTGCACAAAGAAGAAAGCTGTTTTGAAGGGGATTGAAAGTGATCATTTAAATAAAAATCTAAAACATTTGACATGTACATTGGTATTCAACCCTATTGAGATAATTCCTTGTTGATCTACCTGGCAATGCTATCTGCTTTTGCTATGGCTCTGATTCTGCCAGTTTTGAAAATCTAGAGATCTCATCTCATTTCCTTAGTTTGCACCTCCTACTTGTTTACTATATCCACTTTATGGCCTGTGGTAAACAATATCTCTTATACTGTTCTTTCAAACTTTGCTTCTATTTTTCTTCTATTTTTACAAGAGTTGTAGATTTTAAAACTACTAGCTATCCGTTCTTTTTTTTTTTCCACTTGAGCAGCTGTCCTTCCAGTGTTGGCCCTATTAGCTGCTTGTGTTTTATACTCGCTTTCCCCAGTGTGTTTATTTAAATTTGCAGCTATACCATCAATCTAACATTTTTAAAAAAATAGATTATAGGTATCTTTGTAGTAAGATTAAGTTATACACAGATGGATGCTACTTATTTATGAAGGAAAATTGATGCCTTGATTTTATTTAGCAAAAAAGACTAAATACAAAAGCGCACCACACTATTTATGTTTTTATTCATGTAACTTTTGAAAAGTCAAAATACACCCTACTTTGATCATCCAAGTAAGATCACAGTAAAAAAAATCCTGCGATTACAATAGGCCTTCGCCAGCGCTTCGCTGCTCGGGCCTAATAATTTTTAATCAGGAGTGCATGAAAAAAGTGTCAACAAAAAAATAATAATAAAAAAAAAAAAAAATTTAAAATGTGTCAACTTTATGAAGCACCACAGTTGTATTTTGGATTGGAAGAATTTCAATAAAGTCACAGTTTTCATTTTAATTGATCATAGTGTCAACCTGAGTCTTTCCAAATGTCAGAAGAGAATGAATGGTTATCATAGCATACAGTGTACCTAACAATTTGAACTAGGCTTAAAGTCCCAATAGCTTTACCAGTTCTGATCCAAGCTATGCAGTATTTATGCTGACACCACAATTGTGTCTACTTGATTTATCTCCACAGAGAAATCTGAGACAGCAGCATTATCTCATGCATTCACCTGTCCGTGGTCTGCCCCGCCTCCCTTCCAGTAATAGATCAGAAATGCTCAAGCATAATCCCGGAGACAGTATATTTTATTATTTTTTAAATGCCTGAGATATACTGTGATGTGGATGGAAGCAAAAAGTTTCCTCCAGACAAATACATGAAGGCTCTGCTACAGACCGCCAGAACAAATGCTGAGCCAAGGAAAGCAGCATCAATTGATACTGAAGAGTGATCACAAAGCGAACAGATGCAAGTGTTAACTCTCACCTCATTTGATCATCCACAACTACATTTTATGGGCTTTCTCCAGTTTGGATTTAACTGTGTGATTGCCATTCATAGGAACTCTTCACAATGCATTGCACTAAATTATATGAATCAAAATTAAACTAAAATTAAAATTTAAACAAACAAGTAACTCATCAATTTGCAGAATGCAGAAAAATGCTACAAAGACTGCAAAGGCATTAAAGTTAAAGTATTATAAAGTATTATAAAGCATTTTTACAACAGCAAGAGGAGTAATGCTGGGAACATTCCCCTCTGCTAATGTCCCAATAATTTAAGATAATGTCCCAGTATGCACTGCAAAGCGAACTCTGCTGCGCTCTCATAAACACCAAGGAATATCTTCTGAACTCCACACACATACAAACACATGAAACCTTTATGAGATGTTCCTGAGAGCCGAGTCCTGCCTACTTCATCCTGCAAACAGCTGGAGGCTTTCTTTCTGAAGGGAAGGTCAAACATTCCTCGCAACACATGGTACAAACAGTTCTGCAGATGTAAGGCAACATTCAGAGAACGGAGGCCGATCTTACAAAAAAAAAATAATTCAAAATAATTCTCTGAGTTTTCCGTGTAATAAAAATAATTTGATAGGTACTAATGACCAGTATAAACTAAAGAAAATCTAAATAAACATCCATCCATTTTCTGTCACCCTTTTTCCCTTACTGGGGTCAGGAGGTGCTGGTGCCTCTCCAGCTGTCGTTTCAGGCGAGAGGCGGGGTCACCCTGGACAGGTCGCCAGTCTGTCGCAGGGCAACACAGAGACACACAGGACAAACAAACATGCACACACACACTCACACCCAGGGACAATTTAGAGAAGCCAATTAACCTGACAGTCATGTTTTTGGACTGTGGGAGGAAGCCGGAGTACCTGGAGAGAACCCACGCATGCACAGGGAGAACATGCAAACTCCATGCAGAAAGACCCCAGGCCGGGAATTGAACCCAGAACCTTCTTGCTGCAAGGCAACAGCTCTACCAGCTGCGCCACTGGGCAGCCCCTAAATAAACATTATTGATCGAAAAAAGTAATAAATATTCACTTCTTTGTCTCCCTCTTCAAACAGAAAAGTAGTGGTAACCTAATTATTTTGTTCTTGGTTATCTATGCAAATTTTGTTTCTCTTGTGTTACTGATTTTGACTTGTTTTCTTGTTTTTAAAAACCTGTTTAAAATAAATAACTGAAAATGAATGAAATGGGAATAAAATTAAAAAATCATTTCACAGCAAATTTATTTCAAATGCAACAAATTACAACTAATTATCCCTTTAAAACTCTTTTATATATAAATATAAAAATATAAGTAGCTTAAATGCATGCCTTAAAATCTCAGTAGCACCTATGCAAGAGGGCTGTCTGATTATGAGGACGTCAAGTCCAAATTCTGCAGCCGCTTTGCAAGCTTAATCCATATCATTACACCTACTTTCTCATCTCACTCTAGTGACAGGATAAAAAACAGAGTAGGTGTAGTAACAAGTTCTACTTGGTTCTCGCCAAAATTTTACCATCCTTAATTACATTTAATCACATGTCGTTGGGATCCATATGTTATTTATTTGCAGTCACAGACCTGCAGAGAAAAAAAAGTTTTATAGCATGCATAAAAGCAAAAGGGAAACTATTTGGATGGTGAAGCATCTGTTCTGTCCCCTATAAATTATGAAGCACATTACAAAATCTATTTTGAATTTCCACTGTATGGGTAGCAAACATCCCTAATATCTTCAATGTTAGCTTAAATACAGCATTTTAAGAGATTTTCTTCTTTTGACCCCCATGAAGCAGCATTAGAGGAAATTTTTATAGTCTGCATGGTGCGGCAATGGTTAGCACTGTTGCTTACCAGCAAGAGGAACCTGGCTTTGAATCTCACCCTGGGGTCTTTCTGCACAGCATTTGCATGGGTTCTCACCATGCATGAGTGGGTTCCTCCTCTCGTCCAAAGATATGACTGTTAGGTTAAAAAATACCCTCAGGAATGACAGTGTGTGCATAAATTGTAGTTTGTTGTGTGTCTCTGTGATGCCCTGTGATGAACAGGCAGCCTGTTCAGTGAGAATCCTGATCCCCCCCATATCTACTGGAGATTGGCATCAGACACTCCTTCATCATGTAAAGAAAAGTTGGTATATGTAACAGATTATTATAACATTGATACATTATGTTTGGGGGCTGCACAGTGGCGCAGCTGGTAGCTGTTGCCTTGCAGCAAGAAGGTTCTGGGTTCAATTTCCGGCCCCGAT